>JAJOZX010000477.1:7500-607500 GCA_023014485.1 Bathynomus jamesi | reverse complement strand
AGGTTAGGTTAGGTTTAGGTTAGGTTAGCATAGGTCAGTAAACGCTTTCGGAACAAATATTCATTGTTCTCAGTTACATTTTTGTTTTGAGAGTATAAGGAACAAATTGCGGAGCAGTTCTGAAGAACATGCCGATAAAAAGACAAATTTCTTAGAGGTAAAATGACAAAATTAATTTTATGAACAAAACACTGAAATTTCCTTGCAAAATTAACGAATGATTGTAACGTGAAAATTCCGCTCGAGTTAGCAAACCCAGTGTGAACATTCATCGGAAATAGTGTCTTTTTGGAAAGAACAGGAATTCCTGTCAGAGTACTTGCAACTTTCATTCCACATTCCAAGTGCAGTGTATAAGGAATAGGGAAACGAGTACCAACTTCGGCGGTAGGCTTATATGTCCCAAAAACCCTGACTATGTATCATGTTCCGTGTTAAACTCGTCAGTAATGTGAAACCAGCTAGGTCGGAGGTTTCATTCTTCTCATTCTCAATGGTTCCGGTAATACAGGAATCAGTGCAATGGATCACATTAGTTGGCCTCTATGCCGTGCCAGCTCCGGGCCGTCCTGGCTATTATGGTAATTTTGAGGTTCAGTGGTAACAAGTTTTTGGTTCCATGAATTAAGTTGAATTTATTTTTGCACCATTACTTACAAAATCTAGCGAGAACTGTAGAGGAAAAGAAATCGGAAAGGTCATGGAACTTAAGACAAGATACATATGAACTCCTTTCAATAATTCGAAACAAATTCAGATACACTGCGCTGACCACCACAGAAACGCGTTATTTGAAGTATGACTTCTTGTGTCTGTAGAAAAAGTACCATTTTCAAAATCACTCGGGGATACATTATACCTACGGATGCCCCAAGGCGAGGTAGCATGCCTTTTTCTTTTGAAAACACCTTCGACAAAAGGTCTGGCTCAGATTATTTCGTAGATGACGGAGTCTCATTTAAGTACAAATCTAGAAATAAATTCCTGGAAAAAAATTTTCAGGAGCCCAAAAATTTCCAACTAATTCGCTTTCCTTTTTGAAATTAAATTCTTTTCGCGGAAAAAAAATAAAAAATAAATTTGGAGAAAAAAATAATTTGTAGTCTCATTTCAGTTCCTCCGCAACGGTAGAGCCAACGAAGTACACCCCCGTCTAGTATGATAATTTTTAACAAAAAATCATTTACTAAAGCGAGTATAAATGATTAAATAGTAAACTTTATAACCCATTCACAATAACTGAAATAATATAAATTAGCACAAATTTAAGTCGTTAAATTTACAATTATAATACAATTAAAAGCTGAAAACTATTACTGCATTTGAATCAATTGTCAGATGAGCAACTAGAGTTCCCCCATTATATACAGCTGTACTGGATCCAACATCAACCCCTTTTCACTGCCATCTACAAAACACTTCCGAGGTTCCTTGAAGAACGAAGAATGTCTTCCTTTGAAATGTTTGAGAAGTGTTATGGCACAAGCATACAAGATGTTCTCTAATGTAGATATTGTAGAGAGGAAATTTTCATTTAATCTGACAGGAGTCGCCGAGGACTTAAGCATGTCAGGAAGCCACCTAGGAAAATACTTCAGTACGTTACACTACAGAAACATACAAAAATCTATTAAATTTGTGAAGAAGAGAACATGGACTCCAGTACTGGCACCTATTGAAATGTTTTTCTGGGAATCTTTTAAATTAGATTTAAGCATGTACTACTGGTTTTCAGGATATATATTTTTTCAATAAATTACTATATGTAGTAAATAGTAATTCTTTGCACTGTTCGGGAGAATACTGGATGCTTTCACGGATGAAAGATTCTGTAAATTGTGCACATAATTATTACCAAATACGAATTATTGAGGCAGATATGAATCTTTTTGGAGCGAATAATTAAACTTTGATTATCTCCATACAAATGTCCCACTGTTTTTGTGTTATCCATTATGTTGCCACCAAATGAATAAAATCCACATCAAAATATATTGCAAAATATATTTAAAAAAATATTTTCAAAACCATGTCAGCACTCCACCTACCTTACTTTTTAACACAATGAAATTTTAAGCTTTATTTTCTTTAGTGTAAATAAATATTAAAATGATTAATGATACCGTAAGCCTACATAAAAAAAAGGCTATAAATATTTATTTTTATGCGTAACTAATATAAAAATATTAAACTATCAAATTTAACAAGAATGACAAATTGAAAACAATTTAGTTTACGATCTACAAAACTTCAAATATACAAAAATAAAAAAAATCAACAATTCAATGGTCTCCAAAATAAAAATATCTAAGGTTTACGATGTTCAACTAAAATATATGGAAATTAAGCTGGCTATGAAGGAGAATTTATGTAATGGTGTTAGGAGAGATTACGATTCTAGTCCGACTCTGTCCCTTGGAATTAATCGAAGGTCTGATCCATGTTTAAGGAATACAGTTCCTGGAATAAACAAATGTTTCCATTACTACTGGTATGCAAAAAGGGACTAAGGCTCCGCAACTGTGGATTCAACTAAACTCCACTTTTTAGATGTTAGATTTCTGAGGTATCAAGTGTGTTCTTTTATCCCAGTAAAGTTTTCATGAAATGTAACATAAGATCCGTGACTGGAATGACTCAATCAACTGCCCAACTACATAAAATGTAAAAAGCTATAATCATGTTTACATTTTGGGTTCCGAGTCTTCCTTGACACCGGACTCACCCCACGAAAAATAAGAAAATGGTGTATCACTATGAATAAAGAATGAGTAAGTTACAAGGTTTTCGTAAGTGAATCTTACCAGCGGTTTGATTGGGATTAATACCAATGCCATCGTCTGTGATAATAGCAGACGTCGCCGGTGTCACTTTAAACTCTTCAGCAGCAAATTTTAAGACGGCGGTGAAAGGAGTATGTTCAGGGACGTTTAATCTGTAATCCAAAGTAGGAGTAAAACCTTGGGTCAAAATGGAGTTTCTCTCTCTATTCATTCAACCTTTTAGCTGAAGAAATTGCACATTTCAAGCTTTTAAGAAAAAATTCCAAAGAATAGTTTCCACCTCTGGAGTTCGGTTCTAGTGTCTAACATCATCATAATAATAATAGATGACCTATTGGATAAGAATTTTTTGAAGGATAGGAAGTGAAATATATATTAAATATTTAATTATGAGTAAATCATCCTATATGAAAGGTGAACAAAACACCATATCTGAGACTGATTTTATTAATTACTCTAATAAATGGTGTATTCAGATTTGCATTATAGCTACTATATATATATATATATATATATTATTTATAAACAGAGGACCAAAAAAACATATACAACTACGATATTAAAGTAGACACATTTATTTGGCCTTGGAAAAAAAAACAGCAGAAAATATAAATTCTATGACAATTTGGGTCCAATTAAAGCTTAATATATAACATAGTCGAATATCTCCTTTGATTCAAATCAGGAATGAAGTTAAAAAAAAGGGCTTTATTTAGACAACTATCGATTAAAAGACCAAAACAAAATAATGTATGATGCTGAATGACAAACTGTCTAAATGAAACATTCCACTAAACTGAAAAGTCAAAGGATGATATTAAATCAAAATCAATCAAACCTACTGATAACCGTTTCCAGAATTTTCAAATCAGGGCTAGTATCTTGGTCAAGTACAATTAGTTCCAAAAATTGGAATATACTAGGCCACACCTACCAGAACCTTACTGGCTACTGCCCGGTATATCTCAACTGTTGTAACTGATGGTACATGTTGGTAAAATGTGTTGAGTACTTTTTAACTACTTCAAACTTTGAAAATTTAGAAGATCAGCTGCTGTTTTCTTTTTGAGCCTCTATGAATAAATTGTGCCAGAAAAAAGCTGCTTTCGTTGTTAACCAAGCTGAAAATGCAGTTTTGATAACAGTAGATAAATTACGAGACTTCAGAAAGACTTGGCAAAGAGAGACTAAGGATTTGTAGTTAATTTCATTTTCGTACTCCACATCACTATTACTCAAACGATTTCCTATAGTATTTATGATTGCCAATAGTTTAATTTGTAACCCTGGAAATGTGTCACAAACAAAAGTAGTTTGGTCAATAGAAAGTGAAGCAATCTGATGGAAGAGGGGGTAATTGTCCTTTTCTAGTTCTATACTCATCCACTCCCCTAAACAAGTTAAGAGTTTATTCTTCTCATTTTCACAAAGTGTTTCGGACAATTTAAGAAGCAATCCTAAGGCACCATCGCTCTTTAGCAAATGATTTAAAGCTGTATATGGGACTGAAGCAGATGATGTTGCCTCTATTAACAAACGCACTTTTAAAGTGTTAAAAGTGTTTTCAAATACTCTCTCTCTCATTGCACTTACAACTATTTGATAGTTTTTTACTTTCTCAATGGACATAATTAGCATCTGCTGTGTTTCATCACTTCCAAATTCTCTTAATGAAATTTTGACTAATGAATGAGAAACTTCCTCTGATACTAACTGATTGATAAATAAATTTGAAATAAGCAACTTTCGCAGGCACCTAATATCTTCAACTGTATAGTACTCCTTAAAAGGCCTTGATTTAAGGTAAGAAGCTGCTGCATACATTAAGTTCGGCTCCTGCATTGCTTTTTCACAATACAAAGCCCACCCAAGGCCCTGCTCAATACTATCAACAGACCACTCTCCTTCATGCTGAGCAGAATATAATACTTTATTGAAAAAATACTTTAGGCTCTTCACTAAAGTATTAAATTCATCACTTGTTTCATCACACATCGGTACAAGTTAAGTTAACACTCCTTTTAAAAGAAAATTCACATTCTGAAGTAGTCTAGGGAAACATTTTAGTTTTATCAATGACTTGCAAAGGCCAAACAAATTATAATGAAGTCTTCATAAAACAATTAGCCAAAGTAGAATGCCACAATCTAGAGTGGTTATAATCAGCACAGAACCAAAATGAAAATTAAGGCAGGCAAGAGTTGGCCTATTAGGTCTATTATTTTGTCTATGAAGTCTTCTTGTCAAAGCTTGAATCTAACCTGTCACCTGTGAGAGAGAAAAATTACATTTGTTTAAGTTCACATTGATTAACCTAGAGGGGGCACCCAAAAATTTGATTAAATGTTACAATTACCCATTATCAGCTATGGCTTAATCCATCTATGTTACAGTCTAGCTTTGTAATTTTTTTTTTCTAAAAATTAACTAAGCCTAGCCCTACATTTAGGCCACAATATACTGCACTTACTTATATTAGTTCAGTTTTTAAACTGTATGGTAGTTTTGATTAAAAATATATGGTATAATATGGTTTTTAGCCATAAAACGGAGATTTTACTCCCCTTAGAATGGGGGTGATTTCAGTGAGACATAACCAAAAAACATGAACTATGTTAGAATGACATCAATGTCACCAACTCTATTTGTGGCCTTGACCTTTGGTGCAAGAATTTAATTCTTGCTTGAAAAAGAGTCTTATGATACATGTACAAGTTTCATCAATTTATGTTGATCAGTTCAAAAGCTATGGCACAGATATGCAAAGCTCCATTTGACCTTTCATCTCTATTTGTGACTTTTCCTTTGTGGATCATTGCTAAGTCCCATTATGAAGCTCCAGTATTAACAGCAAGCTTTTATCAAACCCTGACCAAATAAATTTGGAAGGAACATACTGGATTGCACTTGTCCATCCATTTCTGTCTGTCACAGTTTTTGTGTCTGAGCTCTAAGCTCTAACTGTTGAATAGCTCAACATAAATTGATGAAACTAAGACAGTTCATCAGAAAAATAAAGAAAGAGAGAGAAAAACTCATTTGAATTTAAAAATAAGAGAAGAATGACAATGGGATTTGTCAGATGCAAGTCTATGCAACTGGCTTAAAGTGAAAACATTATACAACTGCTTCAAAGAAATGTTTAAGAACTCAGAAATAGGTCTTGGTCAACATAAATACAGAGGATGTGACCAAATTTTAATTAGTGAAGAAAATTAAGAATCTTCAATCCACCATTTCTCAACTCTACTACAGTGCCCGCGAAAAGTATCCGATCACCCTTGAAATTTGTATTTTTTACATAAAAAACAATGTTTAAATGTATACTAACCTTATATTAGTATTTTGTCATCTGTCCTTTGGTTTGGATGACTTGTTCTAGACGTTTTGGCATGGATTTAATCAAGTTTTGACAAACTTCCACTGATATTTCCTTGCACCATACCTTTTTGATGGCCTCTTGTAATTTTTCGACTGAGCCAGTGTCGTGGCATTCAACCTTATTTTATTATTAGCCACAGATTTTCTATCGGATTGAGATCTGGACTATTACCAGGCCAATCCAAAATATCAAATTTATTGTCAGTAATCCATTTTGTCACTATTTTGGCCCTGTGACATGGTGCACCATCATGCATGTATGTTTTTGTCCTTTGGATTGCTATTGCCATTAGAAGTTTATCCTGTAGCATTGCTAAATACCGTGCACCATTCATAGTTGTGTTCTTCGGAAGAAAATATAAGTTTCCACGCCCATAGTAACCGAAACAACCCCAAACCATCACACTTGGAGGGTGTTTCATTGTCTTTAGGGTGTATTTAGGGTCCATCCTATTTGAGCCAATAGGCCGGCGAACCTTTTTTGGACAACTTCTGAATGTCAAAAATGTCGACTCATCGCTAAATAAAACCTTCTTCCAGTCATCAACAGTCCAATGAATGTATTTTTTACAAAATGCGACACGTTTTTTACGCATTTTTTCATTAATGAACGTTTTCTTAGCAGCATGGCGAGATGGTAATCCGAGTTCTTTTTGGAGCCGCTCCTGGATAGTTCGTTCAGAAACACCAGATAACAAATTATTCATATTAAATTTTATTTCTTTCGCAGTTATTGTTGGGTTTTTCAATACTAAACGTTTCATAAGTTTGTCTGTTCGCGAATTTGTTTTTCTCGGTCTGCCAGATCGTTTTTTAGGGACTGGCGTGGTTAGGCCACCATTGTTCTTAGCCTGTGAAACCCATAAATTAACGGTACTTTGGGATATGTTTAATTCCTTAGCTATCTGTCTCTGTGATTTCCCACATGCATGCAAAGCAACAATAGCACCTCGACAATCACTCTTAAGTTGTTTTTTAGCACACATTATATATAAATTTTATTTACACCACTTTCTGTAAAAAAAAAAAAATATCAAGAAATTTACACAAACAGTGAAATCTGACAAATTTGAGACACAGCCACCCGCAACGAAGGCTACCAGAACACTAATTTGAGAATGCGTTGGATAGCTCTCATATCAGCGAGCAACCTCAAAGTTACCAGATGTCGCTAGAACAAATAGAAAGTGAATTACGTGTCTCTGAATATTAAGGGAAAATATTGTATTTTCTTGAGTGATCGGATACTTTTCGCGGGCACTGTATAACTCTTTCAAAACAATTTCAGAAAGAGATCATCTCTGAGAATGCTGAGAACTCTTTCTTACAGCTTACAACCATGAAGTTATAAATTTACAGCATGATTTTGCTCATACAAAGCATGATGAAAGATGGATAAAGGAAAATCTTTTCGCAACAGCATTAGTATAGGAGGACAAGTTGAGATAAGACCTAAAAAGTAGTTTTCCCATGAGGTACAGAAGAAATGGTCCATCAATGAATAAACCCTGGACAACACACAGTCCTGAAAGGTCTAAACTGAACTAAGCCACATTTCTTTCAGATCAGAACATTATGGAGAATACCAAAATATATTAGGACTATCTCAAAGCATTTGTTGAAGTAGAATGGGTTTATTTAACCTATTTCATTATGTAAAAGAATTAACCCTCCAGAAAGTATTGAAGGAATTGTGAAAAATTTACTCCTAGAAGAATCTCTACCTTCCTTACTGTTAGACAAGGGCCTGACAATAGAAAATGGAAAAATTTCCTGTCTAGAGAGAGAAGTCTCCATTTCACAGAATCCTATATTTGGCACTGAAATGAATTTAATGCGCAGCCCCAAAAACAAAAGCAAGGAAAATTAAAATTAGAAAATAGCGACTTAGAAGGTTTTGAAGCAGATTATCGAGTGACTATTATAATGTCTGATAAAATTCAAATAACCTAGGCCTACTTGAAAATGTCTGATAACCTTCAGGTGTTTAATAATTCACATTGTTACACAATTAAAATACCCATACTGCCTTTATTCAAGTTTATTCATAAAAGCTTTAAATGATCATGGCTTAAAGCATAAAGTAGTAAATTCTTGAAAATGTTTTTATATGGATTCAGACTTTTTAATAGAGGGTGACATTTTATTTAAATGGTTAAAGGGTGGACAGACAGTGTTTTGGTCTTACTCCAGAATAAAAGCACTGGCATATGTTTAATACGCCATAATAACTAAGTTACATCCACCTATTTGAAACTAGCTTAATGGTGTATTAGTTATTAGAACTGATAAAAGCCATGAACAGTATCAACTGGCTGGCATAAATCAAGCTTTACAACAATAAACAGGAATGCTAATGCCACCTTGCTAACAGGAACTAGACATTTATTTAATGTACTTACACAGTTAATTATATACCAGTTATATACAATAGATAAGGAGGAGATTGTAGACACCAATCAACCAGGGAAGTACTCCAGGGTGGACATTAGGCAGGAGACAGAGTGCTGGAACTCCCTTCTTTTTTTTTTTCCTGTCACTGCCCTCTTTAGCTAATCTTTTCTGTCTCATCTACCCTGTAAGCAGTCCAGCATGCTCTCAAACACACACTTCTCCCTCTATTCTTCACTACACATGTATTTTACACACTACACAGTCCTTTCAAAAAAGGCATCATGAGCCTTAGAAACCTTGATTTTGGCTCTTTCTTATAAAGTGGAACACTTTTACAGGTGCAGGCACATGCCTTTGGCCCCTCCTTTCCACATAAAAAGAAGATTTAACCATATTAAGGCACTTCAACTTGACTGTCCTGTCTCAGTAAATAAGGCCAGTCCATAGGGTGCACAGCTGTAGACTTTGTCTATACTTACACTTTGTAGGGTAGTTTTGGATCTGAAGTCAGTGTGATTTTGAAAGTAACTTTTGATCTGTAAAAGAAGTATGTCGCAATTTAGAATTTATCTATTTCAGATTAGGTACTTGTATACAAGTTTATTTGGAGGAACCTAAAATCAGCTATGGTAATGTAGCAGATCTCGGCAGATTTAAACAGGCTAGCTAATGACATCTTTTCAATGAAAGATTTTATTGAAGTTTTTAGGGGGTTACATTAAGCTAGGTCAATTCAAATAAAAAAAAATTTATAGCAAAATAGCTCAAGGTTTCAAAAACTTTTGCATAAAGCTAATAAAAAATCTATGGATCTCATACATTATTCCTTATTACGAGTCTTTTGCATCAATGACTTGACCTTATTAACTCCATAGTGCATAACTATTTTAAAAATACAAATTATCATCATCATCATCAGGACTAAACCTGGCCCCACTGGCTATCATAGTAACATCATTAGTGAAACAAGATGACTACAATCTATAACTGAAAATTGCCAACAAACTCTGATTACCCAAAATATTCTTGATTTTGTTTCCTTTAATGTTCACTGAAACTAATTATGATTGGGCATGTTTTTGTGGTATCATGCCCTTTAATTTATTTAACTCAAAAATTATGTCAATCTATTAATATTACAAAATAAGGTTTGTTATTCATTGTCTTTAAACTCTCCCACAGGGTAATACATCAACTGCTACACTAATACAAGTTTGCACTTAACTTTTTTCCTTCTTTTCATCAGTTTAGGCTTAGCATAAATAAAGCTATTATGTTACAATACATTTGATAACATGATTTCACTCAAGTTTATTGAGGTGATCCAAGTCAAATAAGTAGTCAATCTATATTTCAAATTATTTTACAAAATATTAATTTCAAGTCAACTAATTACATAGGCCTGCAAATGAGAACTTTAAGAGTTGTTTTCTTACTAATAACTGATTTTATATAATTCAACTATGCTGATTTCAAATAATGTATCTATTTTTTCTATCATGTTAGGATTTTCTGCAAACTGGAAGGGAAAAAAACAACATACATAAATAAATATTTATTTCAATTTATATTAGGTACCTTATATAGTGTTGCAAAAAAAACTTTTTTAAATAGTGTTTTTTTTACAAAAAAAAAGAAAGTGTTTTTTATGTTTTTTTTATAAAATTGGTATATAGATATTATCCCTTCTTTATTTTGAAACAAAAGTACACGTATGTTGTTCTCATTGTAACATTGATTTCAAGGAGTAACGAAAACAAAAAAGGTTTAAATCCATTTTTCCTTTTAATAAAGGTTGACACTGCCCCTAAAAAGACTCCAGACAAGCCCAATTATAAAATCCATTGTAAATTTATATTAATTAACTAAAAAAAATACTTTCAACATTTTTTTCTTCATCATTTGAGGAGTCATAGTCATTCATCATACATTGAGTTTTCAGACTCTGCTTCAGACTCTGAATAGAACATTTCATTCCCTTCATGATCATACTCTCTGCTTGATGATGGCCGTTCTTGTGCTTGGAGTTGTCTGGGACATGTTTTGCTTCTGCTGAGCACCTGCTTCAGATTCATGGTCTTGTGGTTCATTGTGATCACCCAAAGCATGGTTATGAGCGATGAAAACTAGCTTAGATGCTCTATCAGTTGTCAGTCGGTTCCGTTTGACTGAGTGGATCCATGAGTGGCGACTGAAAGAGCGTTCCACAGCTGCACTAGTTGGGGGCAGGTTGAGAATATTTGCTGCAACCTTGGAGAGCTGGGTCGAACCACAAATCCCATTCCACCAGCTTTTTGGATTCGCCTGTGCAGCTGCCTTCCAGACAAAAGGCTTTGCAAAGATATTCTCTTTTGATCAGTAGTCAGCTAACTCTCCCAATGTCTTGCTATCATCCACAGATGGAACAGCTACAGATATCTCTTGTATGACTTCCATGGCATCCACCTGAAATACAATTTGTAACACATTAAATATAAAATAATATCAAATAATAGATAATGAATGTCTGCAAAATAAGAACATAAATCAATATTCAGTGCTAGTTGTAAAATCAACAACTTACTATTTCTTCTCCAGAGATGTGGCATCCTTTGTAGCGAGGATCAAGAAGATTTGCTGCCAGGTGGATACTTCTAAGAAGAAACTTTCACCATTTAGGAATAATCCCCTTAAAACAATCTTCTTCACTCTTCAGAATTGGGCTCGAGGAGAGATTCTTCTCGAAGGATTGTTGAAGGTCATTAAATATCTTTGGTACAATAGAGAGGTATTTGTTGTCCCCTTCTACTGCAGTGATAGCATCAGAAACCGCTTCAAACAACTTCAAAGATCCATCCAGTTTATCCCAGACTTCAGAAAGCAGGAGTTTTGTGAGTGATTGATCAAGAGAGGCTTTCTTTGCTTCATCATTTATAGCCAGGGTCTGGAGGGGGTGTTTATTGATGTCGATGCTCTCCATACAATGGATGATAGACCCCCATCTGAAAATATTGGCAATATATTTAATATCAAAATAAGAACATACAATGTAGATACTGTAGTTTGAGACTGTTTGAAATACTACAAATTCAAGACAGAAATGCCTGATTTTTTAGAAGTTTAAAATGAATAGTAAAAATGTCTAACGAATCAACTAAGACCCTCTTATCTTGTTTTGACAGGCAGCTTCAGTGTGTGTTGATGCTTCGATGAAGACTGCTGTTGATGTTGATTTAGTAATGCAGTCAGCTTCTGTGACTTTTTAATAGTCTTAACAATGTTAGTACACTCACGCTGGATGCCCTCTACAGTCTTCATCCTGTTGATGTCTGTAAAGATCAAGTGTAAAGTGTGAGCCAGACATCCATAAGGTTGAATGTGTGGATATTCCACTTGCAACAGCTCCCATGCTTTCTTCATGTTGGTGGCATTGTCAGTGCAGATGCCAAGCACTTTCATAGGTTCAACTTCCTCAACCACTTCCTTAATTTTATTTGCCATGTACTCTCCTGTATGGCTGTCTGTACCTATGACAAGAAAAGCATAACAAATTATAATCATAAACTCACAGACTAAAATGATTACCATTCATAATCATATGATACCTAATGCAAACATGTTTGTACCATGTTAAAATCAAATACATATGAACCCCTTTATACCACGGTCCATGGGATCCAAACTCCAGAACAGCTTAATATTCCACGGCTTATCCCACTCAACGAAAATTAACTCTATCGTCACAAAAATTACAGAATATAGTTCTCATATACCTGAACACTGCCATCCGTAATTTTTCAACTATTTCTTTAATTAATTCATTATTTCACTCAAAAAATTTTCTATTCAATAAATGAGGTGGGGATGAGGGAGTTTTAGTCACTTCTACTTAAAAAAGTAGAAATATATTAAATTAATTTAACTATAAATTTTAAATGAAGCTTACTTAAATTACATTAGGTCAGTTTAGCATAGTTTCCATAATAATTATATTAAATAATAATTATATTAAATTATTACTTTTTTCACTGGGTCCACAGTGTCACCATGGCTTAACATGAATCACAGCTTAATGGTCAGTGGCTTAACAGGGTTCTACTGTATATGATTTTAAACATACCTGTTGCAATGCTGCTCCAAAATATGGGCCTGGGTACTGTTATGATGAAATTTATGATTCCCTCATTTCTGCAAAATAATACAGATAGTAATATTTGTAAATAATGATTTGCGAGTTCAGATGTAGGCTACATCTGATTAGCTACATCATGTAGCTAATCAGCCATAATTTCTGACTGATTAGCTATATCTGAACACAACTTTGAACTTGTTTTTGCAATGATATCTGTAATTCAAAATATAAGAAATAACATACACTACTCTATTAATCAGTACCATACTTTAGCTCTCACAATCTTACCTGATATTGCTCCAGCCATCACAGAGTATTGCCACACTTGAAGCAGATGCCACTAGTTCTTTAGCTGTTGTAGCAGTTTCTTGGTACTCTCTCTCAAGAAGAGAATTTGAGATCATATTATTAATTAATTAATTAATATCCCAGTTTGGTACTACAAATGATGGTCTCAAAGTGGCAAACACTTGTAACCATAGCTCATTCTCTATGATCCTTAATGGACATCCACTTGCATAAATAGCCCGAGCTAGGTGTACTTGAGTTTGTTCCTATAACAAAAAGAAGTCATTAGATTGTTGAATGATAATTTTTCGTATGTATAGAATTTAGCCTCACACAAAGGATACCATGTTTTTTATAGATTAGCAGACTAGGTTGCTTCACTAATACTAAGCAAAAAAGTAATTTCATTAATTAATGGTCCAATTATAATTGTGAAATGGTGGTTCATGTTAGGAATTTAAAGATATATATTCACTGGCATCACTATAATATGATGATATATAATGTACTTACAATCTCTGCATTTGACATGTAATCCATGTATTTGCTAATTTTATTCTGTTGAGGGGAAAAGGGAGATCTTGTGGATATCCTTGATGTTGATCTGGTTTCATTCGGTGGGTTGCTCTTGCAACTATACTCACTTTGATCCATGTCAATAATATCTTCAGAATAGTTGTTTGTAGCTGTCTGATGCTATGATTTTAGTTTTAAATATCTAAACTTTATTTTGTCATCATATTTATTACAATTAGCAATATGTTTGGCCATTCTTGTGCCATTTTTTACTAGTTCCATGCAACAAAAATTGCATTTAACTTTTGCATCACTTTTAACATCCTTAAATAGGCATGCAACTAGAGTCTTCTTTCTTCCTGGCATTTTATCAGTTTATCACTAATCTAATATATAAAAGCTCGGACCAGATGTGATATATATATATATAGTAGTATATACTACACTAGTATATACACACAACAGAATTAGCTAATATAAAAAAAAACAAAAAAAACTTTGTTGGTTTTTTTTTAAAAAAAAACTTTTTTTGGGGGGTTGCAACACTAGGTACCTATTTTGCTTTGTTATACTAATTACAAATGCAAACAACTTTAAAAAGAAAAACTATTAATGTCAATTACATATTCATTTTTATTTGTCCCGCATTTTCTTTTTCTTTCACATAATAATTCTAGAGTATCCCATTTCAACATCCAGCAGTAATCAGCTAATCATGCTGATTGATGTCCCATCTTCTCTGACATCTCTTCTCCATTTCTTTGATGTCTTGGTGAAACCATTCTTGTTCTTCGCTGAGTGCTCCAAAATTCTCAGGGAAGTAATCCAAGTGTGAATGCGAGAAATGTAATTTTAAACTCATATTACAACCCAACTCTTTGAACTTATTTAGCATTTTGTTCACAATGTTTTTTCTTAATTTGGGTCCTTGTTGTTCCCCCAAAATTTGCTGATAACATCCTTAGAAGCAATCCATCCTTCTTTTTCAAGATTGGATGACCACTTTGAAAGAACAATGAACAAAGTCAGTTTTCTAATCTGGGGACCAATGAAAATTCCTTCTTTCAATTTTGCTTCTGAAAGAGTTGGGAATATACCACACAGATACTTAAAACAATCTCCATCTAAGGCCTTAACAAATTGCTTCATCAAGCCCAATTTTATGTGAAGCGGAGGTAAAAGGACTTTGTGTCAACTAAACTTTCATGTTGAATGTTTTTAGAACCAGGTGTCAGGTTGACTGTGTGTGGCCATTCCTTTTATATCCAGTGCTGAGTTCTTGCTCAGCTATCACATTCACATAAAAAGACATGGAAACTTCGTATAACCTGGTTGTTGACCTAACAACATACAAATCACTTTTAAGTCTCCACAAAGTAGCCAACCATGTTCTTTGTATTTAACCTTAGTTAGAAGCAGCTCAAGATTTTCATATGTTTCCTCCAAGTGAACCAAATGAGTCACAGGGATGGATGCATACAAGTTACCATTGTGAAGGAGGATGCCTTTTAGACTTCTTTTGGAGGAATCAATGAAAAGTCTCCACTCATTTGGGTCATAGACTGCAGCACCTAGCTTAAGTATTAGTTCCAAAACATTGTTGCAATATACCAGTGAATTTTCTTGAGTAAAATATTAGACAAATTCTTTTTCTCGATTTCTGTACTAGTAAAATGACATCTCAGGAGAAAGCAAGTTCTTTGCATGAAGTCTGGATCCCAAAATCCCTGAAGACTTCTTCAGGAGACACAAATCTCTTACCAAATCATTAAGTTCACTTTGTGTAAACAACTAGGGTTCACCAGATGTTTCGGTTTGAAAACAATCAATATCATTTCCATCATCATCAGACACCAAATCAGATGAAGTTATAGCAAGAGTATTTGGTTTAGTAGGTATAGGTATACCAGGTCCATGAGCAACAGGTCTTATAGCAGACAAAGTTTGGATAAGAAATTTCCTTTTTATTTTTAGTAGTGTAGCCTTGCACATTACATAAACAAAAATAGTAGTCATTGCTGTGATTTCTAGGCTCATACCAGACCATTTGAATCCCAAAAGGTAAAGAACCCTTCACAGTCTAAGTTGTTCAACACAAACTTTATGTGGAGCCCATGATTTGTCTTGATTCTCAAGTTTCATTCCAAAGTACACATAGTATACTTTCTTGATGAAGTCTAATATCTCACTTTTGTTTTTTCGCAGTAAATTTTCCACAAATATAATAGAAAATGTTGGGGCTATTTACACACCCTCTGGTTGCCATAGTGACACAAACAAATTTCAAGAGAGAAATATAGTCACTGCACACCTTTGAATAATAAAGAACTATTAACCTTGCACATACTAGACAGACTGATTCATCTTGTGGCTTCTCAATCACTTATATACTAGTGGTGCATTTCTCGAATGTTCTAAAAGACACTATGACATCACTTCTGATCTAAAAGCATTTATAGGCAGTTTTTAATAAAAATTTAATCGAGTCAATTTTAATGAAAATTACTTACATATGTAATAAGAAATGACACTGAAAAATCTGTATGTAATGGCAAAATATGATTATTATTTTCAGAATCAGCATGCAAAAATTACTATACAAGTGATAAAATATTTCGGACAACAAAACCATCGCAGGCCTGTGTTAGCATTAAACTATTAACATGACAATTAACTCACTTGAAACTGATATTGTACAAAATTTTATTATGAAATATAGCTAAACACTTATCTGACTTGGATAACCTAGATAGGCCTGTGTTTTTTCATGTTATCCAAATGTAATGTAGGGTAAAATTGCCAATGGCCATGCATCAGTCCTAATGATTTTTTTTTTTAAAGTCAAATGCACAACACAAAATGCTGTTACAGTGAAGGAAATAAAATTCATGTGAAACATCACTTCCAGTAACAAAGTTACTGAAAGTAAATAATGTTTGACAAATTTTATTTTCAGTTAATATTCGTCTTTTCACCTGCTCACGTGAGAGAGACTGAAATATGAAGATGACCTAGGTCTACAAAGGAATGATATTTCAGTATGGATTCCTTGCCCAAATTAAAAAGTTAAGCAGAAATTTACGGATCTGGTATAGGTATCATTTTGCAAAGTAAAATATTAATTTAATATCTGGAGGAGTTACTTTTTAAACTAATAATATTAGATAGGAAATTTGAATTGCCTTGACTGCAGAACCTGCTGCAATTTTCTGTCGTCTTCTGCATAGATATTTTTTCTCTCTCTTTTTCTCATGAAACCCTCATTCAACCCATCACATAAGAGTTTTAAACAAAATTAGCCTACTTGTATTCAATACATGGGCAAGAATATATACTAAGTCCTCATCTGCAACACATTGCATGATAAATTTAGTATCATCTTTAAAGGCTTAGAAATTAAAGTGCTGCTTTTCCATTATGAAAATTTTATCAAGGAATACTAGCTCAAAATTCCAAAATATTTGGATAAATTTTTTGTATTATGCAAGAATTTTACAATTTAGAAAGATAATTTCTCCAAAACAATACCACTGCATGAGAATTTTGCTGATTATGCAATCTGGAGTCACTTTTCTATTTCTTATAGGATTTTGGGTACTTACGTATTAACAGGGGGCCACCACATATTGATGATTGGTTAGGTTAAGTTGTAATATTTTCGTTAGTTGAAAATTTCTAAAGTATATAAAAAAATATTTTAAAAAATATTACTATTTAAAAAATATGATATTAGAAATTTTCAACTAACAAGAATATTACAACTTAACCTAACCAATCATCAATATGTGGTTGCCCCCTATTAATACGTAAGTACCCAATTTTGAGTCCCTTCATTCTTCTTATTAAAATCTAGTTATGCATCAGAAGTGCCAATACTGGTTCTCAACCTAGCACCTATCCAAGGTATGAAGTTACATTACATATTTAAAAAAAAATCCTGACTAAACATTAAATTTTGGGGGCACCAGATTTTAAGGATCCACTCATTTTATACTTCAGGCCAATCAGGATGACTCTTATATCCAAGTTGGTTGAGTGGTCATTCTAGATTGGTTAGCTATTTCCTACATCACCACCCTTTGGCCAATCAGGGGTCCAAAATGCGAGTGTCACCAAACCTTAATATTTATCAAGTTTTACTCGTCACAAAATGAATCAGACACCAGCCACATTTATATATCTAAGAATATGGCCATAACCACACCTCTCTATAGATGTGGCCACAGCTTCAGCCAACATCCACAGGGCCAAACTGCAAAGTCTACTCAAATTTTCCAAAAGCATTACACCAGAACGTTTTCATAACACTTCTGCCCGACACATCAGGCAGAGTTTCAATCAAAATTACTTGCACCTGATGCATCAGGCAAGAGTTTTAACTGAAATTACTCAAGCTTGACATGCAGGATGAAAATTTAAACTAAAATTAATAAAAGAATTTACTTCCTACAACATGTTTGAGACTGAAATATTATGCACAAGAATTTTTTAGGTTCTTTTGCATTTATCCTCCTAACACTAATTTTTTTATATAATGTTAATTTGGTTTTAGTACTTTATTTTCCTTCCATTATAAAAAAAATTAGTGTTGGGATTAGGTTAGGTTTGGTTAGGTTAGTTTAGTTAAAAGTGTTTTGCTAACGTACTTTATTTTCCTTCCATTATAAAAAAAATTAGTATTGGGAGGATAATGCAAAAGTACCATTTTTTATGTTATACGAGACTTTCACAATTTAGAAAGCAAGAATTTTACCAAGAATAAGAATACAGTATCACAAGAATTTTGCAGATCATGCAATCTAGCCACCTTGCAAGGATGTAGGTCCAACTCAGATCATTTCTAACTTGGCCCACTCTACCTACAAACTCAGCATGCCAACTCGGTTAAGTTAGGTTAATTTCCTATATAAATACTATTAATTAACAGCCAAGATGGTATGTTATATGGGCCAAGTTGGACTGTAACCCTTGCAAGTAATCAGTTGATGTCAATGCATTATGCCTCCTACACATTAGATTTCATTTAGAAAACAAAACCACTCAAAGTCTATTGGGTTATCCAAGTCAGATAACCAGTCTAAAGCTACAGGCTCTATAGGTCTAAGTGTAGCAAATTGGAATTTTCTGATCCTACCCTGCCACCACTAAGTTACAATAAACCTGCAAATTGGTGGCCAAGCTAGAAGTGTTGGCTGACAAAAGCTATGAAGCCTAAGTCATAATAAGGGGTGACAAGCAATGATTACCCCCCCCCCCCCAATGCACAGATGAAACTAATAGAGGTACAAAAAACTGATTATTGCATCTTTTAGACAATTTAATTCTATGTCTAAACAAAACTACTCAATAATTGGTGTTGCCTCTTTGTGCTTGGCAGACAGCTTCAAGTCAGCAAGGGTAGGAGGTGAGGAGACACTCAAAAAGGTCAGTGTCATACTCAAGATTTCTGAGGATTATTTCGATGTGCTGCTCCATGATCCGGCGGCAGAATCGTTCAGGATCCACCCTGAAACACCCAAGTGGAATCCCTGATGCTTACTAAACCACCAGCCACCCAATTCTGCCACTGGACCATGGAGCAGTACATCGAAACAATCCTCCAAAATCTTGAGTATGACACTGAACTTTTTGAGTCTCTCCTCACCTCCTACGCTTGCCGACTTGAAGCTGTCCGCCAGGCACAAAGACGCCACACCAACTATTGAGTGATTTTGTTTAGACAGAATTAAATTGTCTAAAAGATGCAACAATCAGTTTTTTGTACCTCTTAAGTTTCATCTGGGCAGGTGAGGGCAGCGGCATTGTTGGTATTATTATAGTATTACACCCGTCTAACGTCCAGCAATTATTATATATTCATTAGGTAGATTTTTTAATTCTAAGACACTTTTCTTCTATAGCATTTCCGTTGCAAATGCTTCATTTTCGAGATATAAATTTTTTTTTGGTGTATCTAGTGTGTGTTTATACGTTCGTTTATGTGTTCGTGTGTGTTGACGTCACATGTCTGCCCAATTAGAGCGCTCCATCCATTTTGAATTTGAATTAGTTTGCTACTGGGATGGTTTCATGTGACATGTGTTCGTTCAATTATTACCGCTGTATTGTAGCTTTCTATGAAAATTTAGAAAAAAGTGTTGAGTTTCTGCATGCTCACGGCGTTCTACCGACAGTAGTGAAGTGTTCACATTGTAAAACGGAGTGTACATATCGTCAAGACCAGAAACTGACGTAGAAAAAGTTACATTGTGCTTAAAACGAAGAAAAGACGGTACTGTGATTATTCTGTCTTAGATTTTAAAGGTAATTCCTATTTTTCTTTTAGGATAGGTTAGGTTTAGTTAAGTTAGGATAGGTTAGGCTAGGTTGTTAGGTTAAGTCAGGTCAATTTTGAAGGTGAAATTTGTTTTTCCTATGTTTTTTGATGTTTTGAATGAATCTGACCTTCAAAACCGTCGGAAATGACTCGTTTTCTGTGATATCCCCCACATTGCGGCTGGGGGTATCTCAAAAACGAGTCATTTCCGACAGTTTTGAAGGTCAGATTCGTTCAAAACATCAAAAACCATAGGAAAAACAAATTTCACCTCCAAAGGGAGACGGGTGTAATACTATAAATTTACCGCATTGTTTTCCACCGTGTACAATTGGTTCCAAAACTTCTGTTGCGAAATTCCGTTTTTTCAACCGATAAACAATAGCAAGAGGCATAGACTTCCATGAGAAAGCTTTCTGAATCTACGGTCCAATTAGCAGTTCAGCATATGGACATTAATCCTTAAAAGAAATTAAAACAAAACCATCTTGTCTAGGAATCGTATTATACATTCCACTTACTCCATTCTCAATATCGCTTTGCACAATTATTCCAATTAATCTAAAGCAACCGCGATAAAGGCGAACAAGCTTGGAAAATTATTCACAATCTGGGTCACAACCATCTGAGTTGGATACGATACAAAAAAAGACAAAGTACTATTACAAGCTTTTTCCTAGTGCAAAGTTAATGTTCGTCTAGACTCTAGATTGTAAAGTTTAGAGACTGGCGAAAGCTACCCTGTCCAGTATTGCTGCTAGGATAGATTTCATTAAAAGTATTTTGGGTATTTAGAAAAATTATGATAAGAAACAGATCACTAAATAATAAATAAACTTTCAAGAACTCAATCTTCCAACAAGGAAAAAGTGTTAACTTTTAAACAGCTGAGGGAAGCAACACCAACTTGTATCAATGAGCCATCTGGCATGTAACCTGGTTGGTTGAGAATTATTTTTCAGTTGGATGTTTTGTTTTAGTATCCTTCATGCACTATACAAACAACAAAACATCTTTATTGCGGATCATTCACAATCCATAGCCACTTAACCTAACATACAAGTACAATCTTACGTATTATACACTGAACTGAATACAAAAATAAGGCCAACGTAGCCACTTAACCTAGCATACTGGCATACTGTTTGATTAATTATCTGACAATTTTATGTATATTGTTATTACATGAGACATCATTAACTGAAAAGAATCATTTGTATACGTAAGACAAACAAACAAAACATCACCTTTATTGTGGATCATTCACAATCATTCACAAGCCACTTAACCTAACATACAAGTACAATCGTACGTATACACTAAACTTAATACAAAAATAAGGCCAACATAGCCACTTAACGTAGCATACTGGAATACTGTTTGATGAATTATCTGACAATTTTATGTATATTGTTATTACACGAGACATCTTATAACACTTATAACACTTATTATAACATAGCCACTTATTATAACATTGATTATAACGCAACTTAATATGCATATATAATCTTTGCTACATTACAAAAATAAGGTATTGTAAACCAGCAGTTGTCTGAACCAAGACTGCCATATCTACAGATCTACAGAAGCTAAGGCTAACAAAGTCCTTAAGATCCACTCTAAGGTTAGCCCGAGAGAAAGGAAAGAGTAGGGGGTTAAGAGAAGAGAATTAGGGGTTAAGTAAGTAGCAACACCTATCACTCGTGGCTTAACATTCATTCAGAAAAAGAAAAAAAGACTCACCACCATCATCCGCCGGCCACTGCCGACAAGTCAGAAAAATAGTCGGAGAGAATAGGAAAGATTGCAGAACGGTCCTCTACTCCATAGGGAGGTAGAGCCCACTCTGCCGGAAAGGGGTGAAAGATGAAAAGAAGTAAAATAAGAACGCTTACAAACCATGCAATACATTCTTAACTCAAGAACAACACATTCTTAACTCAAAGCAACACATTCTTCCAGCTGTTGCAGACCGATCCTCCACTCCATAGGGAGGTAGAGGATGCAGCCCACTAGGCTGGAAAGGCGTGAAAGATGAAATGAAGTAAAATAAGAACGCATTACAAACCATGCAACACATTCTTAACTCAAACACTATCATACCATGCAAACTACAGACATGCAATAAAGAGAGTTAGACATGCAAATAAGGAGGGAAGAAAAAAGTATAAATAATAACAAAAAGTGGGTTAATTTACTCAACAAGCTACAACTAAGTTCGTGTTAGTCTAATATATATATTATATTTTTTTAAATCATACCAACACTTGAATGTTCCAGTGATACAACATTTACAGAATAAAAATGGATATCACTGAAACAGTGATTTGGTGAATTGCATCAATTTTCAAAACAAACCAAACCAAACCATTAGGTGGTCAGTAGTCTTAAACTATCAAGAATTTTATAACTACTTCACAGGTTTTTGTTCAGTTTTGTTTGGAAAAATTAGCGATTGACTTTCTCAAGAAACTTAGCGCTAACAATTTCGAAAATTAGCGGCGCTAATCCCGGCACAGCCTGTTAGGCTAAAAATTATAAATAAAAGATCATTTTCAATACTTGTGAAAGAGCCTATGCTAATTAAAGGCTTCGTGGAATAATCTTCAGCCCAGCGTTCTGAATGCACATTAATGAGAGCTGTACAGGCCTAATCTCCGTAGGTGGAGACTTTTGTAAAAGTGACAAACATTTTCAAACATTATTCCTTTATTATTTTGTTAGAATATAAATACAGGGTAATTAAATGCAACACCCCAATTTATGACATCTTATTGCGATCATTTGTTTATTTGTTGCATGTTATATTTAAGGTGACCAAACGTCCCGAGTTAGAGAGGATTGTCTTGCTTTTGAGACGTATGTCTCGCTTTGAAGTTTTCTGTGAAAAAGTATGTTTAGTACTTTTACTTTAGTCATGTTTTGCAACGGGTATATTTTAATTAAATTATTATGGTTCCAACAACACTGTCACTTGTTTTCACTAACAATATCAAATATATATATATATATATTAGTGATGTAGGTCACATCCGCATCCGCGGAACATCCGCACATTTTCTCGCATCCGCATCCGCACCCGCATCCGCACTTTGGACTGCGGATGTCGTGCGGATGTGGACCGTTGAGATAAAATGTCATTAATAAGCGGAAATTATCAAATTCTACTATATTAATTGAACTAGTTCATTGTGCGCAAAAGTGATGCAAGCGACAAGACGAGAGGCTGTTCTTGTATGAAGTTACTCTCTTGCAACCTACTTAGATCCACGTTACAAAGCGGTAGCGGATCGACAAGAAATAGACCAACAAATAGACAGAAATACTTTCCTTCCACGCTACCATCAAACAGTCACAACACACGTGGGCAAACAAACAATGGAAAGTCTGTGTCTTCCCAAGGCGCGAATGTAAGCCTTTGTAAACTAAAAGACGCGTGGACAAAGCGTCTTAAGATTTGGTACAGTTCTACGTCACAGGAACGGCGTATAAAAGAGAGCATCCACGCTCACTCTCTCTCACTTCGTTGGCGCTTCCATTTCGTTCGACTACTCGGTACGATACCACCTCTTCGACCGCCTACCGGTTTCGGCCGGAGGCGAGGCCCGCTACTTTCTTCAAGGCCTGCAATTTGTCATCAAGTGGGATCTACAGACCGCCTGCAGAAGCAATCCTTCGAGGCCCAACCGGAATCACTTCGGGCCTGCGGTTTGCCGGGTAGGCCTTCAAGTTTCTCCACCTTCCTCGAGAGATATATTCAGCATCCCAGGCCTACGCCTGCACCTCATAAGGCCAGCCTGCACCTCGAGAAGTAACATCACCTCAGGCTTCCGAACTAAGCCTACATTCATCATCTCAAGAGGCTTAACGGACAACGACAACTAGAATCTGCGTAATAGGTTCGTCTTCAACCCGCCTTCAACAAAGGTTACGTCACCATAAGATAAGTACCTCCTATCCTAAGTACTCTTGTGAAGCCTACATTAGCCTACCGCCGAACGGTAGGCTATACTCCCAAGGTGTGTAATCACGCGTTCCAACTGACTCTCGTGAAAGAACGCAGTAGGCCTTCCATCCAATTCAAGTGTCATTTCAATACCGTTATTCCGCGTATCATCCGTCATTATGTTCAAGTCATATATTTGTGTGTTAACTAAATATTCTCTTGACGTAATCATTTAACATCACATAATGTTCTTATATATAAATGATATTTGTGCAAGCATTTCAATCCATTATTATTAGGCCACATCAATTATTCTATGTGCATCCATGCAATCATTTAGCCTACTTAATCAGTGTCATGTTTTTCCATTCAATGTACCAAACGCACGTGCATTCTTTATATCATTAACTAGGCCCATTCAATGTTCCATATCGCATGCCATTTACATACCATTAATGAGTACATTATTACGTGTCAATTAAGCTATTAACATTTCATCTTATTAGCTAAGCCTATGCCATAAGCATAACGTAAAACTACCAATTAATTAGTCAATTCTTTGTTATATCACAGTGAATAAATAACGGATTTATTTTTATAATAAACTACAAAACCCATAAGGTGTCTTTTATAACCTTAACATTAATTTGCTTGGGTGTAAACCCAAGCTGGTGACTTCGCTGCCTTTTCGGTCACTTCCAATAGTATGGTGGATCTAATCAAATACCCAGCTCTGAAACGGACTCCAAACTTTACTGTATCACAGAGATAATTGGCCCACATCGTCAGTTGCATAACTTCCAAACTGAAGCATTATACCTGCGTGTAAAGAGGTTATGCAACAGGAATGATAATGGACTACACTTTGAGGGATCCACATAAAACAAAGTTTTTATTGTAAGTGAAATTTGGTTTACTCGATCAGATATAACATTTGCTCACGAAATGGCAAAATATGCAAAAGGAGTGCAGTATTATTCATTGGTGTGTCCTGCTTTGAGAAGTTAAAAATCTGGTCACTTTAGTTATATTTGTATTAATAATGATGTAATAAAAATGAACAGAAGCCAAGGCCAGCCAAAGGCCCTGGCTAACCGGCGCGACGGTTGTCCGGGGCGCAATGTGCTAGGAGACGCCAAAAAACGGAGAAAAAACTTAATAAATGAATAAAAAGAAATCCAAAATATAAAACTCATCTGACATGTAGTCAAATTGTTCAAGAGTGTTTGTTTTATTTCTTAGTGTTGTGATGAGAGACGTATATTCCTATATTTGTAGTTTTTATCATTATGAAAAAATTATTAAAATGATAAAAAGTCTTAAGGGAACTGAAATTCAATTTTACCGGGGCGCTGCCAAACCTCGAGCCGGTACTTACAGAACCATATGGTAGAAAGCAATGGCCAGAAGGCAAGTCGAAGAAAGCGATAAGGAAGGAAATGCTGATGATCGCCACTGTATAGCCTGTGTATATACCTCCCATACAGTTAGGTAGACCAGCCATGAGTGGATCCTAGGGTCTTTGTTGGTCTGAAACATTATAACATTATTATACCGTAGGAGCAGTGGCGGTCCTAGCTTACATGACGCCCTGGGCGAACCTCACCTTCAGCGCCCCCCCCCCCTGTTCGCCAACACACACACATTCGAATCCCCCCAAAATAAAGGACAGACATAACTCTTTCACAAAATAACTTTTTATTGGACTAATTGTTGGAACTTCAGAACCAAAACAAAGACTCAAATTTCTGAATTTTACAAATCCTTCATCACGTAAATAGAATAACTCACTTAAGAGAATGTAATTATGATACTATGAACAGGAAAAATACAAATTAAATTGCACAACTGCCATAAATAAACTATTTTTATTTATTTCTTTATTTATTTATTCTTATTTTTATTTTTATTTTTTTTGCAGGCGCTCATGCCGCCCCTCCACAAATGCCGCCCTGTGCGGCTGCCCATATTGCCCATATGAGGAACCGCCACTGCGTAGGAGGTATATACCCTACAATAATTATGACCAAGTTACGTTGTCCACGAAAAAAATTCTCGATATGCCTTGAATAGACGCGTATATACGCAGGCTAACTTCCTAAATTTTAAAGAAGAGACTAAATAAACTTTATTTTGGGTCGAATGCATTTTTTCAACTAATTTCTACTATTTTGTTTGGTGTCGCTCCAGCTGAATGCATAAAATGTGCTCATTTCCATTACTTATTAAAAAATTAAGGTCTACTGACATGAAGAATTTGAGTTAAACTACCATTTTTAAGAAATTATGTAAAGTGTTATTAACTTACCTTAAACAAATTCGTACAAATGAGTTTGATCATGTAATTTAAAAGTATTTCTCTTTAGTTTTATATTTCATATCCATCAGGATATAATTGAGGTAATTATATGTTTCTATTCAATATCAAATAGAGAAAAGTGTTTAGAACTATTTTTAATGAGCTTAAAGTGACATATATATGAAAATATTTTCGAAATTCACCTTTAATGTTATTTCTGGAATGTCGCCATCTTTCTTTCTGTTTTGAAATTTATGATCATGCTTCAATGACTCTTTCAATGTGCTAACATTTCGGCTTAGTAAAAGCCTCAGCCTGATTTATGTAATAGGATAAATTTAGTTTAGGCTATGTGAATGATAATGTGTTGTTGATATAGATTTTGGGCTAGATATATATATACACACATATATATATATATATATATACACACACATACAGTATATATATACACTTTTTTTTTTATTACTTGAGGCCTTGGATCTTTGGATTCTCGCCCAGAGTTTATATTAACTCCATTGAACGTTATTTACAGAAGCCTAAATTATATTTTTCAAAACATTAATAAAAAATTTAGCCAGCTTGGTTCTATCCTATCCATTGATTTGTCGTGCCACTTTGTTAGGCCCTGAATTTACTAAGTAGCTTAGGCTCGCAACTGAATGTTGAAGCCTTAGTTTATGGTCTAGCTAAACAGCTGTGTTGCGTTTTGAGTTGAGTCAAAGTATAAACTTGTCTTAATTAATTTAAACAGAATAATAGCCCAAAATAGTTTAACAATTTTCCTTCAGCCCAAGCATGAGTGGAGGAGCTCTTCAGGTAAATTTAACTGAAATTTAGCTTATCTTCTCTTAAAGAGTAGGCCTATAGGCCCCATGCTACTTTTTTCACATCCAAGATGGTTAGCCCTAGCCTTCTAAAATGTGGGGTAATGCTGGGTTCTGGGTGGTGCAGGTAGGTAAATTTACAGGTGACTGGTCAAAATGTACCCATTCTAAAGTAACTCAGGTTAATAGAATGCCTAGTTAGGTCAGTTGTATGCCCTTGATGATTGGTTAGGTTGTGATATTTTTATTAAAATATTTGGTTAATATTCGTTTTTTGACCTAGTCACACCCAGCTATAACAGCAATATAGGTTAATATTCGTTTTTTGACCCAGTCACACCCAGCTATAACAGCAATATATATTGAATAACCAATCAAAACTGAATAAGAAAATATATATATTATCTTGTGCAAATTTGTATAAAATGTACTTTTTAAAAAAAAATATTTTCTACTTTCTAATATGTATGTATATAAATTTTGGTGGGTTTGTTTATTTTGGCTACCTTTTTTGGAGATTTTTCTTGGCTTTTTTTGGCTACTTTTTCTTGCTTTTGCCTACTTCTTGCTTTTGCCTACTTTCTGTTTCTGGTTAGTGTGGTGATTTTTGTTCTACTGTTATGATGTGTCAATCTTGTGAACTTTATTTTGAAGACCTAATCCGCCTTGTTGGCCTCGATGAAGATAAAAGTTTAGATGTTTTTTCCAATCACGGCATAATTCCGACATCCATGATTTGCCTTAAATGTAATATTGCCTGTATTTTAAGACAAGACTCAAAGGTGTTTAGGTGCCGTAAAAAAAATCTAAAAAATAAGTGAGTGTGTGGATTTACTGTTTCTATCTTTAAGGGCACATGGCTGGAACATTGCAACTTCTCGGTGAATAAAAACCTCCGGTTCATAAATATTTATTTGCGAAAATATTTTTCACAACGTTATGCCGAGAAAGTTATAAAACTATATTCTCCAAAATAAGGTGACTGGTTAGGTTAGGTTAGGTTAGGTTAGGTTGGTTGTGTTGTGTTTAGCACGAATGCAAACTTTTCTGGTTGATTTTGAGGTGTTTGGCATGAATTTGCCATCCGTTTCCTGTGCAAATGCGTAGTTTTCGAGATGATGATATCTCGAAAACTACGCATTTGCACAGGAAATGGATGGTAGATTCGTGCAGAGCACCTCCAAATTGACCAGAAACGTTTGTTCTCATTATAAAAAGAGACTGGGTCAAAAAACGAATAATTACTGCAATAGCCTGTATATTGAATAACCAATCAAAACTGAATAAAAAAATATATATATTATCTTGTGCAAATTTGTATAAAATATACTTTTTAAAAAAAAAAAATTCTATTTTCTAATATGTATGTATATAAATTTTGGTGAGTTTGTTTATTTTAGCTACCTTTTTTGGACCTTTTTTGAGATTTTTCTTGGCTTTTTTTGGCTACTTTGCTTTTTTTGGCTACTTTTTCTTGCTTTTTCCTACTTCTTTCTGTTTTTTGTTAGTGTGGTGATTTTTGTTCTACTGTTATGACGTGTCAATCTTGTGAACTTGATTTTGAAGACCTTAATCCACCTTGTTGGCTTCGATGAAGATAAAAGTTTAGAAGTTTTTTCCAATCACGGCATAATTCCAACATCCGTGATTTGCCCTAAATGTAATATTGCCTATATTTTAAGACAAGATTTGAAGGTGTTTAGGTGCCGTAAAAAAAATCCAAAAAATAAGCGTGAGTATGGATTTACTATTTCTATCTTTAAGGGCACATGGCTGGAACATTGCAACTTCTCGGTGACTAAAAACCTCCCATTCATAAATATTTATTTGCGAAAATATTTTTCACAACATTATGCCGAGAAAGTTATAAAACTAGGCAGTGAGTCCATTGTTAACTGGAAATCTTTGTGTGGTGAAGTGTGTGAAAAGTGGATGGACAATCAGAAACCAATTGGGGGCGAGGGTGCGATTGTTGAAATTGACAAGTTGCATTTTGGCTGTGCTAAATTTGACAGTACCCTATTATTCTACTATTACACCTGTCTAACATCCAGCAATTATTATATGTTCATTAAGTAGATTTTTAAATTCTAAGACACTTTCCTTCTATAGCATTTCTGTCGCAAATGCTTCGTTTTCGAGATATAAACTTTTTTGGTGTGTACCCTACCTATCTAGTGTGTGTTCGTACGTTCATTTGTGTGTTCGTACGTTCGTTTGTGTGTTCGTACGTTCATTTGTGTGTTCGTATGTTCGTTTGTGTGTTCGTACGTTCGTTTGTGTATTCGTACGTTCGTTTGTGTGTTCGTACGTTCATTTGTGTGTTCGTACGTTCATTTGTGTGTTCGTTACATGTCTGCCCAATCACTGCACTCCATCCATTTTGAATTTGAATTACTTTCGTACTGGAATGGAATACTCATTCCACTCATGGGTCATTCTCTGTCAGATCAACCAGTGCCTAACACCCTCATATCTCAGATTTTGCTGAAATTTGGTTTATAGGGAGTTTGTGGGCCCTGAATCCATTTCTGAAATTATAAGGTCAATCCGACAAACGGTTCAAGAGATATGACCTCGGGAAATTTGAGGTCACTTGCGAGGTCACTAACATTTGGTGACCCATAACTTGGGTAATAATGGTCACAATTATATAAAAGTATATATATTTAGAATCAGAAAACGACAAGGAATCCAAATATGCAAGTTTTAGAACTCTAGGTTGAAAAATAAAAAAATTACACTGTAACCAAAATTTGAGGTCACGATTTGACCTCTGGGGTATCAAATGAGAATTTTTTTTTTAAATGTAAAAAATGAAGGCATAGGCATTGGCTATTAGAATCAGCAAAAAAAAAGTTTGTTTATGTTAGTATTTTTCATGTAACTAACATATAAGTGAACACCATATTCATAAGTTGTGCGTCAATTCTACCTATTTTTTCACACTTAAGCTCATAATTTGACCTATAGAAATTAAAATTACATTTTTTTATAGATATAAAAACAAAGGCAAAAAATGTAAAATTGTATTTCACTGCTAATCTACACTGGCAATAATAGTTATAATAGTGAAAGGGGAAGACCTACTTAGAGGATTCATGTGCTAGCCTAATACAATTTTTGCATGCTCGATGCTCTCATCAATTTCTTTTTGTGGAAAAATGTATTGAATTCTGCTGCCTCCTCTTAGGGTAGGACAACTCATTACAGTTAATATATGATGTCCTGGCACTGCACATGAATCCTTGTTTGATGGATAATAATATGCACTTGATCCTGATGACCCAGAGGGATGTAGAAAGTTCACAGTGAAATCATCAAACTCTTCACAATATTCCTCCACAATTCCATACCAAACTTGCATGTCATAAATGCAGCCAACATACTCTCCTGGTTTGACACATTTTAGGTTACCAAGCATTGCAGGTTCATTAGTAAAATGACTTTTCCTTATTCTTTTCTTTTCTCCAATGCCACTTGAAATGGGATACACCATCAGTTCTTCCTTGTTTAGGGAACAAATCTATGATATTTCTGAGTTCCAGGAATAGCCCTACTATCCTTGAATCGATGTTCCAACCGTTCTTCTGCATCTTTCAAATCAGCTGTAGTTACAAAGAAAAAATTTATCTTTTTGCTCAAGTTTTCTTCACAAAACTGAAACATGTGTTCTGGTGTAAGAATTTGCCTCTCTGTAGTTCTCTGCAAACTGGCACGAGCAGTAGCTCTTTTCACTGTTCCTCCAATCCCATCACATGCATTTTTGCCATGGGATGTAGCAAAGAAGTGCCATTCACAAGACAGACCAAAATCCTCTTCATGGTAACAGAGATTTGTGAAGTTGTATCTGTTCTTATATTGGCCAGCACATCCATCTGAGAAATAGTGCACCTTCTTCAATTGTGGGCATCTGAATTTAACATATGTCATAAGCTTCAATATGAATGAGTAAACCATTATAGTGTTGTGTTTTAGTGATGCAGATAAGAAACAGACACTAAAATGGCTAAGTTCCTGGTCTGCAGATGATCTATAATAGATGACAAAAGGGTGAACTGTACACTGTGAATTGTCCCAGTGAAACCCTTGGGCAGCATCCTGGACAATGAAAGAATAATTCTCAGAGAAATCACCTACTATAACTACCTCGCTCTGAGGTGGTAGTGTTTCTTTCAACTGCTTGAAGTACTGTGATTGTTGCTGAGCAACAAAGTGATGACGAACCATGCGGGATATTTTCATGCTTAGGGATGATAAGTATTCATGAAGTGGCTCCACCTTATCAACCATTGTACAACGGTCAACAGTCACCCATTGCTTGTAAGATATTTCATTTGGAGCTGATTTCACACTGTCAAGTAACTCAAGAAAATCCAGGACACCCTCTTCTCTTGGGCAATCATTGCAAAGTTGCATCATGCAAGTCTCTCTTTCTGTACTGCAGACACTGTAATCCATAAGATCCTTGTATGAAAGACCTCTCTCTCCAATGCAGCCAGCTGCAATTTTGGATTTTGATGGTATGTGCAGACACAGACAGAATGAGTCCCACCATTACCGGCAAGCACACAATATGATGGCCGTAATTTTGCAAATGTGGAAAATCCTATTTTGGGATTCTTTTCATCATTTTTATATAGTTCAAACATCTCTCTTAAATTCCTGAGGACCAATCGTTTTTGCACCTTCATTGCACCTTCATTGCACCTTCAGCACTGATAACTTTCACGCAATCCTTTTGGCCAGGACACATACGACTAACCTCTTCTGACTCATAGAATCTTCTAACTATATCTTTGTGTTCTTCAGATATCACTTTTCCTTTGCTCATTAGTGGAATCTTCGGAAGGATTCCATGTTCTGATTTAAGTGAACGGCTTCTTTTCACCATGTATGTTGTAGTTTGAAAGAAACTAGCTGTTTTTTCAATTGTGTATGGTGAGAGTGTCAATATTTGTAGTTTGTGATGGTGACATTTGCTCTCCAGGAATGACTGTTTCAATTCATTCATTAATTTGTCTAGATGTTTTTCAGATTTAGTTTCAGGTTTTGAAGTATCACTTACCTCCTCGGTAATTTGAACACCATAACTGAGTTCTAGCCTCTCCTTCAGGTGTTTCTGAGCAGATGATAGCTTACCACGAGCCTTGCGCTTTTTCTGGCTTAATGACAGCCCTTCTGAAAAGAACAGAAAAAAAGGTTTCACACACCTGAATATTAGTAATTAAATATTAATTATAGTACCTTAAATGCTATATAATTGGCTATATAGTAGATCAAACAGACCTTGTAGTAAAGTATAAGTTATTATATTAATTTATTACTTACTTTTTTTAACTGGTGTTTGGTCCAGAAATGCTAGAACTGGTTCAACTGAAGTTGAAGGATTTTCCTTTATCAAGCAATCACTGTCATTGTCCAGATCTATCTTGAATTGAAGAGATGTTACTCAAGCCACTGATAGTAGATGATTCATTTGAATCCTGCTCAGACTCGTTGTTTTCAGTGGTACTAAGTATAGTGGGGTTTTTCATTATCAGTGTCCAGCAGTTCACACACAACAATGAGTCTTTTTTCACTCTTCCAGCACATTTTTCAACAAGTACATCAGTCACTTTTCTAAGATTGATTGTTATGCGTTTCTTGTGTTTTTGAATAGGGTCCTGGCAGTATTTCAAGTGCCGAACCATTGTATTTTGATCTGTAAAGATATAGGATTTACAATTAGGTAATATATATTTTTTAGAAAATATATAGCTATACACACTTAATATTTTAGGCCTTGATAGTCTCTGAGGCTCATTAAAACACCATACCCACCAGCCACCCACAGTGCTGGCTGGAACTGTACTAACCTGTAGACAAGGAATTTTGCAACTATCTGTGTTGATTCTGCACTTAGACAAGTAGCAACATGTTTCAACAGGTTTGTTTAGGCTACATGTGAGCTTAGTCTTCCCCTTTCACTATTATAACTATTATTGCCAGTGTAGATTAGCAGTGAAATACAATTTTTATTAAATTCTTGGAGCTTGAGGTCAAATTGATAGCTAAGATATAAAAATTCCTTGAAATGACAAGCAATTTATAAATATGGTGTTCACTTATAAGTTAGTTACATGAAAAGTAACAACATAAACAAACTTTTTATGATTGTTTCTATTAGTCAAGAACTCTGACTTTGTTTTTATATCTATAAAAAATGTAATTTTAATTTCTATAGGTCAAATTATGAGCTTAAGTGTGAAAAAATAGGTAGAATTGACGCACAACTTATGAATATGGTGTTCACTTATATGTTAGTTACATGAAAAATACTAACATAAACAAACTTTTTTTTGCTGATTCTAATAGCCAATGCCTATGCCTTCATTTTTTACATTTAAAAAAAAATTCTCATTTGATACCCCAGAGGTCAAATCGTGACCTCAAATTTTGGTTACAGTGTAACTTTTTTATTTTTTAACCTAGAGTTCTAAAACTTGCATATTTGGATTCCTTGTCGTTTTCTGATTCTAAATATATATACTTTTATATAATTATGACAATTATTACCCAAGTTATGGCTCGCCAAATGTTAGTAACCTCGCGAGTGACCTCAAATTGCCCGAGGTCATATCTCTTGAACCGTTGGTTGGATTGACCTTATAATTTCAGAAATGGATTCAGGGCTCACAAACTCCCTATAAACCAAATTTCAGCAAAATATGAGAGATGAGGGTGTTAATTTCAATTTTTTTTGGTTGATCTGACAGAGAATGACCCTCATTCAGAAGTACATTAGGCCTGGCTCTGTGATTTATAGTGATTCCTGGGCTGCCTACAAGACTATAAGTGATTTAGGTTAGGATAGGTTAGGTCAATTTTGAAGGTGAAATTTATGTTTTTCCTATGGTTTTTGATGTTTTAAACGAATCTGACCTTCAAAACCATCGGAAATGACTCGTTTTTGATTGCCGGCTGGGGGGAGGGGGGTTATCTCAAAAACGAGTCATTTCCGACGGTTTTGAAGGTCAGATTCGTTCAAAACACATCAAAAACCGTAGGAAAAACAAATTTCACCTCGAAAGGGAGACGGGTGTAATACTGTACATTTACCAATTTGACTTCCTAACTGCAATTGCAGAACTATATCCTCTAAAATAAGGTGACTGGTTAGGTTAAGTTAGGTTACGTTGTGTTTAGCACGAATGCAAACTTTTCTGGTCAATTTTGAGGTGTTTTGCACGAATCTGCCATCCGTTTCCTGTGCAAATGCGTAGTTTTCGAGATGATGATATCTCGAAAACTGCACATTTGCACAGGAAACGGATGGCAGATTCGTGCAGAGCCACCTCCAAATTTACCAGAAATGTTTGCTCTCATTATAAAAAGAGACTGGGTCAAAAAAACGAATAATTACCAAATATTTTTATTAAAATTCTGGTAAATATGGATATTACAGCCTCCACCCAATTTTGATGCCAAAATACATTTTCTTAGTAGTGTATGATGTGCTTTGTTCAAATCTGGCCTTCATTTTATGTGGAAATGAACCAATCAAAAGTTATGAGACTTCAAAGTTTTAACATATTTTGGTTCATTTCCCCATAAAATGAAGTCCAGATTTTAACATTGCACATCAAATACTACTAGAAAAATGCATTCCAGTATCCAAATTGCTAGAGAACCTAACCTAACCTAACCTAATATTAGGATTAGGTTAGGTTGGTTAGGTTAGGTAGGTTCTCTAGCAATTTGGACACTGGAATGCATTTTCTAGTAGTATTTGATGTGCAATGTTAAAATCTGGCCTTCATTTTATGGGGAAATGAACCAAAATATGTTAAAACTTTGAAGTCTCATAACTTTTGATTGGGATGGCAAAATATATTTTCCTAGTAGTGTATGATGTGCTTTGTTCAAATCTGGCCTTCATTTTATGCGGAAATGAACCAATCAAAAGTTATGAGAATTCAAAGTTTTAACATATTTTGGTTCATTTCCCCATAAAACGAAGGCCAGATTTTAATATTGCACATCAAATACTACTAGAAAAATGCATTCCAGTGTCCAAATTGCTAGAGAACCTAACCTAACCTAACTATCAATATTGTTAATATCTATAATCATATCTTCGAAATACATTTCACATCCTTCACATGTCATATTGGAAAACTAACTAATGAAGAAAACGGAAAACACTGTAGTTGCATACCTCATTTTTTGTAGCCAAATGTGATTTTTCCACCCAAGTAGATACACTTATGATGACATCATTCAAAAAATTATGACCAAAATAGAGTTAAGAAAATAATTTCTTTAAAAGCCTATAACATTATAAATACGCAATTACGCAAATAATAACATATACTATTAGACTCCTAAAGTTATGCTGAAATGTTTGATAACAGCCAGTATTATCAACTTGGTGGAAACTAGGGCTGTACTGGATCCAGAGTCTGGCCGGACTCTGGATCTGAGTCTCAGTCCGGGTCTGGCCGGACTTAAGGGCAAGTCTGGCTGGACTTCCCACTTTTATTGAATTTTGTCCTTAAAAGCTCAGTGATATTTTCTTTGTTCCAAATCCAAATACTTGTTTCCACTAAATATCATAATATAGATCATACAGTGTACGTTTAAAATTTCTCAAAAGGAGTGCCATTTCATCTTTGCCAAGGGAATTGTCAGATGGCTTAGGTTTAGTAAATCATAGGACAAAATGTACTGGTATTAAATCATAAAACAAAATGTACTGGTATTTCTTTTATTTTTGTGATATACATATAATGTCTGGCTGCCTTATGGTTTTCTGACTTTTTTCTTTAAAATATTTCATACAAAATTATAAATACAAAAAATTAGTTCTTGTAAAAATTTTTCCTTATAAAACGTACTTCATTGATGAAATTATTAAAGTATAATTGTAGCTCTTTTGTTTATAAATTTACAATTCAAAAGTATACAAAACTCAGAGAAAAACTTTTAATTCCCCCTATACAGTATTAAAATATTTCCTACAGAATTAACAATACAAAAAAAATGGTACTTGTGATAAAAATTTGTCCTTATAAAAAGTACTTCATTGATGAAATTCCTTTGTACCATATATAAATTTAAAACTCAAAACTCAGAAAAAGACTTAATTCCACCTATATAGTATTATCATACATATCGTACTAGGGCTGTACCGGACTTGAGACTTTTTCAAAAATTATTTCATGTTTTAATGGTTATTCAGTTCCTTTAACCATACACCTGTTTTTTTAGTATATCCCCTCTACTCACCGTTGAGAGGTGAGAGTGACAATACATTAATTTCTATTTTCGTTTCACAAGTATTTTATCTTTTATAAATTTAGAAAATGCCTAATTAATTAATGGTATCAGAAATAGCAATACTTAGATATCGATACCACCCATCCCTATAATTTAGCTATATGTTTATTATTCAATATTTTTTAAATTTATTTTCAGGCCAGTATCAAACTCCTTTACAGCTTTAATTATTATAAATTGCATCAATGCATTTAAACCATATTTTAGCCATCATTTATGCATCATTTAATTTATCAAAATTAAAGAAATAAAGTAAAAACTAAAAACAATGTCATCCTTTATTTGGAACTATTTCACAGTTAAAGATGAAGATGAGAGTTATGCAGAATGCAAATTGTGCGATGCTAAAATAAAGAGGTTCCACACCAAAAGCATATAGTACCACTCCACTCCGCAGACATGTAAAAACCAGGGCTGTGGAGCTGGCACCAAAATCTTAAGCTCCAGCTCCGGCTCCAGCTACAGCATTTTCAAATTTCTGGCTCCAACTCCGCTCCAGCATTTTTTTATGCCCAGCTCCAGCTCCGGCTCCTCTCACCATATATTAATGACTGATAAATCTCTTCTTGAATTTATCTGAGGTCATATTTACAGTAACTTTATTACTAGGAAAGAAACTTGTTAATGGTGACATTTGCAATTGTCCCCCAGGACAAATTTTACTTTTAGTTGAGGTGGATGCTTGACTTGCTTCACTGTCTTTCTTATTAACAATTTCTAAAATTTTTGGATGAAATCATTGTAGATGTCTTTTTAAATTTGATGTCTTGCCAGTCTGGGTTGGTACTTTTGTATCATAGCTTGTACAAGAACTAATTTTAGTTTCACATAATTGTTCATCATTATTTTCTTTCTTACAGTGACAAATGAAATATTTTCCATCTGTAGAAACTGTGAAGTATTCAAATAATGCGGACTTTGTTTGACTTTGAGATCTAGTTGTCATTATGAAAGGGCTCAAAAAAAGAAGAATGAAACTTAATATTTTCAATTTTTAAAAATTAAGCTTACTAGTTTAAGTTTCTAAAAATTAACACATTTCCTGAAAAAAATTAAGTCCAATTAGAAATCATTCAAAATAAAAAAAAATAGCATAAAAAAGTTTGTATCTAAATATGAACTCTCTGTATTGGGCTGGAGCCGGAGCTGACACATTTTTTATCGGCTCCACTCACCAAAATTGCTTCAAGCTCCGGCTCCAGCTCCAGCTCCACAGCCCTGGTAAAAATGAAACACAATAGTGTCTACAAGATTGCTCAAGAAGAATCTGAAAATGCACCAAATCCTGCAGAAGTACCAAAACCTGCTCCTAAAAAAAGGAAATTAGAGGCTTTAAAGAAGCAGACTACTTTATTCGAAAGTTTCTCAGCAAAACAACTTTGGAAAATTGATGATGAAAAGTCAAAGATTATACGGTACATCAAAAAATTATGAACATGATAGCCATGGACAACCAGCCTTTTACTCTTACAGAGAATCAAGGATTTATAGAACTAATAGCACACCTCCAGCCCAAATACCTTATACCATGCCAGAAATATTTTACTGAAACCATGCTACCATTGTCATACAAAAAGTTGAAGGAGCAGTGTTAAATGAGCTGTCCATGGCCCAATACCTTAGTTTAACAACAGATATATGGAGCAACCAACACACACAAGAATCATTTATATCTCTGACTGCTCATTGGATAACAAATGAATTAGAAAAGCAAGATTGTGTTCTTCATTGTAAGCACTTTCCAGGGTCACATACAGGTATTAATATTGCTACAGCCTTTCAATCTATGCTGACTGAATGGCAAATTGAACCAGAAAGAGTTCATATCATTGTTTGAGATGCTGCCTATAACATGCAGCTTGGCATAGACCTGACAGGCTCTGTAAGCATATCATGCTTTATACATCAATTACAGCTTGTAATAAAGGAAGCCTTATTTTCCCAGCATTCTGTAAGTGACCTCATTAGCAAGTCAGAGTATTTCTACTCATTTTAACCATTCAGCGCTGGGTTGCAATGAACTGAGAAGACTACAAAAAGAAATTGACCCCAAGCTTAGCAAAACATTACTTCCAATCCAAGATGTTCCAACAAGGTGGAATGGCACTTATTTGATGTTACAAAGGATGGAAACCCTTAAAAGATACTTGCAGCTTTATACCGCTGAGCATGCAAATATTCCATCACTGACTGCCAATGAATGGCCGTTATTAGAAAAGACTCTCAGACTTTTGCAGCCTTTTTTCATGGTAACAGAAAACATCAGCAAATCTAAGTCAATGTTGTCATCTGTAATAGCGCATGTCAGAGTACTACACGGGTTTCTTTCAAGTGAACAAGAGGAGGACAGTGGAGTTAAGACAATGAAAGGGGAGCTGAAGTGAGCTATGGAAAAGCGATTCATAAACAAGAAGAGAAAAGGATTAAATAATGTTTATGATAGTCGTCAATATATTGTTAGTACTACCATAGATCCAAGGTACAAGCTTAGTATGTTTTCTGATACTGAACTGAAAGATAAAGCTTTTAAATGGTTGTTATCAGAAGTTAAAGAAATTGTGCTAAACATGCAAAGCAAAAGTGAAGATGCATCTGACTCTGATAATGATAAATCTTCAACAACATCAAGTATATCACTTTTTCCATCTCGAAATCTTGCTGGACCATCATCATCAACGACAGCTCTAAAATCAAACATTGCTAGTGACTTCCTCAGCTGTTATTTAATTGAATGTGAGTCAGATGAAAGTGCAGATTCATGGTGAAAAAAGAAAAAAGAAAGTTATCAGCTGAAGATAAGGAAAAAGCAACAGAAGAGAGCCTAAGAAAGGAGATTAACATGTATTTTGCTGGAAAAACGCTATTGATATTGTCTAAAGGTAAAGATGATGATGTATTGAGCCGGTGGAAGGAAAATAAGCAACAGTTTCCACACCTAAGCATAGTTGCAAAAAAATATATATCCACACCTGCATCATCAGTATACAGGGTGTACATAAAGTCAGGATCTATTTTTGTGAAATCATTTATTTTTTCTTTTTTTTCTTTTCAGAAGCCCTTAGAATGAATGCAGAAGAGTGTGTGGCAATAGTAATTTGGCGAATTGAGGGAAAGAAATACAATGACATCAGAGAGAAGTTTAGAAGGAGATTTCATAAGCCGGGGCCAATAGACAAGACAATACGAAAATTGGTGAACAAATTTAAATGAACAGGATCTGTAAATGATGAAGCAAGATCAGGACGACCGTGTATGTCAGATCTTACCGTGAATACAGTATGCGGAATTATCACTGAGGAGCCACGTACATCCATTCGTGCTGCATCACACAGACTCGGCCTCCTGACGTCATCTGTGCACAAAATTCTGAAAGTTAATTTGCAGAAGAAAAGCTATCATTTGCAGGTTTTACATGAGGAAGATTTCCCTCGACAAAGTGCTGTGTGTGCTGATCTCGTAGAACAAATTTGGAGTGATGATTTAATGGACAACATTCTCTTTAGTGATGAAGCCACTTTCCATACGTGTGGAAAAGTAAATCGCCATAACTGTCAAATTTGGGCAGATGAAAGACTGAATGATTTCATCCAAAATTGGGAAAGAGAGACACCTAAAGTTAATGTCTGGATGGGTTTAACAAAATCTAAGGTTTATGGTCCTTTTTTCTTTGCTGAAGCTACAGTTACAGGGCTTATTTATCTGGACATGTTGCAGCAATTCCTTGAACCTCAGCTGATTGGGGATAAGATTGTTAGTACCGTCGTCTATCAACATGATGGTGCTCCTTGTCATTATACCAAAATTGTTCAGGATTATCTAAATGGACGTTTTCCAAATTGCTAGATCAGACGTGGAAGCAACAGACCTTGGCCAGTGAGATCACCAGATTTAACCCCTTTAGATTTCTTTGCATGGGGCTTTATCAAATCGCACGTCTATCAGACGAAGATTACGAGTCTTGAAAACTTACGTACACATATACGAACTGCTGCAGATAACATAACCCCGCAAATGCTCCAGAATGTGTTTAGAAATGCTGCGGAACGATTTGAGCTGTGCAGGGATACTGATAGGCATCACGTCGAATCCTACTCTTAATTATTTAATAAATGTTACCACTTTATCATTTTATGATTGAATTCCATATAATTTCCAAGTGCTTCACAAAAATAGATCTTGACTTTATGTACACCCTGTATTCTGAGCGATTTTTCTCAGAAGCAGGAAATGTTTTTGAAGAAAAGCATGCAAGCTTACTGCCAAATACCGGGGAACTTCTTTTTCTGCACCACAATATTCTCAAATTTCCTGGAGTTCTTAACTAGAATATGCAGTAAATTTATAGTATTACACCCGTCTCCCTTTGGAGGTGAAATTTATATTTTTCCTATGGTTTTTGATGTGCTTTGAACGAATCTGACCTTCAAAACCGTTGGAAATGACTCGTTTTGAGATAACCCCCCTCCCCCCAGCCGGCAATCGAAAATGAGTCATTTCCGACGGTTTTGAAGGTCAGATTCGTTTAAAACACATCAAAAACCATAGGAAAAACAAATTTCACCTTCAAAATTGACCTAACCTATCCTAACCTAAATCACTTATAGTCTTGTAGGCAGCCCAGGAATCACTATAAATCACAGAGCCAGGCCTAATGTACTTCTGAATGAGTGGAATGAGTGTTCCATTCCAGTATGAAAGTAATTCAAATTCAAAATGGATGGAGCGCAGTGATTGGGCAGACATGTAACGAACACACACTAGATACACACCAAAAAAATGTTTATATCTTGAAAATGAAGCATTTGCGACGGAAATGCTATAGAAGGAAAGTGTCTTAGAATTAAAAAATCTACTTAATGAACATATAATAATTGCTGGACGTTAGACGGGTGTAATACTATAATAATACTGAATATGCTATAGTATGTATGATATGTATGATACCAGTAATACTATATAGGTGGAATTAAAAGTCTTTTTCTGAGTTTTGAGTTTTAAATTTGTATATGGTACAAAGCAGGGATGGGGTCAAATACAATTGCCCAAATACAAATATAGATACAAATACACTTTTTTTTTACGGCCAAATTCAAATACAGATACAAATATTCAAATTTATAAATCCCCAAATACAAATATAAATACAAATATGAAGCTTCAAATACAAATAAAATGCAAATACAATTTTTACTGTATTTGCAAATTTCGTACCAATTTCATCCTAAATATAAACGGATAATATTTACTTGACTTCGGCTACCCCTCAAGTAAGACAATACTGGTATATTACTTATTGTATAAAACTTAACATTGCAATATTTGGCTCTTATCAAAGTAGACTTCATTTTCACACCAAGGCAAGAAAGTAACAAATTCCTCTTGTTTATTATTTTTATTAGAGAAAATTATTTCACACTTTTTGATATTTCTGCACTTTTGCATAATTAAAGAAAATAAATTCATATTTCTCAATGTTTGATTTTTACTGTTTATATCAATTTGTAGTTATATGCACAGTTATATTACATTAGTGTATTTGACTGTATTTGAAGCAAATACAGCAAATAAAAGGCTCAAATACAAATTCAAATACAAATATGCAGCTTTTTAAATTCTCAAATACAAATGCAAATGCAAATATCCATTTTTGTGTACTTGTAAATACAAATACAAATACGTATTTGACCCCATCCCTGGTACAAAGGAATTTCATCAATGAAGTACTTTTTATAAGGACAAATTTTTATCACAAGTGCCATTTTTTTGTATTGTTAATTTTGTAGGAAATATTTTGATACTGTATAGGGGGAATTAAAAGTTTTTCTCTGAGTTTTGTATACTTTTGAATTGTAAATTTATAAACAAAAGAGCTACAATTATACTTTAATAATTTCATCAATGAAGTATGTTTTATAAGGAAAAATTTTTACAAGTACTAATTTTTTGTATTTATAATTTTGTATGAAATATTTTAAAGAAAAAAGTCAGAAAACCATAAGGCAGCCAGACATTATATGTATATCACAAAAATAAAAGAAATACCAGTACATTTTGTTTTATGATTTAATACCAGTACATTTTGTCCTATGATTTACTAAACCTAAGCCATCTGACAATTCCCTTGGCAAAGATGAAATGGCACTCCTTTTGAGAAATTTTAAACGTACACTGTATGATCTATATTATGATGTTTAGTGGAAACAAGTATTTGGATTTGGAACATAAAGAAAATATCACTGAGCTTTTAAGGACAAAATTCAATAAAAGTGGGAAGTCTAGCCGGACCCGGACTGAGACTAGAGTTGCACCGATACCAATATTTTGGCTGATACCGATACTACAAAAAAGTGCCGATACCGATACTTTTTAATTAATTAATAGTTTTAAAATTGATTATTAATAAAAGTTCAAGTAAATGATATAATATCTCAATTAACTTAAAATGCCTTTCCCAATCCCAACTTTATTTCCATTTACTTTTACATTTAAGACATATATATTTGAAATCAATTAATAAAAAGACAATATATATCTTATTGCTGTAAACTATTAGCTATCATATATAGCCTACAGTAATGAGACTAAGATCACAATGGGCTTGTGTAGTTTACTTAGGGCCTTGGCCCTAAAGCCATTACTAATAAAGTTAGATGTAAATTTAATGTTGTATAAAGATATTTTAAGTTAAATTAATACAAAGATGATAATTTTATAACTTATTACTGTAAACTATATTATCATACACTGGTATATATTGGGGTATATATAGTAAAAGTACTGCTATCACTGTAGGCTGGTCTAGCTTACTTGGGCTAAACCAATGAATGCATATAATGGTAGTGTATTGTATTATCAATAACTTTACACACGAGATTCAAGCATTCAAGCAACTGAATGGTTTATTATGATTATGCATGCCGCGTGGTGCCATCTATGAACAATAGGGTGGTCCTTGCTTAGGGGGTGAAATTTCAAGTTGAACATTTTTCAGCTCCCACCCGCGGAAATCGTTCGAATGGTCGAGAAAACTCTCTAGGTGATTTATGGTTTTAATCGGACAACGTTTACCCCTCCCTCATTGAGCATTACCATTAAGCTAATTTTTTGACTTTCAAGTAAATGTTACATAATTTGTAATGTTTGTTTTTTTCATTCTTTCCAGATTTTCAGTGATTGGATAACTAATGTGTGTAAAACTGTAAATTCTAATGATTATAATTTAAACTGAATAACTCCTTTAACCATAAGTCAAGCTACCCGTCAGTGGTTGGATAACTAATGTGTGTAAAACTGTAAATTCTAATGATTATAATTTAAACTGAATAGTGAATAACTCCTTCAACCTTTAAGTAGATAACCTGGATCATGGCAGCGAAGCTGCGCTACCTGATTGCCCCGCAGGAATCGATCGCCGGGTCGCAACTTCCTTCGCAAAAAGAGGTCTTGGCCCTGACGGTCTACAGGATCGACGTCCAGAAGAAGTCACTTCGAGAGGCCGCCAACCAGGTCGTCGAGCTCGTCACCGAGGTGTGGTCCAAGGCGCGAATCCCCCTCCGCCAGAAGGACCACATCGTCACCAAGATTGAGAAGCTCCACAAGGAGTTCAACGATGTGAAGAGAACAAGGGGCGAGCTGGCGCTCAAGCGAAGCGGGAGGACGAGTTCAGCGAGCGGATGATGAACCTGTTCGACGTCGCTGCCGCTAACGCCATGGAGCTGCTCAAGAACGAGGAGGACAAGGCGTTCCTCCTCGCTCAGCGCGAACCCCGTCGGCGCGGCAAGCTGGGTCCGTCGACTCGACGCTAGCCGCTGTCGATGCCCGCGCATCTCCGCCAAGGGGAAGAAGACCGACGGAGGCAGCGAGCCGAGGAAGAAGCGACGACATCTACGGCCCGAGTGGAGCTCGAGTGGTCTTCGTCCTCTTCCAGTGGTGCCGCAAGCGCAGCGGAGAGCGACGACCATGGAGAAGAAGGGAGCCCTCGGGCTCCAAAGCGCTCCAGGCGGGGCACGACGAACATCGTTTCGGCGGCTGTGGCGTCGTCGCTGGATCGCACGAAGGTGACCGACCGAGGAGCTGTCTACGTCCTGACAGAGGTTGCCCGGTCGCTTGGGCACGACGTCGCAGAGCTCAATATCAACCGCAGCTCCATCCGCCGACACCGGCGCAGGCACCGCTCCAGGCTCAACGTGGCGCTCAAGGAAGAGCTGAGGGCCGGCAATCTTGTCGTTCACTGGGACGGCAAACTCATGCAGGACTTGATGAGCAAGGAGCAAGTCGATCGGCTTCCCATCTTGGTCTCCGGTAACGGCGCGGTGCAGCTCCTGGGCGTCCCGAAGCTGCCGAGTAGAAAGGGCTCTGAGATGGCCAAGACCGTCCTCAACGCGTTGGAGGAGTGGGAGCTCACTGAGCAAGTGAGTGGCTTGTCATTCGATACCACCGCCTCGAACACCAGCCGGAACAACGGAGCGTGCGTCCTCACCGAGCAACACCTCGCGAAAGACTTGCTCTACTTCGCGTGCCGCCATCATGTGCTGGAGCTCCTCCTCGGTGCGGCGTTCACGGCTGTGATGGGCCCCACGTCCGGTCCTGACGTGACCTCTTCAAGCGTTTTCAGGAGCGCTGGGATTTCCTGGACAGAAGCCAGTACGAGTCCGGCGCTGCGCACCCCGATGTAGCTCCTCTGCTCACCACTGTCGACACGGAGTGGTTTGAGAAGGCGATAGTCGAGCGCAAGGACCTGCGCGACGATTACCGTGAGCTGCTCGAGCTCACCCTCCTCTTCGTCGGTCACGTCCCCCCGCGAGGAGTGCGTTTCCGAGCTCCCGGGCCGATTCACCACGCCCGCTGGATGGCGAAGGCAATCTACGCCTTGAAGGTCTGGATGTTCCGACAGCAGTTCAAACTCACGGCGAGGGAGGAGAGTGGCCTCCGGAGCATCTGCATCTTCGTCTGTCGGGTCTACGCCAAGGCGTGGACGGAGGCTCCGATCGCCGCAACTGCCCCCCGAAATGACTTCGCCCTCCTCAAGGACCTGCTGGCCTACTCTGACATCAACCCTGCGGTGGCCAAGGCGGCGCTGACCAAGTTCCAGAACCACCTCTGGTACCTGTCGGAGGATCTGGTGGCGCTGGCGCTGTTCGATCCGGGGATCGCCGTCGATCAGAAGAGGAAGATCATCGCCTCTCTCCACGACCGGGTCGGTGAGGAGTCCCCGGCGAAGCGGCCCACGCTGCCAAACAGAGTACTCGCCGGGCTTCAGTTGGAAGACCTGGCGTCGTCCAACACACGAGGTTTCTTCGAGAAACTTCGACTGGAGGACGGCTTCCTCGAGGTCGACCCGGAGACCTGGCCGAAGCGGGAAGACTTCAAGACAGCGGCGGCACGTGTGGGAGGGCTCGCCGTAATCAACGACCATGCCGAGCAAGGAGTTGCCCTCGTCCAAGAGTACAACCGGACGCTGACCCACGACGAGGAGCAACTCCAGTTCCTCCTGCAAGTCGTCGCTCGCCACCGCTGCCAGTTTCCGGACTCTCGGAAGCGAACCCTACAGACCCAGGATCGCTAACCGGGCAACAACGGCAACAACTCCGGGGGTAAAAGTTCAAGGTCGATGAGGGAGGGGTAAACGTTGTCCGATTTAATAAAACATTCAACTAGAGAGTTTTCTCACCCATTCGAATGATTTCCGGGGGTGGGAGCTGAAACTTCCCAAATTTGAATTTTAAGGACCACCCTAATGAACAACTTTACAAAACTTTCATTTTTACTGAAAACTAATACTGTAATTTGAAATTGTATATTTATATGATACTGTATTACTGTATTGAATAATTGTAATCTTGTATAGGGGCCTATAGTTACATTTTATGATTTTTTGTTGTTAGTAAATGTAAACATTGCTAATTTTGATAAAATATATATGAAACAACTAAATAAGATATTACTGTATAATAATAAAAAAATTTAATTTTATATAAAATAAGATAATTTCTTAAAAAACCAGTAATTCAAAGTATCGGTATCGGTTTTCAGAACAGTATCGGCCGATACCGATACTTTGTGAAAAGTGGCCGATACGGCCGATACCGATACATCGGTGCAACTCTAACTGAGACTCAGATCCAGAGTCCGGCCAGACTCTGGATCTGATACAGCCCTAATCAATATCATGTCTAAAGTGAGGGGACCAAGCTTGAATGCAGTATTCTAAGTGAGGCCTAACATAAGAATTATATAATTTACAGATCACTTCCTTACTCTCGTAACTAACATTCCTCTTAATAATACCTAACAGTTTGCTTTATTTCTAGCCTCTAAGCACTGCTTAGAAAATTTTAGATCACTACTAACTATAATGCCAAGATGTTTTCCTGTCTAACATCCTCTAACCCAGTGGTTGGCGAACGTTTTTGGGTATTACCCCAAAATATATTTGTGTACAATGATATTACCCCCTAGACTTGAAAGTTAATAATAATTAGATTTTTAATTTTATTAAGAAACTGAAAATTATTTGTTAGAAAAAAATATAACTTTGATAATTAGCCTCGCTTATTAAATAATAAATTTTTGTGCAATTTTATTTATATGTTTATTGAGCCTTCATTACCCCCGAGATTTTCATTTTTACCCCGGTTCCCCGACCCCTGCTCTAACCAATTCCCTTGCATCTCGTAACTAAAGTTTTCATTATTTCTACCAAAATGCATGACTGCTTTACTCACCCAAGCAACTAATCTATCAAGATCTTTTTGCAGTTTATAAGAATTTTCTATACAGGAATACCTCAAAATTTGTCATGAATTTGCGTTGGTAAACAGTTGAATTTCATCAATTTCAATCATTTTTTTCACATTTAAAAAAAAAATGACGAATCTACAAATATGGATGACAGATTGCGAAACTATAGGTAGTAAAAGATTGATGATGAATCTGCAAAATGACGAAATTTGAAACGATGAATTTTGAGGTATTCCTGTATTTGTAACTGGGGTAACTACTTTTGTATCATCTGCAAACTTAGAAACTTTACTACATACTCCCTTCTCTAAATCATTTAGATATAAAATAGAGTAATAAACCTAAAATTAATCTAGAGCTGTAGTACCCCACTTTTCACTTTCTGCCACCCTAATTCATGACCATTTAGAATTACTCTCTGTTCTCTGTAGTTTCTAACCAATTTTGTACCCAATATCTCATGAGCTTTTACTTTACATAGAAGTCTCCTCTGTGGAACCTTGTCAAATGCCTTACTAAAATCCAAATAACTAATAGAGCAATCCAAGAATAAGCACCCTAAATCAATTTAGGGTGCTTTTTCTTGGATTGGGGTTGAATGAGGGTGCTTATTCTTGGATTGCTCTAAAATGGTTAATTGAATGCCTGGTTAGGTTAATTTGTATGCCCTTGATGATTGGTTAGGTTAAGTTGTGATATTTTCATTAGTTTTAACGAAAATATCATGACTTAACCTAATGAATTGTCAAGGGCATACAGTTGACTTAAGCTGGCATTCAATAATTTTACCGTAGGTTTTGATATGCAGTATTTATAAATAAGTCCTGAAATGTAAAAACCATTCAGAAGTTTGAGGGCAAGATGACGGCATCAACTTTTCAAACTAAAGTGTTACCATTATTGGTTGAAGATCCATTGCCAGTAATAAATTGGTACAAGAGAAAAAATCTTATTAAAAAAGTGATGCTGTGTGGCGTGTGCTAAATGCAATCAAGCAATGACCTGGATGAAGTTTTCAAGAAATGTTGTTAAAATCCTTTAATTTGGATTGAGGTTGAACTGGGGTGCTTTTTCTTGGATTGGGGTCTAGCTGGGGTGCTTTTTCTTGGATTGGGGTCTAGCTGGGGTGCTTTTTCTTGGATTGGGGTCTAGCTGGGGTGCTTTTTCTTGGATTGGGGTCTAGCTGGGGTGCTTTTTCTTGGATTGGGGTCTAGCTGGGGTGCTTTTTCTTGGATTGGGGTCTAGCTGGGGTGCTTTTTCTTGGATTGGGGTCTAGCTGGGGTGCTTTTTCTTGGATTGGGGTCTAACTGGGGTGCTTTTTCTTGGATTGGGGTCTAACTGGGGTGCTTTTCTTGGATTGGGGTCTAACTGGGGTGCTTTTCTTGGATTGGGGTCTAACTGGGGTGCTTTTTCTTGGATTGGGGTCTAACTGGGGTGCTTTTCTTGGATTGGGGTCTAACTGGGGTGCTTTTTCTTGGATTGGGGTCTAACTGGGGTGCTTTTTCTTGGATTGGGGTCTAACTGGGGTGCTTTTTCTTGGATTGGGTCTAACTGGGGTGCTTTTCTTGGATTGGGGTCTAACTGGGGTGCTTTTTCTTGGATTGGGGTCTAACTGGGGTGCTTTTTCTTGGATTGGGGTCTAACTGGGGTGCTTTTTCTTGGATTGGGGTCTAACTGGGGTGCTTTTTCTTGGATTGGGGTCTAACTGGGGTGCTTTTTCTTGGATTGGGGTCTAACTGGGGTGCTTTTTCTTGGATTGGGGTCTAACTGGGGTGCTTTTTCTTGGATTGGGGTCTACTGGGGTGCTTTTTCTTGGATTGGGGTCTAACTGGGGTGCTTTTTCTTGGATTGGGGTCTAACTGGGGTGCTTTTTCTTGGATTGGGGTCTAACTGGGGTGCTTTTTCTTGGATTGGGGTCTAACTGGGGTGCTTTTTCTTGGATTGGGGTCTAACTGGGGTGCTTTTTCTTGGATTGGGGTCTAACTGGGGTGCTTTTTCTTGGATTGGGGTCTAACTGGGGTGCTTTTTCTTGGATTGGGGTCTAACTGGGGTGCTTTTTCTTGGATTGGGGTCTAACTGGGGTGCTTTTTCTTGGATTGGGGTCTAACTGGGGTGCTTTTTCTTGGATTGGGGTCTAACTGGGGTGCTTTTTCTTGGATTGGGGTCTAACTGGGGTGCTTTTTCTTGGATTGGGGTCTAACTGGGGTGCTTTTTCTTGGATTGGGGTCTAACTGGGGTGCTTTTTCTTGGATTGGGGTCTAACTGGGGTGCTTTTTCTTGGATTGGGGTCTAACTGGGGTGCTTTTTCTTGGATTGGGGTCTAACTGGGGTGCTTTTTCTTGGATTGGGGTCTAACTGGGGTGCTTTTTCTTGGATTGGGGTCTAACTGGGGTGCTTTTTCTTGGATTGGGGTCTAACTGGGGTGCTTTTTCTTGGATTGGGGTCTAACTGGGGTGCTTTTTCTTGGATTGGGGTCTAACTGGGGTGCTTTTTCTTGGATTGGGGTCTAACTGGGGTGCTTTTTCTTGGATTGGGGTCTAACTGGGGTGCTTTTTCTTGGATTGGGGTCTAACTGGGGTGCTTTTTCTTGGATTGGGGTCTAACTGGGGTGCTTTTTCTTGGATTGGGGTCTAACTGGGGTGCTTTTTCTTGGAATGCTGTAAAAGTTGTGATTTAGTATACGTGGGAGAAACTGGAAGAAATATTGAAACCTGTATTAAAGAACACAAATATGCCTTCAGAAGTTGTAATACTAATAATGCCATTTTTTATCACGCCAGCCAAAATAATCATGCCATAGATTGGGAATCAAGTAAGGTACTTTATAAATGTAATAATTATGTCAAAAGAAAAATAATAGAATCTGTGTGTACAGAAAAAGTAGATAATTTTAATTTGTGCGAAGGTACTTATAAGTTAGACCCTTTAATGAGATTCTTCGTCAAAAAATCCCTTATGGAGTCGTGGGAACGTGTTCGAACCTAAATGTGAATTTCTTAAAGGTCTCTGGATTGTTTCCTTACTTGCTTTTAGTAAATGTAATAATGGAAGTAATAAATGTGGAAATAAATATAAAAGCAACAGATGTAATAATAAAGGTAATATAAATTTAATAATTAGGGTAAAGGTAATAATTTAATAAATGTTAAAAAAAATGTAAATGCAGTAATTATGTCAAAATATTAGAATCTGTATGTATAGAACAAGAAGATAGTTTTAATTTGTGGGAATGTACTTATAAGCAGACACTGTAATAAAATGCCCTTCCGGTATTGGGAGAATGGTATCTAACCTAGGTGCGAATTTCTCAATGGTCTCTGGATTGTGTCCTAATCGCCTTTTTCGGTTTATAAGTTCTGTATAATGAACAACAATGTAATAATAAATTTATAATTTCTGTAATAAATAATTATGCAATATTAAATGTAATAAATTTAATAATAAATGTAATAATTAATTAATTATATAAAAAAATAATAGAATCTGTATGTTTAGAACAGGAAGATGGTTTTAAATTTGTGCGAATGTACTTAATGAAAATGCCCTTCTGGTGTCGGGAGAATGGGATCTAACCTAGGTGTGAGTTTCTTAACGGTTGGTCCCTGGACTGTTTTTCCCTCTTGTTTTGGTTCATTCATTTTTCTGTATCCACCCGAGGAGGATGCCAGTGGGCGTTGAAACTGTTGTGGAAATAAACTCTCTCTATTAGAATGGGTTTTTATTTTCATATTTTGACCTTCACGTAGAAAAAAGTGAAGTTTTTTGCATTCATAAAACATTATATGCCTGATATGCTCTTCTGACACTGCCATGTTTATGAGGGGTTCACATAAAGCAAAACACATATCTTCACTGGTCAAGGTCTGTAAAGTATGTAGCGAAACACAATAGATCTCCTCTTAGATTTACCTTTGGAAAATATATGCTTAAACCGAGTAGGACTAGTTTAAACTTAATCTATCGTAAAAAATGACATTACTTATGGGATGACTTGATATCAGGTCCAGCAGCTTTATCTGACTTCAATATATGAATCACTTGCCTAATATCATCCTTCCTTACATGAATATGATCAAGAATGCTCAAATTTACAAAATCTTAAAGAATTAAAATCAAAGTTACTTAAATTTTCTTCAGTAAAAACAGAGCTAAAATAATGATTAAAAATACCAATAATATCCTGATCTTTTTCAAACATCCTATCATCATGCTAGCGTGATGCCAGCAATAAAAAAAAAAAAAAAAAAATTAGACTAACACGAACGTAGATGTAGCTCGTTGAGTCAACTAACCCACTTTTTGCTTAACTTTACCTACTTTAAAAAAAAAATCCCTCCTTACTTTGCATGTCTGTAACTCTCTTTTCTTGCATGTTTGTAGTTTGCATGGTATGACTGAGTTAAGACTGTGTTTGCATGGTTTGTAAGCGTTCTTATTTTACTTCTTTTCATCTTTCACCCCTCTCCTATTTTCTCCGACTATTTTTCTGACTTGTCGGCAGTGGCTGGCGGATGATGATGGCGAGTCTTTTTTCTCTTTTTCTGAATGAATGTTAACCCCCGAGTGATAGGTGTTCCTCCTTACTTAACCACTTATTCTCTTCTCTTCTCCTAACCCCCTACTCTTTCCTTTCTCTCGGGCTAACCTTAGAGTGGATCTTAGGGTCTTTGTTAGCCTTAGCTTCTGTAGATCATGTTCTATTGGGCCAATCCTATCATGCTTTTTATATTTATAAAAACTAAAGAATTTCTTTGAATCTTTATTGCTATTTCTAGCTAGATTTATTTCACTATAGTACCTTTTACTCTTCCTAATCAAACTAGCTTATACATTGGGTGAGAGTTAGGTTAATATTAAGTTTTAGAGATGCCAGATTTCAGTGATCCCACCTGTTTCATACTTCAGGCGAATCAGGCTTGCTTTTACATCCAGGTTAGGTAGTCATTCTAAGTTGGTTAGTTATTTCCTATTACCAACTTTAGACCAATTGGGTTTGGGGATTAAAAAAAAAAAATGGTGCCCTCAAAACTTGTTTTTAATATTTATGAAGTGTTTTAACCTAAATTACTTGTACTCAGTGCATCGCATGAAAATTTGAGCGAAAATTAGTGTTTGACTGAAATTAACATGAGAACTTTTGGCAAAATCCCAGATACCAGGCACAGTTTGGAGATGAGAGTTCATAACAGCATGACAATATATGAAATTATGATTAGGCTAGGTTATTTTATCCCTATGTATATAACCATTAACTAGGCCCCTAATATTATGTTATGTTAGCAGTTAGGCTCACTCCTATATGGACTCTGTTTCTGAACTGTCTCTGGCATCTGGAATTTTACAGAATTTTTGTTCAAACTCTGTTGGTGTACAACTTAAAGGAACTACTAAGTTTGGTGGCTCCATTTTTTAAATAAACTTTTCCAAAAAGATGATGATCTTTTTTTAAATGTAACCTAACTACATAAAATATTAAATCAAAGTAAAATCTTTTTGGAAAAGTCTATTTAAAAAATGGGGACCGTAGTAAATGGAAGAAGTATAGAGTTAAAAATATTGAGCAAGAATTTTTCACATTTTGTAAGACTTGAGATTTGGAATGTGAGAACTTTTGCAGAAGTGGGAATATCTTGCAAGAATTTTGCATATTGTGCAGTCTGGCTTCCATATCAAAATTCTAGAATTCCCAAAGCTTAATATTTACCAAAAATTGGATTTATGAATTTAAAATAATTTTCTTAGCCAAATTAAATTATACGTATTTTCAGTTACCAAAATTAGGATATAGAGGGCCATATGGTAGGTATGGCTAAGTATACCTAGACTTTGATAACTGATTGTATATTACATTACATTTGGGCATCATGAAGCTACTCAGCCCTATCAATGTTATCCAGTCAGATAAGTAGTCTAAAACTATAATTTATGATAGAATTTGGCAAAATATCATTAAACTATTATATTAGTAATGTAATTACAGCAGTTAATTTAGACCAGAAATATAAAATATCTTATTTTGAAAAATAAAATTTCTCTTGAATTAGCTGAAACCCATACCAGTACAAAAGGTTTGACAGAAGTGATGCATGGATTCTAAAGGAGTGAAGTGACTATAAATTTCATAGGAAATAAAAATAGGCAATTTAGCACTAACACATTTAATCCTGTAGGACTAATTGGGCATCACCATCTCATACCAGAGGCACTGATCAATGCTTTAGAGAAGATCTCAGCTAGTTGGGTAGCAGAATAGTTCTCACACCACCCAAACCAATTTTCTATAAGCTTTGCAGATTTATAGCTACTATTTATGAATGCAAAGTTTGATACTTCATTCATTTATGTAGGTTAGACACCTCTGTCAAGCTTAGTTCATGGGTTAACTCCCCTTTATAATGAAAGCTCATAATATCTAAACTTAGTGGATTGGGTTTCCTGCCAAATTCTGCCCTTCATACAGAGAGCAGGTGGATCCTCTCTTCTCTACCCAAAACTGAATTTCCTCTTGTTCTTTGTCACATTCTAATGAATTCAGACTGTGGGTAACATTCATAATGATAATTTAGGGTTAATTTTCTAATATTTTGTTTACTCAACAGAAAGCCATTGACCTTGTTACTAAGGCAACAGAAGATGATAAGAATAAAAACTATAAAGAAGCCCTTCACTTATATGAGACTGCAGTTGAATATTTTCTTCATGCTATGAAATGTAAGTGTGAGGACATAAACTTAATCTCTCCACTTGCTATCTGTATGCAATCATTCAGATGGGACTGATTGATAAAGCTTATTTGATCATTGTAAATTCAAACCATGATATTTTTGACTGAATAAGGATGAATGAGTTGGCTGGAATTTCATACTTGTTTAGGGCAGCTATTTACTTAATTTTAATGTAATATACTTATGAGGAACTAGCATAATTAACCCTTTAAGGATGACTGGTACAAATTGCTAATGTTTCAAATACACGCATTCATAACTTGACCCTACAAAAAATTCAGGGCTTAAAGGGTTAAGGATTGAAAAAGTAGGGTTTTTTTATTTTAATAATTATAAGCACACCGGACAAAAAATTAGTCACCCCTAATAGCACTGATAGTAGGAAGTTCAAGGTCACACCGAGGGCACTGATGTAGCATTGGTAAGTGACGAGTAGCGGTGACGTAGCACACAGGATCAGATCTGTTTCGTGAGGTGGTGAAGAACAAAGTGTGTGTTGGATATAGGCTGCAAAATGGGTCGTGAGGCAGACGTTACTCAGTGGCAAAAAGGAGCCATCGTGTTTGGCAGAGCCCACGGACACAAAATGTCTGAAGTAGCCCAATTTGTTGGTGTGTCAACGCGTACTGTCCAGCGAGTTCACAACCTCGTAGAGTCTCTGCCTCGCTGTATTCGTGCGGTTATCAAGGCCAGAGGCGCCGTCACACGTTATTAGGTACATTCTGAGAGGGGTGACTAATTTTTTTGTCCGGTGTGCTTAGGTAACTGTATTACAGATGCCACACATGCACTTTGTGACCTGGTTTTTGTAGCTGTGAGTTAGATGGTGCATCTCAGAGTAGATCATGCTATTGATTATATATATATATATATATATATATATATATATATATATATATATATATATATATATATATATATATATATCCCCCTCCCCGCGGGCGGTCTTTCTGGGGTGGATCGCCCGCGGGCTCCTGCCTCCATGTGGCGAGGGGGGTCAGCCGCGGCTGGGGGCCCTGCCGGGTCCCCGCCCGGTTGCGAAGTGGACTTTTAGCATACCCTGCTATCCTACAGCCCCCTCTTTCCTGTCTTCCCCTCTTTACCCTCTTCCTTGCCCCCTCTGTTTTTTCTGCTTTCTCTGTTCACTTCGCGCGCCCCGTGGGCTGCCGGGGCTGGTCGCTGGGGGTCTCGCCCCCATGGCCGGGGCCGGACTAAGTTGGCTGGTAGGGTGCCCAGGCCTGGGACCCTGGGGGGCCTTGGTCTTTGCTGCCGGCGGGGGAGAACTCTCGACGCTGCAAGGGCCCCTTTTGAAACGGGGGTACCTGCATGGGACGAGGCACCCACCCCACGCCGGCGTGCGCTTGGTCCCCTTGGGCCCCGGGTAATCGGTTCCCCGCGGCCCCGGGCGCGAAACTACAATAAAAAATTTCTATGGAAACACTTACAACTCTAATGGACCTCGTTGACGACCCGGCTTGTGCATCTGACCTCCCTCTGACTACCTCTTTGGACCGTGGGTCTGGTAAGGGCAGTCGGCAGCCCTCGCCCACCCCGTCTGCTCTTCTTGCCGACGCCTCCTCTCCCTCTCTTCCCCAGGCTCGTGGCGCCGCTGCCCGACCCCCGCCAGTAGCGGATGGACCTGCAGTGGACCCCCCGACCCCTGGATCCCCCCATATTCCACGTCCCGATAGGGACCCACCTGCTTTTTCGCCCTCAGGTGGGAGGCCCGCGGCCCCGGTCGCCTCCCACTCCGGTCAGGCCTCATCGCCCCCGGCCCCCTCGGCCCCTGGGGGACGTGGGACCCGACGTCGCCGTCCGCCTTTCTCGTCTTCTCGCCCCCTCGAAGTTCCGGTGGTGTTTGGCCAGACGGCTTCACTCGGCCTTAGGACGATGGACAAGTTCCTCGTCCTCCGCCCCTCCTCCTCCAAGCCCCTCCCCACTAACCACGAACGTCTCTTTCGAGCGATCCATGGAAGACGGGGACGGCGCGTTTTGACCTTCGGCCTCAGAGGGATGGCTCCATTTTGATAAGGTCGCGTTCCTCTGCCGAAACCTCCTCTCTGCTCGCTATCCCCGATGTCCTGGGCTGCGGGATCACGGTGACTCCCCACCCCCGCCTCAATCAGTGCCAGGGCACAATTTACGCTGCTCGTCTTCTACCCATCCCGGTGGAAGACCTCCAGATTGACCTCGCCTCCCAGGGTGTTGTGAGGGTGTACCGCTTTCCCGACAGATCGCGGTCCCCAACTGCCCCTTCTCCTCGCCTGCTCCTCACTTTCGACTCACTGGTGCCCCCCGTTTCGGTATTCTGGGGCTTTGGTGAGAGACGAGCGTGCGAATTCTCAGTACGACCATACGTGCCAGATCCTACGCGCTGTTTTCAGTGTAATAGGTTTGGCCACGTGAGCAGCTCCTGCCGTCAGCCGGCCCCGTTGTGTGTCCGCTGCGGCGGCCCTCCCCACCCCTTGCCCTGTACTGCTCCGCCTTCCTGCACCAACTGCCATGGACCACACCCTGCTTCATCCCGCTCTTGCCCGTCCTTCCTCTTTGAAAGGGAGGTTCGGGCCCTCTGTTCATCAGAGTTTCTCAGCGCTCGGGAGGCGCGGGAGCGGTTGCGTGGCGGCGAGGCCCGGCGTGGTGCCTCGTACGCCGAGGCTCTCCGTTCCCGGACCCCGTCCTCACCGGCGGTTCCCAACGCGCCTCCACCCACCGTGTCCGCTACTCCCAGTCCATCCTCTGCCGCCCAGCGGACTCCTACCGCGGCTCCCCGTACCACCAGCGCGTCCCCACGTGCTCCCTCCGCCAACGCCGATGCTTCGTCGGCAACCCCCCCTGCCCCTTCTACGCCCTCTCCACCGGCGCCTTCGGCCACCCCCATTCCGGATCGTGACCCGCCGTCACCCACGCGGGCCGCACGACGGAGCGATAGGGGCCGCAAGCGCCGCGCCAGTGGTGACCCCGAAAGGTTCGACGCCATAAGCCTCGCATCACCTTCCTCTCCTAAACACAAACGCCCCCTTCGCCCTACCGCCCCGGTGTCCTCACCGTCCCCACTGCGCAACCGTTATGCACGCTCCCCCTGGGGTCCCCGTCGGCCCTCGTGGTGGAGGCTGAGATACACCCCTCTCCGGCCCGGTCGATGGACCCACTGGAGGGGGAACTCGCCCGCCTGGTCGGCGTGGGTGGGACGTGCACGCCCCCGCGTTTGACCCGCCCCATCTCTCTCCTCGACCTGCCAATGCCTCTGGGTGAGGTATTATTTTCCACTCCCCCTCGTAGTCCTGCCTCCCCCGCACCTCCGGTGAAGGGAGGGGCATTCTGGATACCTCTCACATCCCCTTCTCTGCATCGCTCTCCCCCGGACGTCCGGGAGACTCCTCCTCTGGAGGACTTGCCGGCGTCTGGTTCCACATCGCCCCCTCGTCGGGGGACCCTCGCCTTCGCCCTCGTTCGGCGTCCCTCACTGAACTCCGGGGCTTTCCGATTCCCTCTTTAATCTCGGGCCGCCCGATCGGCCCACCCACCCCATAATCATCCTTTACGCTGACCTTCCTACCCCTCCCTATACCTCGCTCCTGCAGTGGAACATCCGCGGGCTCCTGGTAGGCCTCGAGAGTCTCTCCTCTCTCCTGGCCTCCAGGTGTCCGGCGTGTTTCTGCCTTCAGGAGACGATTCTGGGATCCCGTTCCCTCCCTCGAGTGTCCGGTTACTGCGGGCTCCCTTCCCCGCCTCTCGATGGGGCGGGGAGGGGGGGCGCCGCGGTCTTCGTGCACCGCTCCGTCCCTTTCCGCCCCCTCCCGCTCCGTACAGTCCTGCAAGCTGTGGCCGTGCGCCTTTTCTTGGGCGCCAGGTCACGGTCTGCTCTCTTTACCTCTCCCCTAACGTACGCCCCCACCCGATTCTCTCCGTGACCTAATTCTCCAGCTTCCCCGCCCTTTTCTGATTCTCGGGGACTTCAACAGTCGGGACCCGGCCTGGGGGGACGTTTGCTCCACCTTTCTCTCCGTGACCCTTCTCTCCCTTATGGACGAGCTCGAGTTCACCTTTCTGAACGATGGCTCCCCAACCTGCCTTCACTCGGCCCATGACAGTTTCACCTGTATCGACCTTTCCCTGGTTTCCCTCGAAATCGTGACGGAGTTCACCTGGGAGGTCCTGCCGGATTCTTCCGGCAGTGACCATTTCCCAGTGTGTCTTACCCCGACCCGTCTCCTCCCCCCCACCTCTGTCCGCCCGCGCTGGCTGTTCGCCCGAGCAGACTGGGCCTCATACGCGAGGGGCACGGCGATCTCGCCATCAATTCCTGCCTTTCCCTCCGTCAATGAGGCCCTCGCCTTCCTCGAGAGTAAGATCCTCTCGGCTGCCGCCAGTTGCATCCCCGTACCTCTGGCTCCCCCAGACCGCGAAGCGTCCCATGGTGGACCCCAGAGTGCTCCCATGCCGTTCAGGAGCGGCGCCGTGCCGGCCGCCGCTTCTACCGGACCCGCCAGCTGGAGCACAAGATAGAATTTCAGCGCCTGAAGGCAGTGGCCCGTCGGGTCCTGAAACTGGCCCGGCGTACCTCCTGGCGGAGTTACGTGTCCGGGATCTCCTCCTCGACTGCCCCCTTGACTGTTTGGCGCAAGGTGCGTAGCTTTGAGGGGACCCGTGTCCCCCTCGACCCCCGGTGCTTCGGTCGGGACGACGAGTTCGTGTCCGATCCGGAGGCCGTCGCGAACGCACTCGCGGCGCACTTTGCAGCCATCTCCAGTTCCGATTCCCCCACTCCCGCCGCGACCCACCGAATTTCCACCTCATAAGAATGACCCCTATAATCACCTCTTCCACATGACAGCTTCGGGAGGCCCTCCGCCCCCGGCCCCGATAATATCCCTATGACCTTTTACGGCATCTCCACCCCTCTGCTCTCAGCTTTCTACTGGACCTCTATAACCGGATTTGGTTGGAGGGTTCATTTCCGGACCGATGGCGTGAGTCCATCGTCGTCCCCATCCCGAAGCCCAATAAAGACCCCTCACTCCCGTCGAACTATCGCCCCATTTCCCTAACATGCTGTGCCTGCAAGGTGATGGAGGCGATGGTCGCCTCGCGGCTGTCCTTTACCTTGGAGGCGAGTGACCAGTACCCTGCTACCCAGGCTGTTTCCGGCGCTTCCGGTCTACCACCGACCCCCTCCTTCTCCTTAGCCATGACGTGCAGGAGGCTTTCTCCCGCGTCATTTGTACTCGCCGTCTTTTTCGACCTCCAGAAGGCCTACGATACTACCCGGCGGAGCGCGGTCTTCAACTGCTTACGCTCCCTGGGTTTCGTAGGCTTTCTCCCTTCCTTTATTTATAACTTCTTGTCCGCCCGTTCTTTCCGCGTCCGCATCGGTTCTGCCCTCTCTGACCGCTTTCCGTTGGAGGAGGGTGTCCCTCAGGGTAGTGTCCTTAGCGTCTTGTGTTTCTCACTCGTGATGAACACAGTCGCTACGGTCCTGCCTACATCCGTTCGTAGCTCCCTCTATGCCGATGACCTGGCTATCTATTGCTCTGGCCGCCTCCCGTCTTTGGCTGAACGTCGGCTCCAGCTAGCCATCAATGCGGTGGTTCGCTGGGCGTCCTCGGTTGGCTATGCTTTCTCACCCTCTAAGTCTTCCAGTATGCTTTTCCGTCCTCGGCGCCTCCGTCTGTCGCATACCTTCGCTCTTACCCTTGCCGGCACTCCTCTTCCCCTCGTCCCATCCGTTAGATTCCTGGGTATGACCCTCGACGGATTTTTCGGTTGGGTTCCACACCTTAGGCGGTTGCGGCAAACATCTCGCCGCACCCTCCCTTTTGGGTCATCTGTCCCACACGACCTGGGGGGCGGACAGGCGTACTCTGCTGCGCCTGTACACCTCCCTGGTGCAATCCCGTGTCGACTACGGCTGTGTGGTCTACAGTTCCGCCTCATCTCCGGCACTCCGTATGCTGGATCCTCTTCTCCACCGTGGCCTTCGCCTGGCGTCGGGTGCCTTCCGCTCGTCCCCTGTCGCTAGTCTTCAGGTGGACTGTGGACACCCCCCCCTGGCCCTTCGCCGGGCCTTCTCATGGCGAAGTGTTACCTTCGCATCTGCCGCCTCCCGAAGTCCCTACTCTTCTCCGCGATCTCCCAGGCGCTACCCCGGCCTGACACGTGGCATTTCGCTGCCTCTCTGGCCGAGATTTTTCTCGTCCCTGGGGATCCCCCCACCCTCTATTCTGCCGTTCTCCTTCGATCTGTCGCCCCCCTGGCGGACCACCCCTATCTGCCGTTGCCAGGCGCTCCGTGGCCTGCGTAAGGAGTCTCTTCCTGCCGCCTCCGGTCTTCTTTTCTGGCCCATCTTCCCGTCCATTCGGACGACGTTCCCGTCTACACCGACGGCTCGCGCTCCCCTGCAGGTGTCGCGGCCGCCGTCTTCTCTCCGTCATTGTCACCTACCTCCCGGGGTATCCCCCTGCCGGTTTCAGGCCTCCATCTTTTCCGCGAGCTCTTTGCCCTTCTGGAAGCCCTCCGTCTGGTATCGGGTTGTTCGCGGTCCTCCTGTACCTTTTTTCGGACTCGCTGAGCGCCCTTCAGGCGCTCGAGCGCTATGATTCCCCGGACCCCCTCGTACGCCTTATTCAACAGGAGTACCATGTCCTGCACACCATTCACCGATCCGGGTCACCTTCTGCTGGGTTCCCTCCCATGTTGGTGTTTCCGGTAATGAGGCGGCGGACCGCTTAGCCCGGTCCGCCGCCTCGCTGCCTCCCCTCCCCCGCCCGCTCCCCTTCTCAGACTATGTGCAGGTCTTTCGTTCCTTTTACGATCGCATGTGGCAACAGTCCTGGGACGATGCCACCGGAAATAAACTCTGGTCCATCCGCCCCCGTCTGTCATATTGGGTGTCCTCTTTCCACCGCTCCAGACACAAAGAGGTCGTCCTTGCGCGGCTTCGCATCGGCCATACGCGCCTCACGCACGGCTATCTTATGTTCCGGCAGGAGGCTCCTCGTTGCGCCTCCTGCCAGTCGCCCCTCACCGTCTCTCACATCCTTGTGGAATGCCCCACCCTGTCGTCAGTACGTCGTCGCGCCTTCCCGTTCCTTTCTGATTTCCCCCTCCCCGAACGTTTACGCCTTATGCTCGCTGAGAGCCCTCTCTTCTCGCTTGACCGTCTTTTCCTCTTCCTCTCCCAATCTCGCATCCTATCTGAGCTTTAGGTGGCTTCTCACCTGTAGTCCGCTGTTCTCCCTTTTCTAGTGCCTTTTCTCCGTCTCCGTTTCTCTTTCTCGTATTCCGCCTCGCCATGATATCCGCTACCATATAGCGGGAAATGGCGGTAAACGCCCCAATACAAAAAAAAAATAATATATATATATATATATATATATATAATATAATATATATATATATATATATATATATATCCCCCTCCCCGCGGGCGGTCTTTCTGGGGTGGATCGCCCGCGGGCTCCTGCCTCCATGTGGCGAGGGGTCAGCCGCGGCTGGGGGCCCTGCCGGGTCCCCCGCCCGGTTGCGAAGTGGACTTTTAGCATACCCTGCTATCCTACAGCCCCCTCTTTCCTGTCTTCCCCTCTTTACCCTCTTCCTTGCCCCCTCTTTTTTTCTGCTTTCTCTGTTCACTTCGCGCGCCCCGTGGGCTGCCGGGGCTGGTCGCTGGGGGTCTCGCTCCCATGGCCGGGGCCGGACTAAGTTTGTGGTAGGGTGCCCAGGCCTGGGACCCTGGGGGGCCTTGGTCTTTGCTGCCGGCGGGGGAGAACTTTCGACGCTGCAAGGGCCCCTTTTGAAACGGGGGTACCTACATGGGACGAGGCACCCATCCCCCGCCGGCGTGCGCTTGGTCCCCTTGGGCCCAGGGTAATCGGTTCCCCGCGGCCCCGGGCGCGAAACAACAATAAAAACTTTCTTTATGGAAACACTTACAAATCTAATGGACCTCGTTGACGACCCGGCTTGTGCATCTGACCTCCCTCTGACTACCTCTTTGGACCTTGGGTCTGGTAAGGGCAGTCAGCAGCCCTCGCCCACCCCGTCTGCTCTTCTTGCCGACACCTCCTCTCCCTCTCTTCCCCAGGCTCGTGGCGCCGCTGCCCGACCCCCGCCAGTGGCGGATGGACCTGCAGTGGACCCCCCGATCCCTGGATCCCCCCATATTCCACGTCCCGATAGGGACCCACCTGCTTTTTCGCACTCGGGTGGGAAGCCCGCGGCCCCGGTCGCCTCCCACTCCGGTCGGGCCTCATCGCCCCCGGCCCCCTCGGCCCCTGGGGGACGTGGGACCCGACGTCGCCGTCCGCCTTTCTCGTCTCCCCGTCCCCTCGAAGTACCGGTGGTGTTTGGCCCGACGTCTTCGCTCGGCCTTAGGACGGTGGACAAGTTCCTCGTCCTCCGCCCCTCCTCCTCCAAGCCCCTCCCACTAACCATGAACGCCTCTTTCGAGCGATCCATGGGGTGACGGGGACGGCTCGTTTTGACCTTCGGCCTCAGAGGATGGCTCCATTCTGATAAGGTCGCGTTCCTCTGTCGAAACCTCCTCTCTGCTTGCTATCCCCAATGTCCTGGGCTGCGGGATTACGGTGTCCCCCCACCCCCGCCTCAATCAGTGCCAGGGCACAATTTACGCTGCTCGTCTTCTACCCATCCCGGTGGAAGACCTCCAGATTGACCTCGCCTCCCAGGGTGTTGTGAGGGTGTACCGCTTTCCCGACAGATCGCGATCCCCAACCGCCCCTTCTCCTCGCCTGCTCCTCACTTTCGACTCACTGGTGCCCCCCGTTTCGGTTTCTGGGGCTTTGGTGAGAGACGAGCGTGCGAATTCTCAGTACGACCATACGTGCCAGATCCTACGCGCTGTTTCAGTGCAATAGGTTTGGCCACGTGAGCAGCTCCTGCCGTCAGCCGGCCCCGTTGTGTGTCCGCTGCGGCGGCCCTCCCCACCCCTTGCCCTGTACTGCTCCGCCTTCTTTGCACCAACTGCATGGACCACACCCTGCTTCATCCCGCTCTTGCCCATCCTTCCTCTTTGAAAGGGAGGTTCGGGCCCTCTGTTCATCAGAGTTTCTCAGCGCTCGGGAGGCGCGGGACCGGTTGCGTGGCTGCGAGGCCCGGTGTGGTGCCTCGTACGCCGAGGCTCTCCGTTCCCGGACCCCGTCCTCACCGGCGGTTCCCAACGCGCCTCCACCCACCGTGTCCGCTACTCCCAGTCCATCCTCTGCCGCCCAGCGGACTCCTACCGCGGCTCCCCGTACTACCAGCGCGTCCCCACGTGCTCCCTCCGCGAACGCCGATGCTTCGTCGGCAACCCCCCCCCCCCTTCTACGCCCTCTCCACCGGCGCCTTCGGCCACCCCCATTCCGGATCGTGACCCGCCGTCACCCATGCGGGCCGCACGACGGAGGGGTAGGGGCCGCAAGCGCCGCGCCAGTGGTGACCCCGAAAGGTTCGAAGCCATAAGCCTCGCATCACCTTCCTCTCCCAAACACAAACGCCCCCTTCGCCCTACCACCCCGGTGTCCTCACCGTCCCCACTGCGCAACCGTTATGCACGCTCCCCCCTGGGGTCCCGACGGCCCTCGTGGTGGGGGCTGAGATACACCCCTCCCGCCCGGTCGATGGACCCACTGGAGGGGGAACTCGCCCGCCTGGTCGGCGTGGGTGGGACGTGCACGCCCCCGCGCTTGACCCGCCCCATTTCTCTCCTCGACCTGCCAATGCCTCTGGGTGAGGTATTATTTTCCACTCCCCCTCGTAGTCCTGCCTCCCCCGCACCTCCGGTGAAGGGAGGGGCATTCTGGATACCTCTCACATCCCCTTCTCTGCATCGCTCTCCCCCGGACGTCCGGCAGACTCCTCTTCTGGAGGACTTGCCGGCGTCTGGTTCCACATCGCCCCCTCGTTGGGGTGACCCTCGCCTTCGCCCTCGTTCGGCGTCCCTCGCTGAACTCCGGGGCTTTCCGATTCCCTCTTTAATCTCGGGCCGCCCGATCGGCCCACCCACCCACCCCATAACCATCCTTTACGCTGACTTTCCTACCCCTCCCTATACCTCGCTCCTGCAGTGGAACATCCGCGGGCTCCTGGTAGGCCTCGAGAGTGTCTCCTCTCTCCTGGCCTCCAGGTGTCCGGCATGTTTCTGCCTTCAGGAGACGATTCTGGGATCCCGTTCCCTCCCTCGAGTGTCCGGTTACTGCGGGCTCCCTTCCCCGCCTCTCGATGGGGCGGGGAGGGGGGGCGCCGCGGTCTTCGTGCACCGCTCCGTCCCTTTCCGCCCCCTCCCGCTCTGTACAGTCCTGCAAGCTGTGGCCGTGCGCCTTTCCTTGGGGCGCCAGCTCACGGTCTGCTCTCTTTACCTCTCCCCTAACGTACCCCCTCCACCCGATTCTCTTCGTGACCTAATTTTTCAGCTCCCCCGCCCTTTCCTGATTCTCGGGGACTTCAACAGTCGGGACCCGGCCTGGGGGGACGTTTGCTCCACCTTTCTCTCCGGGACCCTTCTCTCCCTTATGGACGAGCTCGAGTTCACCTTTCTGAACGATGGCTCCCCAACCTGCCTTCACTCGGCCCACGACAGTTTCACCTGGATCGACCTTTCCCTGGTTTCCCTCGAAATCGTGACGGAGTTCACCTGGGAGGTCCTGCCGGATTTTTCCGGCAGTGACCATTTCCCAGTGTGTCTTACCCCGACCCGTCTCCTCCCCCCCACCTCTGTCCGCCCGAGCAGACTGGGCCTCATACGCGAGGGGCACGGCGATCTCGCCATCAATTCCTGCCTTTCCCTCCGTCAGTGAGGCCCTCGCCTTCCTCGAGAATAAGATCCTCTCGGCTGCCGCCAGTTGCATCCCCCGTATCTCTGGCTCCCCCAGGCCGCGAAGCGTCCCATGGTGGACCCCAGAGTGCTCCCATGCCATTCAGGAGCGGCGCCGTGCCGGCCGCCGCTTCTACCGGACCCGCCAGCTGGAGCACAAGATAGAGTTTCAGCGCCTGAAGGCAGTGGCCCGTCGGGTCCTGAAACTGGCCCGGCGTACCTCCTGGCGGAGTTACGTGTCCGGGATCTCCTCCTCGACTGCCCCCTCGACTGTTTGGCGCAAGGTGCGTAGCTTTGAGGGGACTCGTGTCCCCCCTCGACCTCCGGTGCTTCGGGTCGGGGACGACGAGTTCGTCTCCGATCCGGAGGCCGTCGCGAACGCACTCGCGGCGCACTTCGCAGCCATCTCCAGTTCCGATTCCCCCCATTCCCGCCGCGACCCACCTGATTTTCCACCTCATAGGGATGAACCCTATAATCACCTCTTCCGCATGACGGAGCTTCGGGAGGCCCTCCGCCCCCGACGCTCCTCCGCACCCGGCCCCGATAATATCCCCTATGACTTGTTACGGCACCTCCACCCCTCTGCTCTCAGCTTTGTACTGGACCTCTATAACCGGATGTGGTTGGAGGGTTCATTCCCGGACCGGTGGCGTGAGTCCATCGTCGTCCCCATCCCGAAGCCCGATAAAGACCCCTCACTCCCGTCGAACTATCCCCATTTCCCTGACATGCTGCGCCTGCAAGGTTATGGAGGCGATGGTCGCCTCGCGGCTGTCCCTTACTCTGGAGTCGAGTGACCAATACCCTGCTACCCAGGCTGGTTTCCGGCGCTTCCGGTCTACCACCGACCCCCTCCTCCTCCTTAGCCACGACGTGCAGGAGGCTTTCTCCCGGCGTCACTTTGTACTCGCCGTCTTTTTCGACCTCCAGAAGGCCTACGATACTACTCGGCGGAGCGCGGTCTTTGACTGCTTACGCTCCCTGGGTTTCGTAGGCTTTCTCCCCTCCTTTATTTATAACTTCTTGTCCGCCCGTTCTTTCCGCGTCCGCATCGGTTCTACCCTCTCTGACCGCTTTCCGTTGGAGGAGGGTGTCCCTCAGGGTAGTGTCCTTAGCGTCCTGTGTTTCTCACTAGTGATGAACACAGTCGCTACGGTCCTGCCTACTTCCGTTCGTAGCTCCCTCTATGCCGATGACCTGGCTATCTATTGCTCTGGCCGCCTCCCGTCTTTGGCTGAACGTCGACTCCAGCTAGCCATCAACGCGGTGGTTCGCTGGGCGTCCTCGGTTGGCTATGCTTTCTCACCCTCTAAGTCTTCCAGTATGCTTTTCCGTCCTCGGCGCCTCCGTCTGTCGCATACCTTCGCCCTTACCCTTGCCGGCACTCCTCTTCCCCTCGTCCCATCCGTTCGATTCCTGGGTATGACCCTCGACGAATTTTTCGGTTGGGTTCCACACCTTAGGCGGTTGCGGCAATCATCTCGCCGCACCCTCTCCCTTTTGAGTCACCTGTCCCACATGACCTGGGGGGCGGACAGGCGTACTCTGGCGCCTGTACACCTCCCTGGTGCAATCCCGCATCGACTACGGCTGTGTGGTCTACAGCTCCGCCTCCTCTCCGGCACTCCGTATGCTGGATCCTCTTCTCCACCGAGGCCTTCGCCTGGCGTCGGGTGCCTTCCGCTCGTCCCCTGTCGCTAGTCTTCAGGTGGACTGCGGACACCCCCCTCTGCCCCTTCGCCGGGGCCTTCTCATGGCGAAGTGTTACCTTCGCATCTGCCGCTTCCCGAGGTCCCTACTCTTCTCCGCGATCTCCCAGGCGCTACCCCGGCCTGACACGTGGCATTTCGCTGCCTCCCTGGCCGACATCTTTTCGTCCCTGGGGATCCCCCCACCCTCTATTCTGCCGTTCTCCTTCGACCTGTCGCCCCCCTGGCTGACCACCCCTATCTGCCGCTGCCAGGCGCTCCGTGGCCTGCGTAAGGAGTCTCCTCCTACCGTCCTCCGGTCTTCTTTTCTGGCCCATCTTCCCGTACACTCGGACGATGTTCCCGTCTACACCGACGGCTCGCGCTCCCCTGCAGGTGTCGCGGCCGCCGTCTTCTCTCCGTCGCTGTCACCTACCTCCCGGGGTATCCCCCTGCCGGTTCAGGCCTCCATCTTTTCCGCGGAGCTCTTTGCCCTTTTGGAAGCCCTCCGTCTGGTATCGGATTTTTCGCGGTCTTCCTGTACCATCTTTTCGGACTCGCTGAGCGCCCTTCAAGCGCTCGAGCGCTATGATTCCCCGGACCCCCTCGTACGCATTATTCAACAGGAGTACCATGTCCTGCACACCGTTCACCGGATCCGGGTCACCTTCTGCTGGGTTCCTGCCCATGTCGGTGTTTCCGGTAATGAGGCGGCTGACCGCACAGCCCGGTCCGCCGCCTCGATGCCTCCCCTCCCCCGCCCGCTCCCCTTCTCTGACTGTGTGCAGGTCTTTCGGTCCCTCTACGACCGCATATGGCAGCAGTCCTGGGACGATGCCACCGGAAATAAACTCTGGTCCATCCGCCCCCGCCTGTCATATTGGGCGTCCTCTTTCCACCGCTCCCGACACAAAGAGGTCGTCCATGCGCGGCTTCGCATCGGCCATACGCGCCTCACGCACGGCTATCTTATGTCCCGGCAGGAGGCTCCTTGTTGCGCCTCCTGCCAGTCGCCCCTCACCGTCTTTCACATCCTTGTGGAATGCCCCACCCTGTCGTCAGTACGTCGTCGCGCCTTCCCGTTCCTCTCTGATTTCCCCCTCCCCGATCGTTTACGTCTTATGCTCGCTGAGAGCCCTCTCTTCTCGCTTGACCGTCTTCTCCTTTTCCTCTCCCAATCTCGCCTCCTCTCTGAGCTTTAGGTGACTTCTCACCCGTCGTCCGCGGTCCTCCCACTTCTAGTGCCTTTCCTCCGTCTCCGTTTCTCTTTCTCATATTCTGCTTCGCCATGATATCTGCTAGCGTATAGTGGGAAATGGCGGTAAACGCCCCAATACAAAAAATATATATATATATATTATATATGAGTTGGAGAACCAGCTCCAAAAATATGTTGCTTTCACAGAAAAGTGGGTTAATTATGAATTGTCCAATCAGGGCCATGTTTCATTTCTTCCCAAGACTGACTGATCAGAAAATTTGAATTTGAACATCCTTTACAATTTTTAGATACCTAGCTTCCAAGTTAACTTTGAAGGAATTATATCAAACCCCAAAAGGAAAGGCCCCCTAGAGTTTTTAATTATTTTTAAATTGTGCAATCCACTAAATAAAGGTGACGTTATTTTTCCCTTGAAAGGGGTTGTTTTGAACTAACAAAAACTATTTCTTGGCTATTGGATTTTGTAGGATTTTAATTAACTAGCTGAAATATACTACAAGACTGACTTAATCACAAAAACAGTTTCCCTAAAAGAACTAATTTAAAAAGTATTCCCAAAAAAGCATTAGTTCTGTTTGCCCCTTAAAAAATGTGTGTAAAAATTCTGATAAACTCAAGACCACTTTCATATCGTGTGATTCAGAATGTTTTCGGTACCAATATCATAGTTATCACAAACTTCTTAAAAAAAGTAAATTTAAAGCATCACTTTGAAAGGTGCAAAGAAAAAATTTTAGTGATTGATCACTCAAAACAATTAGCAATGAAAATGAGTTAAGTTATTGGAAAACTTGGCATTACTACAGGGTGGGCCGTAAGTTTCCATACATAGGAAAAATAAACATTTTTTTATGGACAACCATTTTTATTTATATAATATGCTCTACATGGTTGCCATTGTTTTGAAAACACATTTCAATACGTGTTCCCCACTGTTGATGAACACGCATTAGCACAGTTGACGTTATGCTTGTAATGGCGTTGGTGATACGTTCCTTTAGATGATTTATGTCTCGTATCTTTTCCTGATACACCATGGCCTTCAAGTGCCCCCAAAGATAGAAATCAAGGGGGGTGAGATCTGGGGATCTGGGAGGCCACTCCACAGGACCACGCCGACCAATCCAAGCATCTGGAAACTGCTGATCCAAATACCGACGCACGTAAAGACCATAATTTAAATTTTCCTATGTATGGAAACTTACGGCCCACCCTGTACATTAAAACTATGAAGTTTAGTAACATCTACAATAAAAATATAAGCTATTTACCTACAGTATATAGTTTGCAATTTTTTTTATGAACTACCTTGGGATGCAGTAAATTTGAAAGTTTTAAAACATTCACTTGCGTCATAAGTACTATTTACTACCTTTAGCTTATTATTATTATTGTTATTTTTACAGATGAAGTACCAAATGAAAGGGCGAAAGAAAGCATTAGAGGAAAGTGCAAACAGTATCTTGATAGAGCGGAAAAACTCAAAGAATATTTGGATAAAAACAAAGATAGGAGAAAACCAGTGAAAGCTGGAGAAAATTCCACAGGGTGAGTTCATTGCAGTGTAGCTAGTAAGCTTTATCATATAAATATCTTTGAAATCTGTTACAGTAGTTGGATCCTAATGGCATGAAGAATCTAAGAAACTTGAATAGTTTTTGTACATCTCTGGGACTGCTATTTATTATTATTATTTTTGTGATAAATTTTGCTTTAGAGATTCTTTTAATACATTGTTTTAATGCGTTTGTTTTTACAATTCATACACAATTTAGGCTTGTTTAGTTTCAGGTACTTGTAGGATGATGATGGAGTTTATGGACACCCTGTATATACCAGTAACTACTGTCCTTTAGCTGATATATTATGCTACAGAAGGCTTAAACAAACTTACAAACTTTACCCTAAATCATTAAATTCTGTCTCACATAAAACTAACGAAAACTTATTTGAGCCCCTAAATTATAAATTTAATTCTGTGGACCTTAAATCGGAAAACTGACGGTATTGATGCCCAATTTTGCTCATTATAAGCTACTTGACTGTTCTTGCATTTGGATTAAGATTTCATCATAGGGCTGTAAAAGCTAATATAAGCAAGTTGCTCATTTTCTAGGAAAAAGACCTCAAATGGTACTGACTCTGATAACGATGATGACCCAGCCAAGAAGAAAATGAACCAAAAGATGGAAGGGGCCATCGTTGCTGAGAAACCCAATGTGCGGTGGGAGGACGTGGCTGGGTTGGAAGGAGCCAAAGCAGCCCTTAAAGAAGCTGTAATACTGCCCATCAAATTCCCTCAGATGTTCACGGGAAAGAGACAAGCGTGGAGAGGCATTCTTTTATTTGGGGTGAGGAGTAAGCTAAGTGTGTGAATCACGTTTTCCACTTCTCTATATAGCTACTTACACGAGCACCTGGTAGAATGTTTCCCCTCCTCATCTGTGGAATTTAAAACAGTCCCTATCTTTCTTCCGAAATAATATAGCCTGGCTTTATCTAATAAGAATAAAATTCAGACTTTCATTTTTCTGTTAGGAACATATAACGGTCATTTTGGAACATAAGTAGCTATTTATTTGGTTTCAATAATAATTTAGGTATCAAATTTGAGTCTGCATTGCCAAAGTTAAGAGCTAAAAATGACAATTATTCAGTGAGGCATTTTTTTTTTCTCTGAAGTTCTTGTTGGCAGTAACTATTATCAGTTTTTCTAGAGTACTTGACAAAGTATTGGTCTATTTTTTGTGGGTTATATATTTTCTAGACTACTTTTCGAGTGAATTAAACGCGTTTGATTTGTATTTCTGTGATTCTTCAAACGCAAAAATTGATGAAAGATTTAAATAAGAAAGAAAAGTAATACCGTCAAACGTTACAGAAACAAAATTGGCCATATTTGGGAGGGAATTCAATATCTTTAGGCCAATAAATAGTGTTAGATTTTTCATGAATTTTAAAAATGTTTGAAGCCATCCCAGTGTATGATAGCAAGCAACATAATCCCATTTATCTAAATTGGTCGAGTCTTGAATTGTACCAGACAGACGTAAAATGCTTCGTATTAATTTTCCAAATCTTCTTAATTCCTCGTCGAGAATCGTATTACTGAGAAACAAAACAGCCGTAACTATGTAGTGTACTGTTGCGCATTTGAGTTAGGCTTATTCTAGTTCGCTTTTCATTGTTAAAAAAAGTTTTTAGCGGCTATCCTAAAACGGAAGAGATACGACTTTTTACTTCGTAAATATTATAAAACTGTTTCCTTTGATACTGGGCTTTAAAACCTCAAAATGGAAAGATCTTTTACTTCGGTGAGGGTATAAAAGAAAACGGCTAAGTCTCTCTTGTGCCTTCTTGATCACGGATTGGGCGTAAATACAGTAGACATTAATGACTAGCAATCTCTTCTATATCATTTCTATTGAAATTAATGGCGTACGTTCGTTTGTTGCACTCTCAGCCACCGGGGACTGGTAAGACCTTCCTGGCGAAGGCCGTTGCAACGGAAGCGAACAATTCGACCTTCTTCAGTGTATCGTCGGCGGACCTCGTGTCCAAATGGATGGGCGAATCGGAACAGCACGTGAAGTCACTCTTTGATATGGCCAGAGAACACAAGCCGTCCATCATCTTCATCGACGAGGTTGATTCTCTCGTGTCATCAAGATCGGATCAGGAGTCGGAGTCTGCCAGGAGGATAAAGACAGAATTCCTCGTCCAAATGCAAGGTGGGAGATGGCACTCGCTCGCATTTTTTTTTTATCTCAGTCAGTAGTAGTAGTACCTGAATGAAATGTCAAAAACTCGTTCATATTTTTTGGGGTGGAGTCGATGCATAAATTCCAGAAGTAGGAAACACACACACACACATACACATACACACACACATACACACACACACACAAAATTGTATTTCTTTTGGTGTGAAAATTTTGAGAATAATAATAATTTCCTTGTGGTTTCCTTAAGGCTTGGGAAACACCAACGATGGCATCCTCGTGTTGGGTGCAACCAACATTCCTTGGGTTTTGGACGCGGCGATTCGCAGAAGGTTCGAGAAAAGAGTTTACATTCCTTTGCCGGATGAACCAGCGAGGACCTTCATGTTTAAACTGAACCTTGGGGACACCCCCCACAGCCTCACTGACGGAGACTTCAGACATCTCGGACAAATGACAGATGGGTAACTATGAGAAGATTGTTTTACCGTTTTCTTAATGTATTTCAGTCTTAAGGTGAGACTGCTTAGCAGTTAACTGTCAACCTTATTGTTCGAGAAGATTCTTGTGCGGAAAACATTTCTTCTAAAGGTTGAAGATCTTCATTCAACCAGAGTTGTCTTTGCTTTCATTCAGAACCATTTCTTTATTAAATAATTGAATAATAAATGCACTCTTACCTCGATAGCGGGTAAATACATTTCATACATTATTAGTTTGAAACATTGTTTGGTGAAACACACTCGTAGAATTTTTCAGCATTAGGAAGTTTGTATCGTGAGTTTGAGTCGGGACGTAGTGGTAGGGAAAGGGGGCTCTGAGTTCTGGTGGTGGTAGTGTTGATGCCTTTAACTAGAACTGCACTGAAGCTATGGCCAAAAGAGTCGAAACCCCTTAAATTTTTTTTCGAATGAAAGAGGTATTAACAGAAATTACCAATAACATTGCTGATGTATTTTGAGTACTGATAATGAATTTGCTAACACTTTCTTCTTTAATTTCCCGCATAGACTTTAAAAAAGAACACCAGGAAAACTACTCAGAGCATATACTGCTTTGTCCAAAAGAGTGCATCAACCTAGAACTTTTTAGATTTGGTTGATGAAGTCAAATGAAACCTGCATCCTACTTCTAAGTAATGATATGCCGTTGATGTATTGAATTTTATGAACTTCGTAATTTAAATATACTTCACCAAGAAACTAAAAATTTAAAAAGTATGACATTTTAAAACTAATATACCAAATAATAATTATACCAAATCTTCCTGAGGAAGTTCACAAATGTTGACAAGTGTTACCAAATTCATTATCAGTACTTAAAATACATCAATGATATTATAGGTAATTTCTGTTGTTGCTGTTCTCACTCCAAAAAATATGAAGATGTTTCAACTGTTTTGGCCATAGTTGTACAATTACTGACATCCCATATAGGTATGGTGAAGACACTGTTCACTCTAGTTTGGTTGTGGTCATGGGTTTCAGGACGCATCCGGCAACTCAAGTTGTTTTGGTGCAATGGGGTTGAAAGGGCGAGACACCAGATGATGTGTGCGCTGAAGTGTGGTAGTCACTGGTTAATTGGTGGGGTGGGATCTTTTGGGCCTGTTACACCCTCCTAATGTGGGAAATGGGTTTTTAGATAACGGTTCACTAAACTCAATGAAAGTAAAGACCGATTGCATATCTCCCACTGCAGGTATTCTGGGGCGGACATCAGCGTGATAGTTCGCGGCGCTTTGATGCAACCGGTGAGGAAAGTGCAGACTGCGACGCATTTCAAGAAGGTTCGAGGCCCTTCCAGGGAAGATTCATCGGTCATAGAGGAGTTGTTCACCCCGTGTTCTCCAGGGGATTACGGAGCCATCGAAATGTCATGGGAGAGCATCCCAGGAAACAAGTTAATGGAACCTGTCGTTTCCATGGTGAGTGGCAGTCTCTATCCTTTTCTGAAGCGCGTTATGTTTCTAAGAACCAATCTCGTTCTTGATGATGGTTGAACGCTCCAGCAAGCGAGTCTCTTGGCCCGGTTTAAGATGGAGTTTCATGACAGGATTTTTGTAATCGATTATCCCTTCGACCTTATACTTTTTGTTAAAAGAAAGACCGAGTCTCTAAGACTGGAGTAGTACCTTATTCCCGCAATGCTTTGCGTGTAAGTTGGTTGGCATCGTCGTTCATATCCCTGGTTTGGTTTGGTTTGAGTGCCTCCCGCTATGAGTTCGGCACCATTTGCACCTCGTTGAGAACGAAAAACGAGTCTTTCATACTTGATGTATGCGCTTAGGTCCATATTACAGAGTTGGCGTGAAACTTATAATAAGGGTTATGAATGTGCTGTAAGCGTAATAACCGTACAATGTAACTAATGACCTCCAGTATGTAAAAAGTAATTTTCTTACAATTTCTATTCTAGGGTGCGTTGTGACCACGTCGCAACACCGCTCCTCGTTAGATCAGCTTAGTTGGATGAGACCGTTCTCCGCGTTCAGATGATGGTACAGATCCCACGTAAAACTGTAGGTCCCACCTATAACATTACTTTGCTGTTACAGATGAGGCTGAACAGTCCCAAGCATTATTATTATTATTGTTGCGCGTGCCTTGTACGAGAAATCAGTGTACTTAAAAGTTTGCTGTAGAATGTTTTCATACGGGGTTATTTGTACTAAAACTTAAAACCAAAGTTTTATATTTGTACGAAATGGTTCAAAAGTAGTAATAATTGGGATTGTTGAACTTCCGTAATGGCGAAGGTCGTATGACGAAGGTAATGTACAACTTTACGAGAGATTCGAATAATTTAAAGCAGTGATGCACAAACCCTGGCCCGCGGGCCAAATGTGTCCCCCACGGGTCTTTTCAATTCAATGAAAAAGTTAGAATATAAAAGTGACCCAATTTATGACTTAGATGGAAAGTAAGTAGGCTAATACATTTAGTTATTTTCTTCGCATGGCCCTCACATGAAAAAAGTTTGTGCACCACTGATTTAAAGGGTCGCTACATCATCATCCGAACGCGGAGGACGGTCACCGATCCAACTGTTGAAATGATCTAACGGGAAGCGGTGTTACGAAGTGGCCACGGCGTAGCCCCTAAATTCGTGGGAGATGCTTAGTGGTGTACGTATGGTAACGAATTAGTCGCGGATAAAGGAGGCTTTGATTCGTAATTATGAACGGAAAAGGAATTTTTCTGAATTGGCGAGTTCGGGTGTTGTTCAAAGAGTTCCGTTCACGTATGAAGATAATATTGAATTGATGCAAACTTAATCATCCTATTAAGATTTTAATTATTGTCCGTTTATGGTTTTCCCAATAAATGTTATTAAATCTTAAATATTAAGTTTTGTTCAATTTTTTGAATTACAGAAGGACTTACTTCGATCGCTGTCCAACTCTAAACCATCCGTCAACGAAGATGACTTAGACAAACTAAAGAAATTCACAGAAGATTTTGGTCAGGAAGGATAATCGATCTCGAAATTTCGGAATTTACATTTACCTTTCATATTTCGTACTTTTTATTATTTAAAAAAAACTTTATTTTTGAAAGCAGTTGAATTTTGCTGTAATAGTATAAATATTAAACTCCGTTATGAGATAAAAGAAAAAAATATAAATATGTGTATGTGTGTGTGTGTGTATATATATATATATATATATATATATATATATATATATATATATATATATATATATATACTTAAGTGAATTTTCGTTTTCTTAAGTTATTCCCAGTTTAAGTCGCATAAGTTAAGGAAAAATAGAGAGATTTGAGCTCTGTTCATTCCATTCTTGAGCCATTTTGCCAACACTCGCTCCCCATTCGTAAGCGCCCTTATAAATATATAATCTTTTAAGCATTTAAGCTTCACATCACAGAATGAAAAGCAGTCACTTTTAAAATGTATTAACGAAAAGACCACTTTTCTTTTCGAGCGTGTAATCGTTGTAAGAGAGAGTTGCGGCATGTCCATTTGTCATTGTGCTGTGCAGAGGCATAGGATTTGATGATTTTTTTTATTTTTTGTACCCCCGCCATAATATGAGTGGGGCTGTGTCTTAAGAGTCCTCGAAGTCTCATTGGGAAAGATGGTTTTGAAAAGTTTGACTGATTCCCTGTATCGTGCTTGGCATAAAATTTCCCCGAAAAAGGAAAAATTTCGAACTTTCTCTCTCCATAAGTAAAGGCACTCGTTACATGATTATGAAATGGGAATTTTGCTCATAGGACTAATGTATGTATAGCTAATGAAATTAAAACCCATAAGATGTGATAAATATTTGAAAAGTTATATTGGCTTCTGGACGTTTCGATCACAAGCCAATTTATTAGTAGTGGTTAGTCGTTAGTTACTAGTTAATAGGGCAAGGACCTCGGTGCTTGTTAGGTTAATAGATGGGGCTGTACTGGAGTTTTGTTAAAATGCAACGTAAATCTTACTTTTAGGGCCGCACAGCAACCACGTATCCTACATTAATAACATATATCAATCGGTAGAGCAGAAAAAATATATATACAGATACGTAAATGCTGGGTTAGGTCAATTGTACATCCTTGACGATTGGTTGGGTTGAGTCGTGATATTTTCCTTAGTTGTAACGAAAATATCACGACTTAACCTAACCAATCGTCAAGGGTTAGTTGACCTAACTGGGCATTCATTTAACATGATTAGGCATTCACGTAGCAATATATATATAGTTTTTCTGCTCTCTTGATTGATATGTTATTGATGTAGCTAACGTGGTTGGTGTGCGGCCTTGAAAGTAAGATTTGCGTTGCATTTTAACAAAGCTCCACTACAGCCCTATCTATTAACTTAGCTAGCACCAAGGTTCATTGGTAGTAGGCAGCACTTCTGTTTACCTTTCGTTTACTTAGTTGTTGGTAATTGTGAAAATGATTATTTTAGTTTTATCACTTTACGATGTTTATAAATTAGTACGAAACTTTGTAGTTCTTTCTTGTAAAGAAGTGTGCGTGTGTGTCAGGATTAAGTTGAATCAAATACAATGAATAAACGATTATCATTCATCATTAGCATCATTTATTATTATTATAATCATTATCATCCATCATCATCATTATCATCCCCATCCCCTAATAAGTAAGGTTCTGCTCTTACTTTTCATTTAGGATGGATTAGTTTCCTTTTAATATTTATTCTGAAATTTGCTGAAAGATATGTTTAATAGCATTGGTAAAATTAATCAAGCGTGTTTTTTTTTTTCCTCTACATTTTTTTTTTGATACATTTCCCTCAAAAGTGGTTGCAGCTCGCATCGTTACTGTAGGAATAGTAACTATCATCAGCGTTTTTTTGTAGTTGCACTATATGAAGCAGAAGTGCTCGCATACAGTTTATAAAGAACTTAGATGCAGTCCCTCTTATTTTAGTGGTTATGTAACTCGTTCTCATAAATTACTCTATTTGATTGGTCCAAATTATAACATTTAGTGATTAAAGAGGCAAATTGAGGAAAAGATTGTTGGTAATAGCTATTTCACATCGGTAGAATCGGGCGAGACACGTTGATCAGTTCTTCACTGTGAATTAATGGATGAGGTTCAACTTCTAGAGCGGGTTAAGCCCCCTCAGGAGAACTGGGTAGGACATTGCGGAGAAACCCTTTTGGGAAGTAAACTTGAATAAGGAATGTTAAGGTGATTGTATTGAAAGACTATAAGATGATGTTTAAGAAAAGCGGGAATAAATTATTTACTTGGGTATTCGCTGGAACGAATTGTACTTTATATTTCATCATTGTTTGTCTCATTTTTTACAGTTTGGTTCAAGTTTCATTACGTATTCTTAAATGCTATTTGACCATTTTTATGACGTTTTGAGTCCATTTGTGGCTTTCGCTAGTATGTATTCTATATAATTTTATCTTGATCTAACGGCCGTCATTTGGACTTTTAGAAAAGAACTAACGTAGTCTGATTTTTATAGTTTTGTCACAGTTCACTTGAAATTATGAGAAGAACTTTAATTTATTAGGTTTCGACTTTGATCATTGATTCTTTATGACCATTATACATGAAACTCTATGCATAGAGTAAGATATTACGTTACGAGCCGCATTCACAGAACTTACATAGAAGGATTAGAAATCAATGCATTTTCGTGTAAGTCATGAATTCATACGGAAGTTGACTCAATAATTCTTCATTATCATTTTCTTAAATATTTTGTATGACATTAATTTCGAAGCTTAGGTTTGATAGTAAGCGTTGCATTTTTTATATTTCCTTTTTTTACTATGTAGAGTAAAAGGCTTCATTTCCTGTCTTTCTTACATCACAATCGGACTTATTATTTTTTTTAACATGAAAATAACCCAAAAATTACTTTCATAAATCCTTGGTTTGTGTTTTGCTTGTTATCGATGAACTTCGATGTTCAGAATTTTACTCGATACGATCACCAACTTTGATGGATTTGGGCGTGCCATGTTTTAAAAATGAAATCACTTATTTTAAAAGTCGCAAGTTATTTTGAGTCATAAGAAGACTCCTTTCTCATGGTATATAATTTTTTTTATTTTTTCTTAAGTATGGTATAAAAATGCGTGAGCCGCATTTGAATTGGATTAAACTTCCTATTTGTATTATCAGTATATATTTTTCACTTATTTAAAAAGAAATAATAGTTTTAATAAATTGTGTAGTTAATAATTTTTTTAATTTTCAGGAATTTTAATAATTATTTTGTCGAATAAAATAAAAATTAATTTGGGAAAAGTAAACTGAACGGCGTAGAGAGACTAAACCATTAATTTGGTTTCATAATGGATTATTACTGTATTGGACACGTTTTTAGAATTAACTTTATACTTCTTTCTCCAATTATTTTCAGTTTGGTAATTTAGCATTCTCATTACTTGATTCTTTAAAATTTATTGTAGTTGACGGCAAAATATCAATACTAGAAGAAAAATAAGTGAATTAAGCGTATGTTGAAACTGTGATTCAAATGTATTTGAAATAAAAATATTATTTTGGTTTAAGACGTTAGTCATTTGCCCGCTTTTTAACCTTCGCTTTCAATTATTTTAATTCGCCTTACGTTTGGGCCCATCGCGGTAACTGTTGCCCTTCGTCAGTAACAGTAACTTGAGAATTAATTGCTTATTAGAATCCAAATTTTTTATTATTACAATTATTAATAGATTGATATATTTTGTATGTAGGCTTAAAAAATAATTTTGTGTCAGTTGTAGAATTTTATCGAGATGTATCGCGTTTCATTCGCTAGTTGCCTTGCATACAATTTTTATTTTAACTTTTATACCTTAATATATGCCAATGCCATTTTGAAAATTGTTTATATTGCATAAGAATTAAACGGCTCATTATATATATACTGTATATATATATTACAGAAGTGTCATCTGTATATTAATAACCTCTACAATAATTATAACAATTATCGTAGATTTTCCCGATGTTTTTGTAACCTAAAAACAATTTTGAACTGATTAAAAAACAAACAAAACAAAAAAAAAATAGTAAATTAAATTTGAAATTTAAATAGTGTCACCAAAAAGAATAATACTACCAATTAGTAATTTTTTGTTTTTCAGAACTTTTATGTTTGTAGGTATAATTTCAACAAAGTTATATGAAAAAGTATGTAATTTGTAAAAAAAAATTAACTTTCGTAAAACATCTGTTTTTCCTAAAATATTTTTTAATATCTTTGTAGCGCGCGCGCGTAAGCGTAGAGTGAGTGCGCTTGTGACGTCAGAGATGCTTGTCCTGCTGTAACTCTTTCTAATATAAGACACAGTCTGTGTGAATTGGATTTTATTTTACATTATATAAAAGAAAATCCAAAATTTCGCCCGCTTTTGCGTTAGGTTTTTCTTTTATGCCATCTAGTATTTGAAAGAAGAACTAAACCTGCGAAAAAAAACGTCGTCATCGTAAATTATATATTAATATTTATTATTATTATTATATTTTGTACTACGTAATGAAATATAGAATCACTTAATGAATTAAGCATATTGGCTTGTATTTTCTTTTCAGATTAATGCGACATTATTCAGTTTTTGGTAATATACTTCTTAGTCATGCGAGTATGCCCTTGTGTAAAGCTTAGTTCTCACTCCGTCCCCCAGGTGGCAAGTACTTATTATTCATTTGGCGAGATAACTTGTTGAATAATGGAAAATATCGTCAGTTTCAAATCATCATATACAATATGTGTAAGTTTTTTTTATACTTTACAAAAGGCGATTTCTTTTCACAATCATATAGTTAGTTCATTGTATTTACATAAAGTTGAGCGAAAAAAAAGTCTTTTATGGACGGAATTCTTGAAAACATTTCATTACTGATGAAAATAAAGCATTATCGCTTACATGCAATGCCTGCGTTCAGATTACAAAAAGAACGTGTCATGCGCTGAAAGCTCCAATTTATAGATCGCAAAGGATGCCTCGTACAGTTGTTGCTCGTAATACTATATATCGCGTAATTAGACAATCTGACTGGTGAAAGTGATAAATAAATAGCTTATGAACTTGTAGTAGTTGCAAATGGACAGCTCAGAATATCATCTCGAATTTTAGCAGACGGACAAGAACAGGACGACCATCAATAATTCCAGTGAATACAAAGTTCTCTCAGCTTAACTCCATCCAAGCACAATGTTCGTAAACACCGCCGGTAATGTTAATTTCACACAAAAAATAAATTTTATTTTGTAGGAAAACTTGTTTTTTTCTTGTTACAGTCATCAGTGAAATATCATGTTACAATTCAGGATTCAGGTTACACCAATGCTTACCGCCCACCAGAATTATTTTTTTGTCCTGGTTGTGTTACATTACATCTGTACATACTTAACAAAAGAAAAGTGATTTTCCTACAAAAGAGAATTTACCGTACATTTTTATCAAGTTTGTAGGGTTCTTCTAACCATTTCACACGCAGAGCTGGGCAGTATTTAAATACATTTGTATTTAAATACGTATTTAAATACATTTGTGTATTTAGAACTGTATTTATAAATACATTGTTTTTCATGTATTTAAATATAGTATTTAAATACTTTAATGAGTATTTAAATACAATGTATTTAAATACTCAAAATATAAAAATGTAAATACTTTTACTGGTTTAATACACGTTCTGTACTAGCACAGTACGACGCGTCGACAGTGTAGTACAGCATGGTTCATGTTTCAACGTGTCAGCTCAATCAGTTGTGTGCCACTCTTAGTCGAAAGCGGTTGATTTCTTTATCGTGTGCGTGTCATGGCTTCAACAAGCAAATCCGGTGAATCAAACAGTGATATATCTGCAGATAACAATTTAGTGCACCCTCTGTTTGATGGAAAATACTTTAAAATTAAATCTAAAGACGGTAATAAGGTAAAGTGCACTAAAGTAGAAATTTAGCAAAACATGAATTAGTGAATGCATATGTTAAAATTTGTATGTATTTAAAATGTATTTACAAATGTATTTAAATACAATTGATGTATTTTGTATTTAGTATCTAAATACATTCGTAAAATGTATTTAGTATTTAGTATTTAAATACATTTCTCCCATGTATTTAGTATTTAGTATTTAAATACATTCAATGTATTTATTGCCCAGCTCTGTTCACACGTTACATTATATGTGTGTGTGTGTGTATATATATATATATATGAATATATATATATATAGTGGACCTAGTTTTAGCCGTTTAAGGTGATAATGATTTAATTGTATGCATGGTTGATTAAGGCAATGACTGACTGATTTATAATGATAGGCTATTTGAGTAGATCCACCATACTATTGGAAGTGACCGAAATGGCAGCGAGGTCACCAGCTTTGGTTTACGCCCAAGCAAATTAATGTTAAGGTTATAAAAGACACCTTATGGGTTTTGTAGTTTATTATGAAAATAAATCCGTTATTTTATTCACTGTGATATAACAAAGAATTGACAGTAATTAATTGGTAGTTTTACGTTATGCTTATGGCATAGGCTTAGCTAATAAGATGAAATGTTAATAGCTTAATTGACACGTAATAATGTACTCATTGATGGTATGTAAATGGCATGCGATATGGAACATTGAATGGGCCTAGTTAATGCTATAAAGAATGCACGTGCGTTTGGTACATTGAATGGAAAACGTGACACTGATTAAGTAGGCTAAATGATTGCATGGATGCTCATAGAATAATTGATGTGGCCTAATAATAATGGATTGAAATGCTTGCACAAATATCATTTATATATAAGAACATTATGTGATGTTAAATGATTACGTCAAGAGAATATTTAGTTAACACACAAATATATGACTTGAACATAATGACGGATGATACGCGGAATTACGGTATTGTAATGACACTTGAATTGGATGACGGGCCTACTGCGTTATTAACGGGAGTCAATGGGAACGTTTAAGTACTCACTTTGGGAGAGTAGCCTGCCGTTCGGCGGTAGGCTAATGTAGGCTTCACAAGAGTACTTAGGATAGGAGGTACTTATCTTATGGTGACGTAACCTTTGTTGAAGGCGGGTTGAAGACGAACCTATTACGCAGATTCTAGTTGTCGTTGTCCGTAAGCCTCTTGAGATGATGGATGTAGGCTTCGTGGAGGCCTGAGGTGATGTTACTTCTCGAGGTGCAGGCTGGCCTTGTGATATTGCAGGCGTAGGCCTGTGGTGCGGAAGATATCTCGAGGAACGTGGAGAAACTTGAAGGCCGACCCGGCAAACCGCAGGCCCGAAATGATTCCGGTTGGGCCTCGAAGGATTGCTTCTGCAGGTGGTCTGTAGATCTTACGTGAAGACAAATTGTAGGCCCTGAAGAAAGTAGCGGCCGTGGCCCCCGGCCAGGGGGCCGGAAAGCGGTTGGTGGACGTTCGATGGTGAGCGTACGGGTGAGTGAGAGTGAGGAAGAATGAGCGTGGGTGCTCTCTTTTATACGCTGGTCCTGTGACGTAGAACTGTACCAAGTCTTAAGACGCTTTGTCCACGCGTCTTTTAGTTTACAAAAGCTTACATTCGCGCCTTGGGAAGACACAGACTTTCCATTGTTTGTTTGCCCACGTGTGTTTTCCAAGTTCTTTGATGATAGCGTGGAAGTAAAGTATTTCTGTCTATTTGTTGGTCTATTTCTCAGCGGTGATACTGACCCAACCACTTTCGCGTCAGCTTGCCCCGCGAGACCTCCGTTTTCTCGGCAGAACTTTTCGTGATTAAGGAGGCCCTAGACATAGTGCGCACTCACTCTGCCAGCTCTTTCGTCATATATTCAGATTCCCAAAGCGCACTTCTCTCCCTAGAGAGATGTAACCCCCCTCATCTGCTCGTCTGTACCATCCAGCAAATTTTCCATTTTTTAACAGCCTTCCGACACAAGACAATCGCCTTCTGCTGGGTCCCGGCACATGTCGGCATCCAGGGTAACGAGGAGGCGGACCGCACTGCAAAGTCGGCCTGCTTACTGCCGGCCTCCTCCCTGCCCCTTCCTTTCACCGACTTCTTCCCGACTCTCCGCTCCCATTTCTGTTCCATCTGGCAACGGGAATGGGACCAGGCCACACAAAACAAACTTCATAAGATCAAACCGCAAGTAGGATACTGGGCCTCCTCCTTCCACCGGTCCCGACATAAAGAAGTGATTATAGCCCGTCTCTGCATAGGACACACACGCATTACTCATGGTCACCTAATGGCTAAATCGCCAGCCCCGCTCTGCCCTACCTGTCATACTCCCATCACTGTCGTACATCTCCTGGTCGAATGTCCAAACTTGTCCGCTCTTCGTTGTAGATGTTTCCCTCACTTGGCCGAAATTCCCATACCCAAGCGTCTACAATTCATGCTCGCTGAGGGCCCCCATTTTTCGGAGGAAGCGATTTCCGTTTCCTCACTTATTCCCACCTGTTTCAACGGGTCTGAGACCAGGCCCCACATACCCACTCCCCAGTAACTGAACACTACATCCCCCCCCCCCTGGTATATCATCCCCAACTCAGTAACACCACTCACCCACTGCCTCGCTGAGATATGTACCACACTACGTACAAATCGGCGGTAAAATAAAAATAAAATATACAGGGCTATTGAAAATGATTCATCCGATTTCAACTGAGAATACTTCCGTACCTATCAACCGTGCATCAACTGGGCATACACCACATGAAAGAGGAAATCTTCGAGTTTTAAAAGATCACCGCGAGAGGGCTCCAAAGTCACGCCGTAGCCTAGCCTAGCAACAAAGTCAGTGTGAAAATGGCGTCCTCACAGCAGGCGGCGTTGTGTGTGTTGCAGTTTTCTAGCTGTAAATCGGTAGTCACAGTGCCGATACCTGCCGATACCACCGACGGATGCTCTGAGCACCCGGTGGATCTGTTCTGTAACGTCGACGAAACTCACGCTGCACTGTGACTACCGATTTACAGCTCGAAAACTGCAACACACAAAACGCCTTCTGCTGTGCGGACGCCATTTTCACACTGACTGTTTGTTGCTAGGCTAGGCCACGGCGTGACTTTGGAGCCCTCTCTCGGTGATCTTGTAAAACTCGGAGATTTCCTCTTTCATGTGGTGTATGCCCAGTTGATGCACGGTTGATAGGTATGGAAGTATTCTCAGTTGAAATCGGATGAATCAGTTTGAATAGCCCTGTATATATATATATATCTACTACAGTTTTACATGTACTTTTCTCAGTTTATTAAAAAAGCTTCATTGTCAGGGCTGTTTCACAACCATAACAGATAAAATCATTTCGTTTCATTAAAACGCATGGTAATTCATGGTTTTATTCAGTTATGATATAACGAGACCACCCAAGACCCTTTGTGTCTGCTGACCACTTGTATGGGAAGCGATCAGAATGGAACTCTTTGTGTCCACGAAACACTTAATTCAGTCTTATCTGAAGGCCGGAAACTCGTTTCCGCATGGAGTAAATTATTTAAACACTCGTGTGTGTGTGTGTGTGTATATATATATAATATATATATATATATAGAAACGACGTAAGTATAGAGGAGCGTTCTGCACACGAGGAAGAGAAATAACGAACAAATGAAAAATGAGGTCCGTGGTGTAATGGTAGCGCATCCGACCGGTAATCGGAAGGCCCTGGGTTCGATTCCCGGGCGGTTCACCTCATTTTTCATTTGTTCGTTATTTCTCTTCCTCGTGTGCAGAACGCTCCTCTATACTTACGTCGTTTCTATACATTAATATACTGCGTGGTCATTGCAGTTAAATGTACATATTCACGATTTGCGAGGGTGCCCTCTCAGGGCATTGGTTTCTGCCCTATGTAGGAGAATTTCGACTTATGACTGATCGAGGTCCGTGGTGTAATGGTAGCGCATCCGACCGGTAATCGGAAGGCCCTGGGTTCGATTCCCGGGCGGTTCACCTCATTTTTCATTTGTTCGTTATTTCTCTTCCTCGTGTGCAGAACGCTCCTCTATACTTACGTCGTTTCTATACATTAATATACTGCGTGGTCATTGCAGTTAAATGTGTGTGTATATATATATACAGTATATATATATATATATATATATATATATGAAAAATAAAAAGTTAAATTTATACTTATTTTCATTATTTTTGCGTATTTATACGAAAAAAGGGTACTTGTAGGTTATCTCCCCCCCACCCACCAATTTTGACAGAATATTTTCGTTGAAAATATCACGACTTAACCTAACCAATTATCAAGGGCGTACAGTTCATCTATTATTAATTATAACATTGTTTGTTTCTGGAATAGTATTTACTATTATGCCCTTGATAATTGGTTAGGTTAAGTCGTGATATTTTCGTTAGTTTTAACGAAAATATTCTGTCAAAATTGGTGGGGGCGGAGATAACCTACAAATATCGAAAAAAGGGTTTTATTAATTAAATATAAACTCTGGAATGTCTTCAGCACCGGATTTGGCTTTTATTTTTAATTTTTATTAATAAGTTCAAGCACAATAAATATATTTATATATATATTTAAATTTATATTTCCTTTTTGCTATTTACAAAAAATAAAAATTGAAATTCCATATAAAAACATGACACACAATTAAAATTATTATTATTATTATTATATATACAGACATCTCTAACAATAAATGAATATTGATTGTTTTTTTGTGAAATACTCAAATATGTAAATTATAAAAAAAAACTAAAAAATGTGAAGTTTACACAAAAATGAATTTCTTAAAAATTAATCAACGAAACAAAAAAATATTTTCCACAGCTTTTAAAAAGAAAAATTGAACTTTTTTCTTTTTTGGACGGACAAATAAGTATCTCGAATTTCAGTGTGAAGCTTCAAGCTTCCCCACGAAAGCCCCAAAGGTATTACTTTAGTGGCTGTTCCTCCGAGATTAAGTGAAAAACTCTACTCCAAATAAATATCTTTTTTTTTTTTCCATAGAAGCCTAAGCAAATAAAATTATATTTCTTAAAAAGAAAAACAACTAAGACACTAAACAAAAAAGCTAAAAAAAAAAAAAAAATAGGAAAAAAAAAGAGAATTTTGTAACTAAACATGGTTGTAAATTTGGGAATTTTTGTCTAGGCGTAAATGTCAAAATAAATTTTATCAACAAAAAGATTTTGTGTTCGTCATTCATTACGAGAAATCCTCGTCCCTGTCCGGCACAACTCCTATCCTCGCGTTTAGTTGATAATTCTGGGGCGCGAGGGAACAGTCCACATTGAACCACCAGTCGCAGACGAAGTGTGCTTGGTTGAAGAGAGTGGCAACTGGGCAGACGAAAGAACCCACAAGACCATGGTGTAAGCAAACGTGGAATACTTGGCATTCCGCCTCAGTGTCGGCGTAATACCCGTCCAGCGGTTTATCGCTGCAGCTGAAACTAGTTTCGGGTACGACTTCGAAACGAGGGTAGTCGCCGTCGAAGGGAGAAAAGGAGTTGGGAGCCCGGGGAGGTTGCTATGGAAACAAAAAAAAGAGTTGGCATCGTTAAGGTCTCACAGGAGTAGCTAGCCGAGAGCTATACAAAAAAAAATCAGAATAGCACCATTTAGATTTAGCTACACTCAATTACTCCACAAACTGTATAAGTGTTTGAACATGCATAAAAGTGATATATATATATATATATATATATATATATTATAACTTTTACTTCGATATAGCGCGATTTTAACTTGAAAACGTAATTTAATTTAAGAATAAATGGATAGAAAGAAAGAAAACATAATATAAAATAAAAATGATTATGAAGTAAACCATTCAAAATTTTCACAGACAAAGTGGTAGTCTTTATTAGCTTTTGTGAACGAGAGAAATTGACCTACTGGTCGTGATTTCCTATTGCTGTTTCATAGATTCATTTTCGTCTTTTTTTGTTAATCTGATTGTGTGGGAAACGACAAATGAAAGACGCCAGTTTTTAACTTTTCAATTAAGAATGAACAGTCTGGACGCAAAAAGTTTTTGAGAACAGTTATTGTTTTCGAGGATTTCCGAACACTTATGATATTAAACTTTTACCATTGTGTAAATGTTGATAAGTGAAATCAGGACCAAAAGTTACTTAGATTGGATATAATTTCCTTAGTTTCTCTTTAAATACTACATATTTTCTTTTTGATAGGTTTTAATTAATTGAAAGATAAATATGATAAACTACTGTTCATTTGTATAGAATTGATAAGATAGATTTTAGGCTTATACGAAGATATTAAAAGAAAAAGTTACAGACATTTTAAATGACACATTATTTACAGTGGAATTTCTGTTCTTGATTGTATGATTTATTTCCTTACAAACAGTCAGGCGGATCGCAAGACAAAACGGATCTACAGCTTAACGTGAAACCCAAACCGCCAGTTCTTACATCATCTGGCTCCATAGAATGACCGCCCATCAAACTACTGCTATCGACTGAATCAATGCCTCTCTCTCTCTCTGACATTTTGGTTTCACATTTGTCACAGTTCAGTTCGATTAAAAGCAAAATTGAACTGAAATTTTTTCTTTGAATTCCGTGAAAGTGATTATTAATTATTACTTGATAATTTATTTATTTACTTGACAACGTATCCTCAGTTACTGTGGATGGAACTTTCTTCACACTTTCGAGATCTCAAACATCGAATGTGAACAAAGGAACAAAGAAGAAAGTCGTAAGAGAGAGAGAGAGAGAGAAAGAGAGAGAGAGAGAAAGAGAGAGAGAGAGAGAGAGAGATTCTGGGAAACAATTCAATGACCGGAAAGAAATTGGGGAAAACTGACTCGAAATAACAAAAGGTGCCAAAATGGATATAATGAGATAATGGCACCCAAAAATGGTATTTTATTTACGTACTAATAATAGTCGCATATAATTATAGCGATAGATAGATATATAGATAGGTAAACAGATAGATAAATAAGTAGATAGATAGATGTGTATGTGTTTGTTTGTTTTGTTTTTTGACTTCTTTCACAAACTCTAAGGTTATATGACGGATGGGATCTACAGCTTTACGTGGGATCCGAACTACGGGTCGCTATATCATCGGAATGCGGAGGACATTCACTTATCTTATTACTGAACAGACTCAACGTTGGCTAACTTTGCCTATCTAACGGGAAACGATGCTACGAAGTGGTCACGGAATAGGACATAATTATATCAATTGAAATTAATTAAATTTTTTAACTGAAAAACAGTTTATAAAATCTTAAGATTTAGCTAGTAATATATATATATATATATATTATTGGAATAACCCGAAAGAAGCATCCATTTATTTCAACACTTCTTCAGTTACATATTTCAAAGTAAAGAAATTCCCGCGTTTAATGTGAACCTGAGCCATATATACAGTATACATTGTAACAAGGTGCATGTTGTGATTTTTGGATGATCCATTGGGTGGTTGGTTGTATGGTATGTGATACGTGGCTGAATTTCGTGCGTGCTTGGACTTTTGAATTTTGGTTGCTTGAAAGCGGACAGCTGGTCTTGCAATGGAAATTTTGGTGATTAAAGCGTGTAAAATTTAAAATAAACAAGTATTATCGAAGGTTTCCCTGTAAAGGAATTTTTGTATTAGGTGAGTCATTAATGCTATACATGATTGTAAATCCTAAACTATTGTGTATATTAAGCTATTTTTAGATATCTTTTAGAGTGATACATAAATGTTTTTATATTAGATTTGGTTGGAGACACAGGCCACAGCATACTGTAAGACCAGTAACCTAAGAATTGTCCTCTGCAAAAGAGGTAGGCTGTATGTTATAAATTGGTTGGTTCAAGAAAAGATAAGCACCCCCAGCCTTCTTTAATTAGCCTTATAAGGCTAACTAACGAAAATATCACGACCTAACCTAACCAATCGTTAAGGGCGTACAGTTGACTTAACGATTGGTTAGGTTAGGTCGTGATATTTTCGTTAGTTAGCCTTATAAGGCTAATTAAAGAAGGCTGGGGGTGCTTATCTTTACTTGATCCAATTGGTTTCTATGTATATATAATGTATACATCTACTTAATATTTTTATTATTGGAGAAATGATATTTATGTAAGTGGTGTTTTATTAGTTATTTTCTTCCGAGTTTTTTAGGAGACGGAGTTGGGGCCAGATCTCGTAACTGCTTGTAAGCGCCCTGAATAAACCCCATTTTTTTATAAGTGCCAGTGATTTAAGTATTTAATATTGTAGGTTTAAGTTTAGGTTAAGTTTGGGTTTAGGTTAAGTTAAATTTAGGCTAAGTTTAAGTTAAGTTTAGGTTAGGGTAATGATGACTTGAGTAGGCAACTTGATTTACTTTGTATATATTAATATATAGTTTTGTAATCTAATGTTTTACTGTTCCTGGCTGGGACGGTCTCGCGCTGTAAAGGGGACATATATATATTCGGTTGTGGAATCCTGGTCACGGTAACACCATAATAATTCTACAATCCTTATTAGTAAAAGTATATAAGTATTACAGTAATTTTTAACAGAACATATATTTATTTATCTTCCCTGTGTATAGTTAAACTTATATATATATATATAAAAGGGAGCGTACGATATATATATATATATATATATATATATTATATATATATATATAAAAGGGAGCTTACGATATATATATATATATATATATATATATATATATATATATATAATAGCAAACAACCACAGGGAAAAGGAAAAAGAAACACGAAATCCGAGCGCTTTCGTGATATATTCACATCTTCAGGGACAAGAAAGAAATATTTCCTATTTCTTTCTTGTCCCTGAAGATGTGAATATATCACGAAAGCGCTCGGATTTCGTGTTTCTTTTTTTTTCCTTTTCCCTCTGGTTGTTTGCTTATTAATAAGATCACGTGTTATTCTGTGATTTTACTGCACACATATATATACATGTGTGTATATATATATATATATATATATAGTTAGCGTCGCTGACTACGGATCCATCGGTCCCGGGATGGAGACCCGGTGACGGCAGGCAGCGCACAGCAAAACCCAGCGGTTCATCCTTCCACACAATAAAAATGGGTTGTTAGATAAATGGGTACCCTGGGTAGCCTAGTGGTTAAGACGCTAGGCTGCTGATCGGGAAGTCGTGAGGTTAAATCCTGGGTGGTTCGGATCCCACGTTAAACTGTAGGTCTTAGGTGGAGTGACAAGCTTGACCTTCATCAGAATTTTTTTTTCCTGACATTTGATAAAAACGTGATTACGAGATTGTATATATATATATATACCTTATATATATATATATATATATATATATATATATATATATATATGTGTGTGTGTGTGTGTGTGTGCAAAATTTTGTATTAGGTTGCATTAGATTGAACTGATGTGGTTGTGACATTACAATGCCAGAATTAAATAATAGAAGGTATGGAGGAGGAGATTGTCGACACCAATCGACCAGGAAACTACTCCGGGGGAGGACATTAGGCAGAAGACTGGGAGTGCTGGAATTCCCATTTCTCCTGTCATTGTCCTCCATAGCTGATCTTTTACCGTGTTTCATCTACCCTATGAGCAGTCCAGCATGTTTCCAAACACACACTTCTCCCTCTATTCCTCACTACACATAATCATACATGCATCTTACATATTACACAAACTTTAAAAAAATTTAAAAAAGCATCGTTGAACCTTGGAGGCCTTGATTTCGTCTTTCTCCTTCTTCAATGGAAGGGACACTTTTGCGGGCGCTCGCCCTTGGTCCCGCCTTCCCAAATAAAAAGAAAGAAATACCACATCAAAATATATGGTGGGCCTTTCTTGGACGAGCGAAAAACTCGTTTATGGGTTAAAGATCATTCGTATGCGACCAAGGCCGTAACTACCTATGAGGTCACCGAGGTCCGGACCTCGGTAATTATTTCCTAAAAAAAAAAAAAAGAGACTGAACCGTTCTCCGTGTATGAAACGCATATTACCGCTTTTCTTTTGAAAAGAGGGAGCGTCGAGCGTTTTGTGTTTTGTGTTTAGTGTGTAGCTTGGGTTGTGTTTGTAGATGTCATTTTGGTCTGAATTTTGCTCGTCCCGCCGCGCTCGAAAAAAATCTGGACCTCACTAATTTCTAAACCCTAGTTACGGCCCTGTTAATGCGACTCCTCTTCTCTCTCCGGGCAATGGAAGACAAGTTTTTATACACACTACATATTTTTTTCTTAATGTTAGGCATTAAAAAAAACCGTTTTCTTTTTCGTTTTATGGGGAACTTTAACGAGTACAAACTTTGTTGCACATCATCGGCATTCCTGGAAAGTATCCAAAGAGAGAGAGAGAGAGGTTTAGGCAAATATTTAACTTTTTAATGACTGGGAATAGTATTTTTTGTGATTTTATCATAAATATTTATTCATATGCACACAATATCATGAATAACTTCATAATTTGTGTAAATATCCCTAAGACTCGGGACATTATTTCATGACATTACTTTCTGTTTCGTTTCGCTGGTTGTTTTACCAGCTTGAGTGGGTATAGGTCATAAAGGGTCAAAAATAAAATCAGCTTATATCCTTGGAAACGCGACAAGATCATCGGTTGGGTATTATATGACAACGGGTTATTGAGACAGCACGGGTCTGATCGAGTCTTAACCAGTATAGTCGCTTGGTTGGTTTGGTCAAACAGGAAGCGGCTTTTTAGGTCAGGCAATTTTCTCAACAAAACAAGTTTTTTATTATATGTAATAAAAAAGGTCTGTGAAAATATTTAAAATTTAAAATTACACCAAACCGCGAATTTATGATAAGTGATTTTTTTTCTTCTTTTTAAGGACGTAAAAGGATTGTTTAAATGCTGAAAAGCTTTTTATATCGTGATTTTTTAAAGTTTTGAAACTTTGCTAAACTTAGAGAATTGGCGACCCCCATCCCCTGCCCCCTAAATAAAAAACTATTATTTTTACCGCATTCATATTCATCATTCATCTCTAAAATGGCTTTCCCAAACTTCGTATATCAATACGTATTATTACTGTTCACCCTGTTTACATTTATAATGAAACTGTCTATTGGTTTATATTTTTTTTTAAAAAAAGGACTGAAATACAGGGTGTTCATAAAGTTACGCAAGTGAATATGGTGGTGTACAGGCATATTAATTCGCGTTAATTTATAAACACCCTGTATTTTCTCAGCTTAATTTACCGAAACAGAAATTCCAGTTGTGAACAAAGAGAAATAAACATCACCATACTGATCAAAGCATATACGCTAATGACTTTTTAATAATGATAATGATAATAATAATGATAATAATAAAAATAATAATAATAATTAAGAAAGGATCTTGCAAGCTTCTTAATATTTTATTAATAATTCTGTTTTAGGTATTAAATTATGATGACGTAATTATAATCTAATCAAAATCATGTATTTTCCTTTTCTTCTTTCGTCCACTGTAAATTGCACCACAATTCAAAATTGCAATTTAGTATTTCACAATTATTAATATTATTATTATTATTGGCGGAAATAAGTTCCACGAAATGTATATATAATGCAAACCTACAAGGAAAAAGGAAAAGCGATTCCAAGGCCTTTCGTGTATTCAGTCGTACACAGTACACCCTGACAAAGTGTACTGTTGAATACACGAAAGACCTTGGAATCGCTTTCCCTTTTTCCTGTGGGTTCGCATCATTTATTTATTTATTTCACGTTTTTAATTGTAAATTTCATCATCATATATCATATACTGTATATGTATTAAAATTAATTTTAGGCGTTAATTATGTATTGGTACGTAGTGAAAATTTTACATTCACTCTTTGCGTGTTAAGTTGGCATTACAAAAAATACAGTAGGGCCTACAAGATGTAGGCTTTAATGGTTTACTCTCACTCACCACTGTCTTTCCCATTCGACTCCGCTACCAAAGACGAGAAAGTGAGAATCTCAAACGAAGCATTTTCAAATCGGTCTATTACCAATTTATATCATTCTCATCTACGGCCTTTTCCACTTTGGTCCGGGTTAGGTTAGGTTATGATTGGTTAGGTTAATGTTAGGTTAGGTTCTGATTCTGATTGGTTAAAATAAGTTAGTTTAGGAAAGATTAAATATTCCCACTCAGCGCCGTTTCAGATATGAAAACATTGTTTCCCAAATCAAGACACGTTTTTCGCAAATGTGGATTTTTTTTCTCACCTGAAAACCACGAATGCGAGTGGGAATGCCAATGAGTGGGCAGTAAGCGGGTTTAATTACTCATGAGCGAACATTCATTTATATTTTAGAACATCAAACAAAATGCATTAGTCATAAATGAAGTATCTGGACTGAAGGTAAAGTGTCCAGACGAAGCAATGTTATCTTGAGATAGTAACGTGAAAGTAAACAGCTTCTACAATCTACACACTCGAATTTCCCAGTCCTTCTACTCTTGACCAGTTGGGGGCCTTCCCAGAATCCTTTCAAGTTTGTATATCGTACTGACTTTCAACTCTTACAACCAATACATGAATCAGACCACATACCACAAAGACTGGATCACGCTTAAAGTGCATTTATTGTACTCTTTCTTGAACACGCGATAAAATGGAAGTGTAAAACTTAATTACCTAATAATATTTTTACATTGAAGCAATTCTAAAGTAAGGTCCCTAACTGGAAAGAAAGATAAAATCCTAAAATTAATGAAACGCACATTCACTTCGTGGAAGTGTTTATATATATATATATGGGTTTGCAGCATATATATATATATATATATATATATATATATATATATGGGTTTGCAGCATATATATATATATATGTATGTATGTATGTATGGTGTTTCATATGTCTGGAGACATTGGAAATGTGTAGAAAAAGTAATACAGCTTTATGACAGTTTTATTTTCAACATACTATTACAGAAGGTGTCCAAATTGCTCATCCTGAACTTCAAGACACTTCATTACTCGTAAATGGCAACCTCTCTGAACATTTGCTGCAATTCTTGTCTTATCTTAGCTTTCAAATCCTCACTTGCTTTTAGTCTCTCTACGTAGACAACAGCTTCCAAATGTCCCCACACGAAAAAAACTCGTGATGTAAAGTCTGAGGATCTGGAAAGCCACTCCACAGGCTCATATCTACCGAACCATTTATTGGGAAACAGATTATCTAAATAATTGAGAGCGTAAAAGCTGTCTCCAGATATATGAAACACCCTATATCTTTATATATATATATATATATATTATATATATATTATATATATATATACAGTATATATATATATATATAGGGTGGGCAAAAAAAAAGGAAACCTCGAACTTTGGCTGTAAAATCCAGTTATGCTGAGATTTCAATATTTTTTTCACACTCCAAAACTAAATAAATTTCCTATACGGTGAGCGGATTTCAAAGAAAACTAATGAAAATTACGGATTTATTGAACATTTCTTTGACACTGGAAATTCTCCATTTACAGTACTACTGCAATGTCGGGTCAGCAAAAAAAAGGGAGACCTTTTAAATCCTTCATATCTCGGCAAATACGGTACATAGAACATAAAATTTTAGTATGTTAGTACTAGGTAATTTTATGGTTTGTATGCCATCTTTTATCATTTTAGCTGAGAAATTAGATTTATGGCGAATATTCCAGAAAAATCTTGTTAATCATAGGTTCAAGTTGATAATTAAAGCGATTTTAATTAACGTAAGCCAACTGCAGGAGGTTTGGACGTTTGAACGAACTTCTCGAGAAAATCGATAAAACAGGAGATATCAAAAGAATACCAGGTAGCGGTATTAAATTTGGCCAAACAGTCCTGACTTAAATTCTGTTGATTACGGCCTTTGGGAAAATTTGTCACCGAGAATTTATCGGGTCAAAGTAAGAAATGTTGCTCATTTACGACAGCTGGAAAAATGGGATGAGTTACCACAAGAACTAATCAATAAGGCCATATATGAGTTCCGTCCTAGACTGAAAAAAGGTTGTAGAAGTTCGTGGTAAACATATCAAGCAGTTTTTTAACATCAAGGTAGCACCATATGTGAGTACTTTGTAACTTTTTACCTGCACATACAATGCAGTAGTAGTGTAAATGGAGAATTTCCAGTGACATAAAGAAATGTGCAATAAATCCGTAATTTTTATTAGTTTTCTTTAAAATCCGCTCACCTTATAGGAAATTTACTTAGTTGTGGGGTGTGAAAAAAATATTGAAATCTGACCATAACTTTGGATTTTACAGCCAAAGTTCGAGGTCTCCCTTTTTTTTTCCCACCCAGTATATATATATATATATATATATATATATATATACACAGTGGTGTAGTGCTGTGGGAACGCGTGGGAACGGCATTCCCTTACTTTTTTTGGTAGACGGAACGGCGTTCCCTCACTATTTCAAATAAATCCGAACTTACAAATCTCTAACGTCATGAAATTTTAATTCCCACCCCTAGAAGAAATATGAGAAAGAATCATTAACTGTTTCATTTCTTTTAGCTTCGACTGAGGCAATGCTAGCCTATAAAGATCTGGTGAAACAGTCACCACGGCGTACCAGTTGTTAACTTTTTTTTAGTTAATCATTCCAGTTGCTAGCTATTTTTATTGATCGTACTGGATGTCATACATCTAATGACACTGGAAATACTGCATCTTCAACCTTGGAATATATCCTAATATCCAGTGCATATGACCTCAAAATATCCCTGAAATTGGTCAGATTTCAAAAGATTTCCCGGGGGGCTTACAGTGCCCCCGGACCCCCAGTTGTATGGGCTCGCCGCGCTCGCCATTGTCCCCCCCCCCCGCATCTGAGTAACACTTTCAAAATGCGTTCCCTCACTTCTTTATTTAGCACTACACCACTGTGTATATGTATATATATATATATTAGAAGTAAAAGAACTGAACTTAATCATTATGAACGTGTACAGACCACTAAACACCACGAAAAGTGAATTCCAATTCGTTACAAATGAAATAGAAACCATGTTACTATAAAATCATTTAAAACCCTCGCCCCAAATATTTTAATTTGTGGCGATTTTAACTTTCCATTTATAGCATGAAAATAAAGTGACGAAGTTATATAGGGTGAACCAAATGTAGGTGGACAGTAAATGATAACGTTTATTTTGAGAATACATATTTAATTTTTTTGTATACTATAATACAAAATAAAATTTAAATAAATTGTTATAATATTTAATATAATATAACACAAACACCATAGTTATAATGAACACCATAGTTATAATATAATATAACACAAACCGTATTCAACCTACTGTCCACCTACCTTTGGTTCACCGTGTATATGTTAAGAAGTTTCATGGTAACATTACAAAAGATGATAGAACCCAGGCAATAATGTTATTAGATATTATGGAACATTATGCAACTTACCCAGGAAATTTGGTATTTTGACAAATAACAATAGCACAATAATAAATTAAAAGATGACATCCACAAATTTTTCTGACCATAACCTAATCGATATGCAGTTAAATTAAGCAACCAGGTACTAAAAAAACGCATCCCAGGGAGTCAGAAGAAATATTTGAAGGTTTAAATATAAATTTAAAGAAATACTTGTAGATCGGGAAAATATAAATGAAAATTTAAAGAAAGTAAATTGGGAATTGCTACTTCACGAGAAGACTCCAGAAGAAATACTAAGTATAATAGAAAATGAAACCAAACCTATATTGCTGAAATATGTTCTGAAGACACAAAAACGAAAAAAAAAGAAAACTCGAGAGAAAAGTCAGGACATTATTTAGACAGGTGAAACAAACCATAAAAAAATTTCCACAGATGCAGAACTGAAGCGAGAAGACTCAAACTAGAGGAAAAACTATGCGAAATAGAAATGAACTTAAAATAAACATTCATCCATAAGACAAACGAGGAAGAAAACAAAGTAGCATAAAAAATAAAAAAATAACCTAAAATACTTCTACACCTTTGCGAAAAGAAAAATGCAGTATAAAGAGAGTACTGGTCCGTTGATGGATGGGGCGACCAAATATACAAATGATGCAGAAAAAATTAGCGAATTGCTTAAGGAACAACTTAACTCTGCGTTTAGTACGCCCAAAATCCGAGAAAAAGTAGCAAATTTAGGTGAATTCTTTGACATAGATACAAATCAGCCAAGAACAAGTTCGGGCACGAATTATATTAGTAAGTTTATAGTTCTTGGAAGGAGACGTAATTAAGACGTAATTCCGGGAGTGTGGTAGCTATTTACCTTCACATTGTTATCTCCAAGGTAACACTGCTTCGTCTGGACACTTTACCTTAAGTCAGACACTTCATTCATGACTAATGCATTTTGTTTGATATTCTAAAATCTAAATGAATGTTCGCTCACGAGTAATTAAAGCCGATTATTGCACACTCAATGGCATTCCCATTCACAGTCCGCAGGTGAGAATGTACAAAAGTGAAAAAAATCCACATTTGAGAAAAGCGTGTCTTGATTTGGAAAACAATGTTTTCGTCGCTGAAACGGCGCTGAACGGGAATGCTTAATATTTCCTAACCTAATTTATTTTAACCATTCAGAACCTAACATAACATTAGTTTAACTTATCATATCCTAACCAATCATAATATATATGTATGTAACACACACACACACACACACACACACACACACACATATATATATATATATAAGTTAAGTTGATCAATCATCTAATTTAAAAATATTTCCAACTTACCCCTGCATCCAACTGACGCCCTCGACCACCGATGAAATTGTCATTTATGTCATCATAATCATCGTGGGCGGAGTCCAGAGAAAAAGAGGCGGAGCTTAGCGAGTTTGGAACATGAACCTTTATAGCAGCAATTGGCGATAATTCCTCCCTACTATCAAATGTCTCAATTGAATCTGGTCGATTAATTACTAGGTTCGTAAAGATTGGACTCTCTGGTACCGAGCTGCGAGAGGGTTGAGGCTGATGAAGAGCGTTGTCTGTAATTTTTGGAGCCCTTGGAAGTCCTTGGGTTTTCGACAACCGATTATTGAATGAATTGACTAGAGGGGTGAGTGCATTTCCTTCTATTTCGTTTTCAAAAACCGTACCAGTGCTGACAGGCTTATTAACTGGGAGGGAAAATGGAACTCCCCCTAATTGGTCTGCAGAAACTGAACCAGTGTCGATAGGCTCATTAACTGGGAGGGAAAGTGGAACTCCCCCTAATTGGTTTGCAGAGACTGAATTAGTATCGATAGGCTCATTAACTGGGAGGGATAGTGGAACTCCCCCTAATTGGTTTGCAGAAACTGAACCAGTGTCGATAGGCTCATTAACTGGGAGGGAAAGTGAAACTCCCCCTAATTGGTTTGCAGAGACTGAACTAGTATCGATAGGCTTATTAACTGGGAGGGAAAATGGAACTCCCCCTAATTGGTCTGCAGAAACTGAACCAGTGTCGATAGGCTCATTAACTGGGAGGGAAAGTGGAACTCCCCCTAATTGGTTTGCAGAGACTGAATTAGTATCGATAGGCTCATTAACTGGGAGGGATAGTGGAACTCCCCCTAATTGGTTTGCAGAAACTGAACCAGTGTCGATAGGCTCATTAACTGGGAGGGAAAGTGAAACTCCCCCTAATTGGTTTGCAGAGACTGAACTAGTATCGATAGGCTTATTAACTGGGAGGGAAAATGGAACTCCCCCTAATTGGTCTGCAGAAACTGAACCAGTGTCGATAGGCTCATTAACTGGGAGGGAAAGTGGAACTCCCCCTAATTGGTTTGCAGAGACTGAATTAGTATCGATAGGCTCATTAACTGGGAGGGATAGTGGAACTCCCCCTAATTGGTTTGCAGAAACTGAACCAGTGTCGATAGGCTCATTAACTGGGAGGGAAAGTGAAACTCCCCCTAATTGGTTTGCAGAGACTGAGCTAGTATCGATAGGCTCATTAACTGGGAGGGATAGTGGAACTCCCCCTAATTGGTTTGCAGAAACTGAACCAGTGTCGATAGGCTCATTAACTGGGAGGGAAAGTGAAACTCCCCCTAATTGGTTTGCAGAGACTGAACTAGTATCGATAGGCTCTTTAACTGGGAGGGAGAGTGGAACTCCCACTAATTGGTTTGCAGAAACTGAACCAGTATCGATAGGCTCATTAACTGGGAGGGAGAGTGGAACTCCCCCTAATTTGTTTGCAGAGACCGAACCAGTGTCGATAGGCTCATTAACTGGGAGGGAAAGTGGGACTCCCCCTAATTGGTTTGCAGAACCTGAACCAGTGTCGATAGGCTCATTAAGGGAAGGAACAACAAACGTTTCAATCTGAAAAATTGGAAAGCATCAGATATTAACTTCAGACAAACATATACTTTTTCACTTTTCGATAATCAAAGTATTTTAGTTCTATCAGTTTTTTATGTAAACAAGATATCTGTTTACATCAGTATTTTATTATAGTAGAAACAAATTCGTATATTTGAACCGTTCCTAGGGAACATCCCTCAGCTTTATAATAAAAAGGAAGCTCCAAAGAAATACCATTTCCTTATTAAATTTTCGAGACTGTTTCTATCTTCAATTGAAACGCCTAAAAGTTTCTGAGGACAATATAGGTACAGTATGGGATTCGTGGGTTCCATATATTTTGAATCTTTTATTGTAATTTTAATTCTAGGTGTTTAATATCGTGTGTTACTATTGTAACTATTCTGGAGATGGGAGCTCTCATAGCTTGGTAGTTAGGAATTAGATTCGGGCCCTGAAAGGTCCCGGGCTTGACTTCCTTCGCCTCCCCTGGTAGAGTTGGGTCGGCCACCTACGCTATTGATGCTTGGGCTCAAATAATTCAGAGTTCACGCCCATCCCTCTTCGGGTCTAGAAACAGGGGTTCCGAATATTATCTGTTTACCTGAAGACTGGGAAGTAGCCCCTAAACATTAATAAAGAATAAGATGAAATGGTAATTCTGTAGAGTTTCCTCTCGTGAGAGTAAAACTGAAATTTTTTTACCATCTTCAATAATGTGTTTATTAATGCCATTTGATTGTATTATGTGACTTTCTTAATTCTTTAGTCTCGATTTCTGTTTATCAAAATATATTTACGTCATAGTACAGGCATTCAGTACTATAAAGTTAGGTCAAAGAAGTTACTAAAAAAATATGTGAACGACGATGGCGTTGGTATTTAAATTACTGAAAATTTCACGATACAAATGAATTTCCAGTCTTAAAGAATGATGAATTTATGAAAACAAAGTGTAAAATTTTTTAAATAAAATGCCCCATTTAAGTTTTATGTTCACAAATGAGCTGGAACGTAACATAACGTATATTTAACTCAACAACTGGAAATTAAAATTTAAATGATGCCGGTACATCAACATATTATATTTAAGGTGTTCGTTAAAGGATTTTTCAAATTTTTTGGTGTCTAAACCTGAATTTTAATAAAACGTTAGTATTTGTAGGCATCTATTATTTCGATATCTCGTAACTGGAGACAACGCTTGATTCTACCAATCTGACAAGGAGGTATCCATAAATTATCTTTACAAATTCATTTAAAATTGAATTGAATTTGTAAAGATAATTTATGGGCACCCTGTATAAATAAATGTTATTTTAACCCAAATTGTTTGAAATAAGTTCCGATCCATTAAATAATTTTACAAGTTCTACATTAAGACTTTGGTAGTTTGAAAATTATAAAGGTAATTTTTCACTCCATTTTTTTTTTATTTTCAGAATTATCCAGAATGTGATTGTAATTAACTACAAAATGGGTTGGAGATTATTTGACACAATTTGGGTTAATATAACTCATTAGTTTTTAGTAAGAGTAAAAGTGTACGAAAATACATCTTTTAACATGAAATTCAAACACGCAAATTCTTTAAAGATTAATAAACATTCAAAAGCGAACTAAAAATCACAGACAAAAGATTACGCAACTCACACGTTTGCAAAGAAAAAAACAAATGACTGCAGATTATTTTATTTTTTTTTTTTTTGAATAATAAACGCATTATTAAGAAGAATGACAAGCTTCATTTCAGATAAGAACACGTTCAGAGATCCTCTTTGAACATAGTCTTTGCGATGAAGTTATATACAGTGTGTTCATAAAGACCAGCATCATAGGCAAAGTTTATTACAACAATTTGTTTATTTCTATATGATGCTAAGCTTCAAGGACACCCCATATACGTAACAAGAGGTTCAACAAACCGTTTTTGTTCAATTCTTTCGTGTATTCAACTTTCTGAACCACTTTTCCTTACCTCTTCGTCCGGCAATTCAGGCAAAAATTTTTCAATTTCAAACAAGAGCTCTTTCGCCAAATTCGATGAATGATCATCATCGTGATCATGATGATGATCGTGATGATGATGATGGTCGTCGTGATCAAGATCGTTCAGAAGATCTCCTCCCACCTGTTACACAGAATTTACTATCACTATTCATTATGAACTTTATATATATATATATGGAATATCATGCATGAACACGCACAATTTTTTCATGATGGAAAAAATAAACCCCGCCCCACCGGGGCTCGAATCCACTACCTCTGAAATAGAAGATGAGGACGTTAGATACTACACAATAGCGTGATACAAGTTACCACAACTTGTCAAAAAATTAACCAACCTAGGGAACACGTAATGCTTTCGCGTCTAGAGACATTTTTACGTGTTAACCCTCCCGCACGCACTCGAGGTAATGACCCTCGTTTCATTTGTATAAACTGGTGCAATGCTGGAGTCCCATAAATGGAATATCATGCGGGTTCACGCATGATATTCCATATATGGGACCATATATATATTATGTGTGTGTAAGGGAGATGAAAAGAGAGAAGAAGAAGGGGTCAAAGCTCAAGACTGAGGTTCCGACCCTCCAGAAAAATTTAATTCATTTCCGTGAACATAAGTTAATCTTTAACAAATAAATGTAAATAAAAAGACCGAATAAGAGAGTTCCCATTTTCTCTCATATAATTACTAACTTTGACCCACGTGTGTGTGTGTGTGTGTATATATATATATATATATTTTTTTTTTTTTTATGATTCTTTTGAGCAGTCGGCCAGAGGTTGAATGTTGGAGAAAGCGGTTGTGCGTGTTTATTTCTTGATGTCAAAGTGAGTGCCAAAAGGATCGAAACCTTTGGCACTTTGAGGTATTCGTATAACGCGTAAAAGTCCTTTCTCTCGACTCATCTTCTTTCCAGATCAGAACTGGAATCTCGTCTCTGGAATTTCTTTCGAGAATTTTAGTTTCTCTTTTTATTATATTATATTATATATATATATATATATATATATATATATGATAAAATGTTATTACCTGTTGCAAATAATAATATTACTTAGGCGATATGACGAAGAGGATCTACGGCTTTATGTAGGATCCGAACCACTAATTTTGCAAATAATCAACTGTTAATGAGTTATTATAATCGGATAATTATTTCAATTAATTTAATTTCGTTTACCTATTAATGACGAAAACGCAAAACTAAGTTAAAGAAAATTACAATACACCCCTTTTTTCTTTGCGGGACATTTCATCGACACGCACGTTAACCTAACCTAACCTAACTTACAGCTCAGTCTAAATTAACCTAACTTACCTTAACGCTACCCTAACTTAATCTATAGTCAACCTAATCTAATTTCACCTAACCTAATCCGCAGAAAGGGACAGGGTCTGCAACATCTTTTTAGAAATAATAATAATAATAATAATAATAATGATGATGATGATGAAATTGTCCCCTGAGGAAAAATAATTATTCCAAATGAAGAATTTGATCATTATTTTTGTGGTTTATAAGAAATAAAAGCGTCATTTTAGAAAAGAAGAAGTAGTATCCAACCGAGAGTTTGATTAACGCCACCTTCGATTCTGGAATGGAATGAATAAATGAAGTTTACTTTCATTTGCCTTTTGAAAGGTTCGATTTTTCTCTTGTCATCTTATCTACGATCACGTGATTATATATATATATATAATATATATATATATATATATATATATATATATATATATATATATATATGTGTGTGTGTGTGTTAAAATTTACAAAGTTATCTTATATAGGTACTTATTAGAAGAGCTATTTCGTGGTCAATGCCTTAACGCCGCTTCCTGTCGATCAGCGGAGTTAAGCGATATTAGGGTCTGGAGAGTAGTTGGATGGGGGACCGTTCTCTGCATCCAGGTTATGCAGCGACCCGTGGTTCGGATCCCACGTAAAGCTATAGATCCCCTCCGTCATACGATCCTATAGATATTGCGAAGGAGGTTAAACAACGTCATCAACTAACCAACCTATTAGAAGCTTGCCGTCGATTAAACCGACATGACTAGACAAGGTCAATTTCATTTCTAATGAAACGTCGTGACTTTTATGTTAAATATCTGAAATTGTATTTAGGGTTCCAGTCTTTTGATGATAATAATAATAATGATAATATTATTATTAATAATAATGATAGTAATTGCGTCAAAAGAGGGTCAGTGAAGGAGTGTCCAGTTATATTCTTTTGTAGTCTCGTGCTCTTTCCAATTTGCATCTTGAACCCAAGACCTTTCCATTAATCCTACATTCGATCTTCATAAGACCCAGTTAATTTATCACTAGTAGTCGAATTTTCTGTAAAAATAGAGTAAATGAGGTGACACTTACAAGCGCTTAAAGCACATTTACGAGCACTTTTGTTGCAAAAGGTGGGTATATTATTGAATGTAATATAAATAAAAGTATTAAGTTCATGCCTGGCTCTGTGCCCACTGTAAATTATTCTCTTTCATAGATTTTAGATTGATTTTGAACATTTATTACAAAAGCTTTGTAAACAAATGTTAAAAATGTAAAAAGAACGACTTTAGTGAAAATTTGACGTGTGAAAAGGATACGAAGCGAAACTAGTAGTTACGGTCCTAGTAATAATAATGAAAATAATAGTAAAATAAGTTCTAGAGCATTGGTGCACAAACGTTTTTTGATGTGAGGGCCAAGCGAAGAAAATAACTAAATATATTAGCCTACTTACTTTCCATCTAAGTCATAAATTGGGTCACTTTTATATTCTAACTTTTTCATTGAATTGAAAAGACCCGTGGGGCCACTGAAAAGACCCGTGGGGGACACATTTGGCCCTCGGGCCAGGGTTTGTGCATCACTGTTCTAGAGAATGGCAAGGTCTCTGTGAAAAGGGTATTAGACAACAGATGTTAACCGACTTTTATCCTAATTCAGTTCTCTAAATCTTTATTAGGATATTGTGCCCATATTGTACCCAGGGCCGGCTTTAGGCCAATTGAACCTATTTGACCAAATTGGGCCCCGCGCTCACATGGGCCCCGCACTAGGGTTGCCACCTCCAGCTTTGAAAAATAAGGAATGCAGTCTTTGGAGCCACGGTTTAAGCAGTTGAAAAAAAATGTTGATTTATTTGGCTTTTTGAGTAAATTTCAACAAATTCCAAAGGAGAAATTACAAAAACATGCTGCAAATTTGGAAATTGCGCTAACAGATTTCCAAATATTTTTTTATTGCTCTACGCATATTTTTGACAATTCCAGTCACAGTGGCGTCAGGGGAAAGGAGCTTTTCCAAATTAAAATTGATCAAATTTTATCTAAGGTCAAACATGCTCCAAGATAGACTCAACAGCCTTGCAATATTATCCAAAGAATGTGATGAAGCAAAAACTTAAACTTCAACAAAATTTTGAAAGAGTTTGCAGAACAGAAAGCAAGAAAGATTTCTTTATAAATATAGTTTTGTTTTAACACGTTTTATGTCAAAACATAAGCTAATAAATATAGATATTATTTTATTTTTAATATAACGTAATAGCATATATTCCTGATACCTAATTTGAAATAATCTTAAGTCCAGGAGGCCCCACCAAAATGGTCCAAATTGGGCCCCGCAATTGCTAAGGCCGGCCCTGATTGTACCCAGGTTTTATTTACTATTTTGTGTGTGTGTGTGTGTAAAGGACCAAACCTTTCATTTAATTCACAGTTAGCAGAAAAGGTATACGAAATAGGGTAAATGGTGACTGTGTTTTTTTATGGAAAAAGGTTAGTTTGGAACCACTTACAAAAAGGTTGTAATGGCATGAAGACTCGATTTTTAAAGAAGGAATCAAAAAATAATTCTTCTTTTACCGCTAAAATAAACTCTCTAATGAATTAAAAAATATGAATAAGGCGCCCGTTAGCTGAGGGGTTACGGTAGCCGACTTCGAGCGATGTTTCGCTCTTTCGCTCCCGGCTCTTTCGCTCCCGGATCTGGCATCAGGTTGAGTTGTTCACTTATTTTGTTTCCGCTCTGGCTCAAGTGACCCTTGGGGCACACTGACCTCAACGTCGGGGTGAAGTAAACTACTTGAATGTTAATTTTTATAAATATGAATAATAATTTAATTATTCGTATTAGGGTATTAATTTCTATTAATTTAAATGCCCAATGGGTATTACTTTTTCCTTTTTCCTTTTTCATTTGTATGCAGGGTTTTGTAACACTGAGTTTATATCAATTCTGAGTCTTTTATTATCATACCTTTCACTTTCAATATTGGAAACACCAGAGAGAGAGAGAGAGAGAGAGAGAGAGAGAGAGAGAGAGAGAGAGAGAGAGAGAGATAATAATTGTGTACATGACTTAAAAAAGACTTGGAGAATGTTTTCATCGGAGCAGAATGGGTTTTAAATGTAATGTTCTTCCCAACTGCCTCGGCATAAGGAGAACACATCAACTTCATTCGTTTAATGTGAATTCCAAAACGGATTCCATAATAAACTTTGTATTACTTTTAATTAAATTTAAATTAGCGAAAGTCTTCTTTGTTGATATTTAATATATGAACATTCGAAAACTCAAAAGAAAGCCTCGAACGGCGTTAAGAAGCTTTCTGTTTTATTTTATTTGACTTTCAGCTTAATTTTTATTAAGACACGGTTTATTTGGTAAATAAACCACTTTTCACTGAACCCAAAGAAGGGCTTGATGAATTTTAAAAGGGATTCACCGCGCTGGAAAAAAATTGTGTGTGTGTGTGTGTCTGAGAGAGAGAGAGAGAGAAAAGTCTCAACGAAGTTTCGGTCGGAAGCTCACCCGGAAGACATGCCTTCCTGGCTGCTCCCCGGGATCAGGTGAAAGACTCCAATTCCAATATACCCAACATTATTTTTGAGCTACTAATTATGCCCGACGTGCTCACTTTGGTATTCAAGGAAATCTTCATCTTAATTTTCCCCTTTCAAATGGTTTTACTCGTCTTTAATTGCATAATTTCATTTTCTTACTAACAACGAGGGGGGAGGTATATTAAATTAACAAATTAACTCTACGCTCTGCCCTAGACTAACCTGGTGCGTACTTTGATAAGGTACCGATAATTAATATATAGGTGTCCTAGTTTTAAAGAAAATCCGATTACTCACATGTGCAGCGAAGGCGATGAAGAGAAAAAGACCCCAAAAAGATTTCATTTTTAAAGAAATTTTGTGAAATAAAAAATACCAAAAAATTAAAATATTTCAAAATATTTTTAAAAATTTTCTGTAATTTTTTTTTTTAAATTCCAATTCAAAATAAATCTGAAAAAAAATATATATATATTAGTAAATAAATATTAACAAGAATTTTAGAATAAGATTAACATAGAACCTGATCAAATTTAAGTGCCAAATTAAATAAAATAAATAGTCCAATTTCACAATTAATTAATTATTTTGTTACAATTTTATTGTAACAACAAAAATTTTAATAAATATTTATTTTATCAATAAAAAATTATTCATTCATTCATTTATTCATCCATTCATGAATGTTATGAGAAAAGAGTGAACTTAAAAGTCATTACAAAGAATAGTAATTATCTCAACTTTTCTTTCGTCATTCTTGGAGATAATCAAAGAAGAGATAAGAAGAATTCCTCGCCAGTGATCGTAATAATTAACTCAATTTGTTATTTCCTCAAAGCCCAAACCATTCTTTAGGTTACGTGACCTCTCCCGCGCTCTGCCAACACCGACCTCATTCACTCACCCTTTCCGGCAATACCAACAAAACCTGAGGAAACAAGACTAACAGAAACAACATTCTCTCTCTCTCTCTCTCTCTCTCTCTCTCTCTCTCTCTCTCTCTCTCTCTCTCTCTCTCTCTCTCTCTCTAAAAACGTTTTGAAAGAAAAGGTATAGGAAAGTAAGAAAAGGAACAATGAAGAGAAATGTATAAACTCATATATTCGCATCATGCTAGCAGCAAATAAAAAAAATTCGTTTATTCTTGTACAGTGAGAAGATATTACAGTATGAAAGTATACAGGGTGCTTCAAAACAGTGTTACCTACCACTTATATGGCGCTAATATGTCATTGCTTACCACTTATAATTTGTGTTTTTTACACATTAGGTCTACATTAAAGCAACGCAAAAATCTGCGTTGCTCTAATGTAAACCTTATAATCATTTTCATTGAATGGGGTTCACTTATTAATCACTCACGTAATCCCTGAAAAAAACGACATTATCATTAAAAAACAAGCAAATAAACCCACACATACTAACATACCCCCCCCCCCCAAAAAAAAACCCTCACACTAACTATAAGTGGTAAGCAATGACATATTAAGCGCCTATAAGTGCTAAAAAAAATTTTGAAGCACCTTGTATATGATAAATTCATACCAGTAAAATTAAACATAAAAGGCTAAAAAATAAACATAATTTAGCCAATATAAACTTTATATAGAACGTAATGATGAGGTTGTTTAACCCCTTTGACAACATTTAAGGTCATATTTAAGGTCACCACAGTTCACTATAAAATCTGAACGCGGGAGGACGGTCTCTCATCCAACCACTCTCCAAACGCAATGTCGCTTAACTTCGCTGATAAAACGGGAAGCGGTGTTACGACACTGGCCCCCCAGACATTGTAACCCCTTTATATAGAAGAATGACATAAAAATGTATTAGAATTTGTAAGGAAACGTTAATTAATTAATTAAATACTCGTTAATTAAAGACAAGTATAATAATAAACAATAAGCAAACGTACGTTTTCAAATGAAATGTTGAAAAAAAATTGCACTTTATAACTATATATATATATATATATATATATATATATATATATATATATATAAATTGTCTACCTCGTGAACCCCCTCAGTCACTGAAAGGAAGAATCAGACAAAGGAAAGCATCAGACAAATGACAACACGAGACAATAATCTCCTTAATTAATACACATCTTCGACCATATTTGTATTAAAAAAAGTGGTGCATCATTTCAGCATTGCATCATTGAATCGTTGCATCATTGCAGTCCGCCCGTGGTCATTCGCAATATATATATATATATATATATATATATATATATATTAGAGAGAGAGAGAGAGAGAGATGACTATTTATTAGAGAGAGGAGGTAAAATTAGAATCAAAGCCCGCCTTAACTAATATTTGAACGACACAGTTAAAAGTATCCTTGATCGAAAGTGGAATTCCAAAAGAACCTTAATTCGAGAGAAAGACGACTCCCCCACCACCCCATTTTTTCCCCACGGGCGAGAAGAGAATCACTCGACAATGACTCGACATCTTGGTCGAGTTCATACCATAAAACTTGTAAAAACTTTTTCCTTTCTTTTGTGCCGTCCGGGAATTCGAAACACGGCGCTGTGAGTGGCGGCCCTTTATTGCATGCTGTATATAGCTGACATGCTTATATATATATATATATATATATATATATATATATATATATATGATGAATAAAACCACGAAGGGAAAAAGAAACACAAAGTGGTGCTCAAGCGCTTTCGTCTAATGACATCCTCAGGAACAGGAACACGAAAGCGCTTGAGCACCACTTTGTGTTTCTTTTTCCCTTCGTGGTTTTATTCATCATAAATATTTTTCACGTGTCACTTTCGTGAAATAATTTTCATATATATATATATATATATATATATATATATATACAGTATATATATATATATACACTTTAACTACAATCAAGACAGTTTTTAACTGAAGTTCAAAGTTTGCATTTATTTAATGATGTAATTCATTTTCTTTCTCTCATTTAAGTGTTTATTTTTTAGGGTACACTAAAGGAGATTGAGAAACAAATGAAGTTTACTGATCTCTTCATATTTAACAAAGTAATTCAGAAATTTAATATCAATTTGTCAGGTGATTACTAAATAAATTACTAAAAGCTTTATTCTAAAGATAAACATTATTATATGAAGCTCAATTAGTAAATATTATCGTGTGTGTATTATGATACGTTAGATTTTATTACAAAAATCGTGACCATCTCACACACACACACACACACACATATACAGTATATATATATATATATATATATATATATATATATATATGAAAATTATTTCACGAAAGTAACACGTGAATAATATTTATGATGAAAATAACCACGAAGGAAAAAGGAAACGCTTGAGCACCATTCTGTGTTTTCCTTTTTCCTTCGTGGTTACTTTCATTATATATATATATATTTTCTTTCTTGTCCTTGAAGATGTGAATATATCACGAAAGCACTCGGATTTCGTGTTTCTTTTTCCTTTTTCCCTGTGGTTGTTTGCTTATATATATATATATATATATATATATATATATATATAATATATATATATATATATATACACACATATCAGCGGTTCTTATCTTTATAACAATAAGCCATTGTAAATCCTTACGGAATAGTAACGGAATGAGATCCGAAAATGTTTGTAACTTTTACAGAAGTCTCCGCTTACGGAGGCATAACCTGTATATCTCTCACTAACGTGTATTCAGATCATTCCGGGTTAAATATTATGAACTGTCCAACCAGGGACCGTGTTTCATTTCTTCCACAGGCGGACCAATCAGAGGAAGGATAAACATTTCTATATTTTGAATCCAAAGCTATTTCGTTACGATAAATGTATATACTGTACACTAAATAAACTCCATCGAAGATAAGTTTTGATGTAGGAAACAATTTAGATATAGTATCTCCTTTCATACTTTCTCATGTACACTTTCCCGACCCCTCTCCAAAAAGGCGGACAAAGACTAATCTATTTAGATGGGAAACACTTATTCCCCCTTCCCCCCAGGTTGTAAGAAAGGCAATCAAACAAGGCTTAAGCAAATTCTTGGACAGTCTCTTAAATGCAAATACAAAAACCTCTAAACTTTTGCTTAATTTAATTCATGAGAACGAACTTATTTTAATGGCTTTGTCTCTCTAATCGGTGGGTGAAGGGCTACTTTCCTTATTTGTACCTTGAAATAGAAAAATAAACACACACACACATTTATACAAACTATATGACATGCATTAGGTCACACTAGCATAAGTTTGGATTCGATATAGTTCCACTCGATTTAATTCCACCTAGACCTTGTTCTAAAATTAACATAGTTAAACTTAATCTAACAGTAATCTAACCGGGTATTAACTAATTCCAAAGAAGCGTATTTGACCTAATTTTAGTCTTGACCGATTTGATTTATCATAGTTCGAGTTTGACTTTGTCATTCGATCTATTTCAGCGTTCCCATATCTATCTATCTATTGAGAGAGAGAGAGAGAGAGAGAGAGGTAGATAGATAGATAGATAAATAGTAAGTCCTCGCTAATCCAACTTAATGCGACAGTCAGAGGGTCGGAATAACTGAAAAGTCGGAATATCGAGGGCTTCCCCTTCCCTCTAAGTTATCATGAGTTTATCAGTTTATTACGCAAATCCTATTGTTTTGAACACTTTGTATAAAGTTATTTTGATTGTAAACTATCTAATTTTATTTTTACTTATAAAAAATATAAAATAAATATAAAATAGGTAGAGTTTACACATAAATACAATTGACTCACCAGATTATCCGTACAGTATTACGGAAACTTTATATATATATACAGTATATATATATATATATACACTGTATATATATATATATATATATATATATACCTTTGGTAATCTTTGGTTTGCTTCCGCTTGAATTGTTCATTCTGACGAGGGTCAAGCTTTTCACTCCACCTTAGACCTACAGTTTTATGTAGAATCCGAACCACGCCCCACCAGCAGCACAGCGTCTTAACCACTAGGCCACCTAGGCCGCAGTGGTTCCCAACCGGTTTTGGCTTATGGCCCCCTTAGGAACCTTATTTTTTCCTGTGGCCCCCATAAGCATTATTTTCAGTAGGTAATATGCAGATTAACTCTATTTTACAAAATAACATTTTCCTGTGGCCCCCTTCAAATGTGCCATGGCCCCCAGGGAGTCATATGGCCCCCGGTTGGGAAACACTGAATTTTAATTTATTTATTATTACTGTCCTAGGGTACCCATTTATCTACCAACCACTTTCTTTATTGTGTGGAAGGATGAACAGCTGGGTTTTGCTGCGCGCCGGCTGTTGTCACCATATATATATATATATATATATATATATATATACTTGGAAAATAATGGAGGAACTAGTCCCTAATCTCACTTTAAATTTATAACCACTCGAGCAACAGTGGAACGTAGGAAAGGAAGAATGTACCGTGTTCCAAAATTCAAAACTAGACAGGGAACATCCTCAACCCTAAGGAAAATAGCGTTGTTGTCAAAGGGCCAAGACTATTCAACCAGCTGCCCAAGGAACTACGGAACGTGACTGATGTAGTGGTGGAAATTTTCAAAAGAAGACTAGGCGCCTGGCTCAGAATAATACCAGATGAGCAGGCGGTACCTGGCTATGTGAAGTGAAGAGCACAAGAAAAACTCTGTACTCCACCAGGCCAATTCAAGAGGAGGGGCAACAAGCCTGACCTCCGTGAAATGAAGAATCGTCGCAAGGAACACCTAAAAGGAAATATATATATATATATATGGTTAGGAGTTCGTGAGGGTTGTCCACGCCTTTTGCTTGAATTTAGGATCATACCATTCCTTGCAAGCGATAAGTTAATTCAGATTAAGTAATCCACAAGTTGATCAAAGTTACCTCGAGTTAAATTATGAGGACATAAAACGCCCACCCCTCTGTACCCTCCCCTCTCCTATGTCGTTGCCAAATACACGACAACAATATCGCGATAGAACACGCACGAGGTCATGCACACGCATGCGCAGTGACCAAACTGTATGCGTGTGTGTGTGTCTTCGGAATCACGACGATTTTGAGGGTACACACAGAGCCCCCACTGCGACACGAACGTGCGTATCCTGACATTCGCGGTGTCGTGGTGAATTATCTTTATAAACGCTACCTTCTATCATGAAAACAGCGTTAAGTTAGATTAGGTAAGGTTAAATTAGGTTTGGTTAGAATTATTAGATTTATAAAACTGGGTGAGTGTCGCGATAACGAAATGAATACGTGAGAAAGTGTGAAAATATCTCGTTTTGTAAGGAAGCCAAAAAAAAAATATATATATATATATGTGTGTGTGTGTGTGTGTGTGTGGTCGATTTGCTAGGGACACCAATTATATATTATCCATTCCCAAGCTGTTGAGTTAAATGTGTTGCCTTATATATATATATATATATATATCGAAATAATTATTAATGAGGTTGAATAAATATAGTGTTTTCGAGACAGAATTCATGTTCCATTAAATTAAGTATTAAAAAAAAAAAAAATAATATATAAAGAATCTTGTATTTGCATTTGAACATCTTTTGAAGTGAAAAGTTTCGACCATTTTTCAAGGTTTGAATGTTCGTTCGTGTTCTATTTTACGACGAACGGTGCGATGAAAGTGAATTTTATTTGCAGTAAAATGAATATGAAATAAGGAAAGAGATTATCTCGCTCGGGGGAGAGAATGAGTAACAACAATTACTTGTGGTCGTTCTTAATGGACAAACGAAGCATCTTCTTACTTTCTCTTTAACCTCCATATATATATATAAATATATATATAGGGTGAACCAAATGTAGGTGGACAGTAAATGATAACGTTTATTTTGAGAATACATATTTAATTTTTTTGTATACTATAATACAAAATAAAATTTAAATAAATTTAGTTATAATATTTAATATAATAAAACACAAACACCATAGTTATAATGAACACCATAGTTATAATATAATATAACACAAACCGTATTCAACCTACTGTCCACCTACTTTTGGTTCACCGTGTATATATATATATATATATATATAGAGAGAGAGAGAGAGAGAGAGAGAGAGTATTTTTGTTCTCTTTTCTCTTTTTAACCTCCATATAGTCAATTTGATAAAGTTTTTCCTCTCTCTCTCTCTCTCTCTCTCTCTCTCTCCTCTCTCTCCTCTCTCTCTCCTCTCTCCCTCACTCTCTTCTCCCTCTCTCTCTCTCTCTACTCTCCTCTCATCGCTCCTCTCTCTCACTTCAAAGACGATTAATCTCAGTCGCTCATTTTAACTTTTTCTCTACTGTCATTTATATTTCTGCGTTTTGTATGCGACACTTCACACGCAATATGGTACTCACGCACTTTCTAAAACGAGCACATACGCACACACATACACACACATACACACACACGCACACACACAGCTCCGCATAAGCGAGGTACCGACGTTTCTAAAATCTATATAACTAAAGGACTAATTAACCTAATTTAACCTTAGTGACATCGAACCGAGAAGGGCGAATAAGTGTTCCAGACGCAGTTGCGGGTTCGAAGAGAGTTGCCATTGAGCCATAAACAGTGAAGTACTAGCTAATTTAACCACCTAACCTAAACTAATTTTAACTGACCTAACCTAGCGTAACAACTTAATACGGACTATATTTTTTTTTCCAACAGTGAATATGTTTCAAGATTTTTTTGTATATTTTTGGAGGGATGTTCTGAGATGATAGTTATTTTACACAAAATAAAAACCTCATTACATCTGTGAATTAACACACACACACACACACACACACAATCTGTGGTATCCTTAATTTTTGAAGCAAGCTTTATGCCAAGTTTTTGCCCAAATGATAATGAAAAGAAATGGTTTCATTTCAATTTGTTTTTCAAGTTAGAACTTCCCCGATATTAATTTCGTTTGTGTAATTAATTAACCCTTCGGCGGTCGAGTTTACAATAAAGTATAGCGTGTAACCGTAAGATGGCATGACCGTCAAAGGGTTAAGACCAAGAGATTCACTCCTGCGACATTGACTATGTCCTCAAATTTCCCAAATCATTATTTGGTTTACCTATAAACAGTTTACCTTTTAAATATCCTTCATTTTTCACATATATGGATAGATTAGTAGAGAGAGAGAGAGAGAGAGAGAAGAATAAAATAAAAACGAAATTGAAAAATATAGAAATTCAAACACATCATAATAAACTGGTATATATATATTTATTATATATTTTCGCCTTTCTATCTGTCTGTCTGTCTGCCTGCCTGCCTGTCCTTTATGCAAGCGCAAACCGTTTGACCTAGAGCTACTAAATTTGGCACGGGAACCTCTTATGGAATGAAGAATGTCACCATAGAGTCGGTCAGCCTGTCTGTTTGTCTGTTTGTATTACGGGCGGCAATGTGAAGCTCAAGATTTTCATGACTGTGTTCTTTTCTATAGTTTTATTGACCAAATAATTGAACTGACAGTAATTGGGAGTTCAATTATTTGGTCAGGGGGGGTTTTGGGGGATATCTGATCAGATTCAGAAATCTTGAATGTGAAGCTCAAAATTTTCACGGCTGCGTTCTTTTTTGTAGTTTAGCCTGTCTGTTTGTCTGTTTGTGAAATTTATCCCGGGCAGTAATGGTGGAAGGGTGGGGGTGGGGGAGAGAGGTGGGGTAATGGGGAGGGTGGGGGTAATGGGGGAGGGGGTTAGCCTCCAAGTTGCATAAAGGGGGTGAGGGGTTTTTGGGGGGCATTCAGTTGACCTAACCGTGCCATTCAATTAACCCGGACAACGCCGGGTACCTCACCTAGTATATATATATATATATATATGTATATATATTATATATTTTCGCCTTTCTGTCTGTCTGTCCTTTATGCAAGCGCAAACCGTTTGACCTAGAGCTACCAAATTTGGCACGGGAACCTCTTATGGGATGAAGAATGTCAACACAGAGTCGGTCAGACTGTCTGTTTGTCTGTTTGTATTACGGGCGGAAATGTGAAGCTCGAGATTTTCATGACTGTGTTCTTTTCTATAGTTTTATTGACCAAATAATTGAACCGACAGTAATTCAGTAATTGGGAGTTCAATTATTTGGTCAGGGGGGTTTTGGGGGATATCTGATCAGATTCAGAAATCTTGACACAATGTGAAGCTCAAAATTTTCACGGCTGCGTTCTTTTCTGTAGTTTAGCCTGTCTGTTTGTCTGTTTGTGAAATTTATCCCGGGTAGTAATGGGGGAAGGGTGGGGTGGGGGCAAGTTGGGGAGAGGGGGGTAATGGGGGAGGGGGTTAACCCCCAAGTTGCATAAAGGGGGGTGAGGGGTTTTGGGGGGCATTCAGTTGACCTAACCGGGCATTCAATTAACCCGGGCAACGCCGGGTACCTCACCTAGTATATATATATATATATATATATATCAGGTCATCCCATAAGTAATGTCGTTTTTTACGATAGATTAAGTTTAAACTAGTCCTACTCGGTTTAAGCATAAATTTTCCGAAGGTTATATCTAAGAGGAGATCTATCGTGTTTCGCTACATACTTTACAGACCTTGACCAGTGAAGACGTGTGTTTTGCTTTATGTGAACCCCTCATAAACGTGACGGTATCAGAAGAGCATATCAGGCATATAATGCTTTACGAGTTCAAAAAAGGGAATAGTGCTACTGAAGCAACGCGAAACATTCAAGAAGTTTATGGCAACGATATTCTGCAAGTGAGGAAATGTCAAAGATGGTTTCAAAAGTTTAGGAATGGTGACTGCTGTTGGACAGATGCAGCCCGCTCTGGACGCCCGGCTGAGTTTGATGATGACCTGCTGTTAGCCGCACTTGAAGAAGACTGTTCAACAACTGTCGAAGAATTAGCCCAGAAACTCAATTCATCCCCGTCCACCATCCATCGACATTTGCAACAACTCGAGAAAGTGCCTAAGTTAGGAAAATGGGTGCCACATGAACTGTCGGTCGACAATTTGAGGGTGCGGGTAAACATTAGCACAGCTCTTCATTCCCGTGAACTCCAAGATCCGTTTTTGCACCGTTTAGTGACTGGTGATGAAAAGTGGATACTGTACCAGAATGTTAAGCGCCGTCGACAGTGGGTTTGTGCCGGAGAACCAGCGACACCACAGCCAAAACCAAATCTTCACCCTCGGAAGGTGTTGCTTAGTGTTTGGTAGGATAAAGGTGGTGTAATACACTTTGAAACCTTACCACACAACCAAACAATCACCGCTCAAGTCTACTGTCAACAACTGGATCGATTGAACACTGCACTAAAAGAAAAGAGACCTTCTTTGGTTAATCGGAAAGGAATCGTGTTCCACCACGACAACGCACGTCCTCATACCGCTCGGATCACTTCCACAAAAATTGAGGAGCTTGGGTGGGAAAAACTTCCACATCTTCCAGACCTTGCGCCTTCAGGTTATCATCTCTTCAGTAGTCTGCAAGACTATCTTGACGAGAAACAGTATACTTCTTTAGATGACCTGCACACCAGTCTTTGTACGTTTTTTGCCTCAAAACCGCCTGAATTTTATAAACATGGCATTGAAAAGCTTGTAGGACGTTGGCAGAGTGTCATTGATTCCGATGGAAAATATATACTAGATTAAAAAGTTTCAGTTGAGTTTTTTTTGTCCTTCAAATTCCGATCTAAAAAACGACATTACTTATGGGATGACCTGATAATTTAAAAACTAGTATAAGATAAAGAGACCTTACAAACTAATTAAAATAATTAAAATAATAAAAAATATTGCAAAAAAATCCAAAGAAATTTATTTAGCAGAAAAAATATACTGTTTGAAATATTATGTGTTGCGTTTATTTACTAGATTTGCTTAATTGGATAAGAAAAATAAATAAAATTATTACTATTATTATTATTATTATTAATGAAGAAGTGTGAAAAGCTCCAACCCGCTGATTTTTTGTTTATTCTGCATAAGTATATTTGTAAGGGGAAAAAATAATAGTTACGGTACAAAAAATAACGTTGTTTACAGTGATAATAATCATTGGACTGTAATTCGCGTGACATAATATAGTTTTATTTATAGATTTAATAATAATTAATAATAATTAAATAATTAATATAATAAAACTTCGTAGCGCGCATACGTCAGTATCTTGCGTGATTTTACCTCGATACTAATGGTCACGTAACGGAGGGGAGGTACGGTCTAACATGGGATCCGTTTAGATTTTAAATGGAGCTTCACAAATTTTGACCCATTCGCTTCGGATGTGAAGCTCAAAATTTTGATGGCTGTAGTCTTTTGTGAATTCTGTAAATTTGTAAATTTTGTGATATTTTTAATTGTTTTCATGGATGTTACAAAAGTGTATGAATTTTTGTAGAATCGTCGACTATATTAATCTGTAGACATTGGCCAAACTAAGAAAAGTTGCTAAATGATATCAACCTATTTTAAAGGCCGAGTGTCGGAAGCAGTTCAGAATTTAATAGACAAGTAAAAAGAGACTTACGAATGACAACGAAGAAGCCAGAAAAAATTACGAATTCTGTTACAGACAAGAGATTTTAGGGTAGCAATAACATGGAAATTCTGAAGCTGTCGACGAAGATACACCTCGAAATATTTACGAGAATATTTTTTCTAATCTCTTTCGGGAAGGCTAATATCTTAAAACATCTATGAACGCGAAAGCGTTGTGTCTCCTCGGTCGTTTAAATGTACGACAAATTGTTTAATTGTTCATTTTAGCCCTCTTATAGTGTGCTGGTAGCGCCTTTCGTCTTTGGCCCTCTCTTCCTGCGGGATTTGGTGGAAGGAATCGGTTTCCATTCTTCTCCTGCCCTCGTAGCCAGCCACGCATGACTGGGCAAGGACTTCGCACAGGAACCTGTCCAACTGGTTCTTGAAATTAGTCAGGTTGGTTTGATGAAGCTTCCTCAGTTCTTTGGGCAGTATATTGAAAAATTTCAGGCCTCATATTTTAAGGGTATTTTCCATCCTCGTTTTCATGGCCCCAAGTCCCACTGCAGTTGGGACAGCACAGAATCTGCCTCTTCTCTCATTCAAATGTGTTTCTATTTCATTTCTAAAGTTATTTTAGCATCATGTTTACTTTTCTGCTGTGGTAGCTCCTCCAGATAATTCCCATTACTTTTCTAAATGTTGTGTTATAGTGCTCTCTGGATTCTATAGAGTTTTCTTCAGTCGTTTTGAAAAATTTTCTATCACCTTCGTTTGATATTTCCTTGCATATATTTCTGTCATTAGCGGAACACGATACGATATATACATATATATATATATATATATATACAGGGTGGCCCAAAAATTAGGAAACATATTTTCAATGTAAATATATATGTATATTTGCACTGAAAAAGCGTAGTTCCTATGTTTCCTGGCTTTCCCTTGCTGAAAACACTGATCACACCAAAACTTGAATACTCCTCAGTCTTGACGTCCCCATATAAAAATGAGGGAATTAATAAACTAGAAAAAATTCAAAGAAATTTCACAGCCAAGAGTGATGGCTGCAAAGAAATCAACTAGTGGGAAAGACTACGTAAACTGAGTCTGCATTTCCTGGAAAGAAGAGAGGTACACCATAATTTAGATTTGGAAAATGATCGAAAACCCGTTACCAAACCTCAAACTAAACCCAATTACCATCCAAACATTACTGGAAAATATAAAAGGCAGAATGTGTAGTGTTCTCAAACTAAAGGCCAGACCCCAGGAACGTCACAGTGGTCAAAGTTGACATCTTTAAAAGAAGACTAGATGCCTGGCTCACGGTGGTACCAGATGAGCCGGATGTACGTGGCTATGCGCGATGGAGAGCGCGAGAGAACAACTCGCTCCTCCACCAAGCCAGGCCTAGAGGCGAGGCCACCAGCTTGACTTTCGTGTGAGGAGAGACCAACGCACGGAGTTGCTACGAGGTCATAAGGTATATAAGTTTGTTCCCAGGAAACCTGTTTCAGTGTGAATAAAAAATGAGGAAGCACAACTTCCAAACGTTTATTAAGATATCACCAAGAAAGAAGACAAACGAATAACTTAAAACAGAATAAGAGGTTGGAAAGAAGGAAATAAAATTTCATTAGTAGTATTGTCAATAATAATAATAATAATAATAATAAATTATTAAATAAACAGAGGATGGCCACGACTTTTAGTACGTGAGAAATATGACGTCATGAATCCCCTCATAGTTACCAATTTCATAGCAACGCCTCAGTTTCAAATTTTCCCAATATGATCTTTTTCCCCTTGTCATATACAGTGAAACTTCATTAATGAGATTCCTATTGTTTTGTGATTTAGAATATTCACGTGAGGGGTGGGTTGGGGTGAGGGTGTCCTAAGCGCGTTACGAATTAATTTTAGTATGAATTTTTATGAATGAAAGCAGGGCTTATAAAGTGACTCGTTACGTTATATTTCCTTTTCCAAAGTGATTCGTAGTTACTGTAAGGAAGTAGTTGTTTTGTTACTGGTTTGTATTTTTAACCACTGAAGATGGAAATGTTTTATTTCAGAAACGTCTGAACACGGTTTTAATAAATGTCTGGGATTTGTGCTTCGCGGAAACCAGATTATACTAGGTTTGGTGGTTGTTTTACATTGGTTAGTTCATTAATTCTTAACCCCTTGGTCGCCAAGCCATTTTGATTGGGTCATTAAATTGTAATTTATCATTTATTTATGTTATTCGTAATCATTTTACCATTAATTAGTTATTTTATTATCTATTAAAATGAATGTTTGAAGGTATGGGTCGCCGAGCTCACCCCGCTACCAGAATTTTGGTCGCAGCCTAAAAAGGTTAAGAACCACTGGCATTATACCGGGTGTTCCACTTAAAACCGGCCCGCTGGAGTACGCTGGAGTACTCCAGCGGGCCGGTTTTAAGTGGAACACCCGGTATTATTTTCCACATAACTAATTTCGGCCAAGCAGGACCATTGTAATAAATTTTGACATTGTCAGAAAACTGGCATCCGCGAAACTTTATATATATATATATATAATATATATATATATATATATATATATATTATTCTGTTTACATTACAGTACAATTTCGTCTTCAAATGAAAATTTAATGTAATATTTTAATATTTTTAACTAAGTAACGAATAAATTTTTAAAAACTTAAAAATACACTAAAAATATTTCAACTAATGATGCAATTTTTCTTCCCATTTATTATCAGTATTTTTGTTTTATTATTATTTATTTAGTTACTCCTTCATTATTCGTTATTTTGTTTTAATAAATTTCGTTCCATAATTTTACATTGAGCCAAAAGTACTCATAAAATTTTGTGGTAGGTATTAAACTTGAAAAATAATGTACATAAAAAGCAATTTAAAAAAATAACTGGAATGTTTATAAGTAATTTTTATTATTAATTATATATATATATATATATATATATATATATATATATATATGTGTGTGTGTGCGTTATTGAAAGTATTATATGTTTATAGGCTTAATGGAGTAAATTTTAAGATGGAACCATAGACATATACAGTATATATGTCTGTGGATAAAATAATCAAAATTTTGATTTTGTGGACAAAACCAGTAGAAATAATCCAGTTCGCGAACGGCGCCTCGAATTCGTATTAACATTTATATCAAAATCGAAGTTCTACAACGAATAAAAACACTCACAAACGATTAAAACTTTAAACCATTGATGAAGACGCACCACAAAATGCCGCCACACGATCAGAGTATACCAATGCCAAACGTGGTATGCGTGATGGCACTATCCTCTTCTTCTTTTATACATCGATGGGTGTGGCTTCGGAGAAAAGGGAAAGGATCATTGTCTTTCCCACGAGGAAGAAAGCGAGAAGAGGATGAGAGCAAGGAAAGAAAACGGGATGAGAGGTGAGAGGGGAGGGAGCGGGAGGGGGATTAGTGTAGTTGCGAGAAAAGGGAAAACGGGAACTCTTCTTGGAAAGTGCGACTGGAAAGCCTCAATCAGAGAAGGAAATGTCACTCGAAAAACACCTTCGGAAGCCGCAAGAACGATTTTACTTCTTTTTTTTTTATTCCACGAGTGTTTTTCATGATAAGCAAAGAATTTTTTTATTTCTATAGTTTATTTCAGCTAATTACCGAACTCATTTAAGGTCGTGTCTGGAAAGTAAAAATAAGTCGTTTTATTAACCTTTAACAATACAGCCAAATGCCTTTTTGCGCATAACGACATCTTTGCTAAAGTCTGACATAAAAAATAAAATAAAAAATGGTAAAAGAAAATGGGAAAAATAAAATATTCACGAAAGAAGATAAATATTTACTTTTGATAAACAAATTATATAAAGTTTTTGTTGGCGAGGAAAGTAATTTATTAATCAAATACAGTACATTATTTAGTAATGTACTAAGGAAGAGACTAATTAAGTCGATATGAACTTTAATTAACAATTTACTACTCAGTCAACACCATTTTTTTTAATGACTTTTATCCGCTTGAAGGCCAAACTTTAGTATCCTTTTATTTTACGGTCAAAAAAAATTAAGCTAATTCGTTCTTACCGTAAAAGGATTCAAACTATTTGCCAAATTAATGCAATTGAGATGAACTGCTAACGTTTGATTATTTACTTTGAGAATTCCCTTAGTCGTTTACAAAATTTTCTTTTAATCTGTGACGTCACGTTGGATATGTTTGCACTAGGTTCACAAAATCATTTGTTCTTTGCTTACATAAGGAACTAAAGGAAAGTCAAATTTACGTTGTCATTAGATACTTATATACATATTTTGTTGACGGTAAACTTCTGCGACATTCTTATAACTAAGCCTAATCTGGCCTGACCTAACTCATGCCTAACATAACGTAACATAATCCTAACTCCAGTAGCGCCCACAGGATTTTCTGACAGGAGGCTGGGGGCACTTCCATTACGTCATCTCGATATATATATATATATATATATAATATTGGTAATTTATAGAAGATATTTAAAATAACACCTTACTGTATAAGTAATCTCGAGTATTTATACTCTTGTAAGTTAAACAGAAGTAATGAAAGCACACTAACACATAGATAACAACTTATTATAAAAGAAAAATGTTAGCTATTGCATGTAAATATAAAGTTTCACCAGTGTAAAAAATTTCGAGAAAAAAATTTTGTGGATAAATAATTTGATGTCGGTTTACTTTATTTGCACCTATTGCAAAAATGTGTAAATTTTAGATTCAAACAAGGTTGTATAATATAGATTCAACGGTGTAAATATCATTAGATGGTATCATTATCATATATTTTCGGTAGATTTTCCGTATTGTTTTGTAATTTTGGTACATTCTTATATTTCATCGAAGAATTTCTGAGTTTTCTTATCAACTCGTATTTTCCGTAAAAATCCAAAAAATTTGGTTGAGGTGGTAACACTAATTTTTGTCGATAATGGTAACTGATTTTTATTTCTGTGCATTTCATGTAGACTTATATCTGCTTATAGGGAAAAGTTTCATACGAGTACATATAATACCAATATTTATTTACATATTACGGACGATCGGGGTGAAGGCACGTGTCCAAGTGCCCCTCCCCCGTGCGTGCGCTACTGCCTAACTGATCTAACCTAATCTGTATCCACTAAAAAACTTGTCGATATTTTGTTGAATGATGCATTAAACTGTTATTTCAGAATAGATCCAAAACCTACCTAAATATAGTCAGGCCGTGCGTGTACAAAATTCCATAGTCTTATGAAATAATGGAAAAACCCCAGTGGAACCATACACTTACAAAAGTACCATAACCATCAAAATTTTCAGCCTCACATCTCAAGTCAGTGAGACCAAATTTGTGGGGCTGCATTCAAAATCCAAGTGGCCTAAAATTTTCTGTTAAAAATAGCTTATATGAAATTATTTATATATTGTATTGTAATGCGAAGGCAAACCAACTAGATATAGATAGGCTTTGATGTATCATCAAAATGTACTATTGGAAAAGTGTTTCATTTAGTTTTTCAGAAAGTCAAATTTGAAAAGTCTTTTTTTTTTTTCTGATAAATTCCAGGAGAAACTTAAAAAAAAAAAAAAAACAGAAATGGAACTCAGACAAAGAAAAGAAGAAATTGAATAAAATCAACTTAGTGTTTGAGCACTTTACGTTATTAATTAATAATTATTGTAAACATGTTTTAATAAGATGGAATTCTGTCGAATAAGGAAGCCAGAATGTAATTTAAGATTAAAATAAATTGCGTTAGAATCAGAATGATTTTCTGTTATTTGAGACATACAAATGAAATTATTAATACAAAAGAAATTTAGAATTTTATATTGCTGCGCACATAATGCTTTTATTAAATGTTCAAATGATCTTTATAAAGATGATGAAAGTACTTTCAAATGGGCTAATAAAGAGGGCACGAAAGCAAAAGTTCAATGCATCTCTTCTGCCTGTTTAAGAATGTTCGGACTCCGACTCGGAGTATAAAAGAACGTCTCACACTCCTTTATAAGAATTTCACCTTACCATAAAAAGAAATCCACTCCAGCAGTCTTGAAATTTAGGGTATTTTGACACAAGCAAAAAAATGTATATAAACTATTTTCTCACATTTTTTAAAATTGTAGAGTTAAAAATTAAATATTTATTGGAGCAAGTGTACTTTACGTCTCCCTGTGGTGCCTAGTGTAGTTTACGTTCCCCTACATTATCCTAGTGTAGTTTACGTTCCCCTACATTATCCTAGTGTAGTTTACGTTCCCCTACATTATCCTAGTGTAGTTTACGTTCCCCTACATTATCCTAGTGTAGTTTACGTTCCCCTACATTATCCTAGTGTAGTTTACGTTCCCCTACATTATCCTAGTGTAGTTTACGTTCCCCTACATTATCCTAGTGTAGTTTGCGTTCCCCAACCTTGTCCGCGTATACCTAATCAAATAAAACGTTAAAACTAACGAAAATATTACGAATTAACCTGACCAATCGTCGTAATACTGGCGCACCTAAAGCAAAAGCACCCCCTGTGTAATTTTTTTATTTATGGTCAGATTTTTATGAAATTTTCAATGTAGAGGTTTTCAAATACTAACCGGGCCTTCAATGTTATTCCAATGTCCGCCATTGAAAGCCCGGTAAGGTCAACTGTATGCCCGGTTAGCAGAGCTGGGCACTTCCGCAAACACTTCCGCAAACCGCAAATTCCGCAATTGCGGGAGTATGTTTTTCGTTTGCGGATTTGCGTTTGCGGCAAAGTCATCGCAAATTAGTGAATTTGCGTTGCGGAACTAAGACCGCAAACGCAAATCTTTCCGCAAATTTCCCACGTGGCCACTGGCCAAGCCCGCTGAACTTGTTGACAAAGCCAGAGGCGTACACTTGTAGAGGCTAGAGGGGTTGAGTTGTACAGTGAGTTCAAGTTGTGTACAGTCACAGTGTTAACTTAATTTAACTTGTGTAATGTAATGTGTGTACAGTTACTACAGTTACAGTACAGTCTTCTCTAACGTGTCTAAGTCTCAAAATTTATGAAATTCAAATGATTAAATTTATTATTTAATTTATTTACTATTTACTTGCAGGAGGTGTTTTTGTTCAATATAATATATCAATATATGTAGTATTTTTATTTCTTCTACAATAGTGATTTATTGTAATAAATTATTTAGCCTTGTTTTTAATAAAAACAAGGCTAAAACATTAAACATTAAAAAGATATAAAATCTTTTTATACCTCTTTAATGTTTTGGATACTTTTTATAGTTAAAATTGCGATTGCGGAATTTGCGATTTGCGGAAGTGTTTGCGGAAGTGCCCAGCACTGTAAAAATTGGAAATATGGTTTGCGTTTGCGGATTTGCGTTTGCGGCACCAAAAATGGCAAGCAGTTTTCGGATTTGCGGTTGCGGAAGGTAAGGTTTGAGTTTGCGGATTTGCGATTGCGGAAGTGATTTTGAGTTTGCGGTGCCCAGCTCTGCCGGTTAGGTCAACTGTTTGCATTTGCAATTGGTTAGATTAAGTCGTGTTATTTTCGTTAAAACTAACAAAAATAACAACTTAACCTTACCAATTGTCAAGAGCATACAGTTGACCTAACCGGGCCTTCAATGGAGGACATCAGAATAACATTGAAGGCCCGGTTAAGTCAACTGTATGCCCGTTTTTTTTGTTTTTTTTGTTTTTTTTTTAAACATTTTTTTTTTAAATTTCAAATTTTTTTAGAAAATGGTGTGCGTTATTCCGATGTCCGCCTTGAAAACCTCTATATTGAAAATTTCATAAAAATCTTACCATAAATAAAGAAATTACACAGGGGATACTTTTGCTTTAGGTGCGCCGTAATATTTTCGTTAGTTTTCACGTTTTATTTGATGGATTCATTTAAAAAATGTCTCCTAAAGATCCTAGTGTAGTTTACGTTCCCCAACTTTGACCTATTGTAGTTTGTAAATTGAGTCCCCTTCTGCGTCAGGGGGACGTAAACTACACTTGTTCCTCTTTATTTAACATGATACGAATTAGAACACAAAAAAAGGTTATGAAATAAACGATGTTTTTAAAATATAACCCAATAATTTCAATCTGTTACCCATTAAGAATTTCTTTCCTAACAAAATTTAGAACAAGATAAGAGTGATAACGAGAATCAAAGATTGACCTTCCATATAACAATGCCAAATTCTTATCTTCTCAAAAGGTCACATATTAACATGATTTCTTTTGATATTCTTGACAGGTGCACGACAGAACAAAAAATGTACTTTTGACAGCTGAATCGAATTATATAAATAATTGATGAAATAGTATACCTTTTAAAAATAATTACAAAAAAGAAAACCGAGTTTAGTATAATGACAAAGTCATGCTGTAACTAAATTGAATCAAAATATGAATTTGGAAAATGTGTCAAATTTGAATCCAAATTGTAATGCATGACTTTACAGTGCGTAATAAAACATAGTACATTTTATCAATTTTTTTTTCTTATTTTAGTTAGTAGGAGTTCTGCCATATTACAATTAAGTAATTATAAATTTTAATTGAATTAAATCTTTCCAGTGTTGCTAACCTTCGCAAATTTCCTTGCAAAGAATTATTTGCGCTTAATTATAATTTGCAACCTATCATCCTTCCACTATCAATTATTATTAAAATAATTTAAATAAATTGGATTTTTAATTATTGTGACACAATTTATAAGTGCTTACTACATAATATATATATATATATATATATATATATACATACCTTCGTTAATCTTGGTTTTGCTTCCGCCCGAATTGTTCATTCTGACGAAGGTACAGTTTAACGTGGAATCCGAACCACACGCTCCACCAGCAACCCAGCGTCTTAAGCACTATGCTACCCAGGGGACCCATTTATCTACCACCCAATTTTTTTATTGTGTGGAGGGATGAACAGATGGGTTTTGCTGCGTGCCGCCTGCCGTCATCGAGTCTGGATCACGGGGCCGATGGATATGTAGTCAACGACAGTAACTAATACACCACCGAGGCGCATATATATATATATATATATATATATATATACAGGGTGGGCCGTAAGTTTCCATACATAGGAAAAATAAACATTTTTTATGGACAACCATTTTTATTTATATAATATGCTCTACATGGTTGCCATTGTTTTGAAAACACATTTCAATACGTGTTCCCCACTGTTGATGAACACGCATTAGCACAGTTGACGTTATGCTTGTAATGGCGTTGGTGATACGTTCCTTTAGATGATTTATGTCTCGTATCTTTTCCTGATACACCATGGCCTTCAAGTGCCCCCAAAGATAGAAATCAAGGGGGGTGAGATCTGGGGATCTGGGAGGCCACTCCACAGGACCACGCCGACCAATCCAAGCATCCGGAAACTGCTGCTGATCCAAATACCGACGCACGTGAAGACCATAATGAGGTGGAGCTCCATCTTGCTGGAAGTAAACTGGGAAGTTACCTTCCTCGTTTAGCAGGGATGGGAAAATCTCTTCTTGCAACATGTTAAGATACCTTTCGGCATTAAGATTTCCACTGACAAAAATTGGTCCAATAATTCTGTCACCCCATATCCCCCCACCATCACTTTACCGGCACCTTGCATCTTCGTCGGACTCAGCCAGTTAGGGTTAGCATTACTCCAATAACGTATGTTTTGCCGATTAACCTCTCCATTGACGTAAAAATTTGCTTCATCAGTAAACAAGATCTTACAAACGCATATTCTTAGGGTATCTGAAACATAAAAACAAACGTTTAAATTTTCCTATGTATGGAAACTTACGGCCCACCCTGTATATATATATATATATATATATATAGAGATAGAGAGAGAGAGAGAGAGAGAGAGAGAAGCATAATATAATGAAGAGGAATGAGAGTAACTGACAGGAAAATAATGAATGGAACGCATGCGGAATATATTAAACCTTAAAAAAATTAAATTAATTCTATTCAAGCCACGTTTTATAATTAATACAACAGTTGAGCGTCATTCTTCTGGCGTTTCATTTAATCGACAAGTCATTTTGGGGTTAGATTAATTAGGTTAGGTTAGGCTTGGTTTGGTTAAGTTAGTTTTCTCGTGTCGATAGACTTTGCATCGACCAAATGGGGTTATAGGTTCGTAATACAGAAAGATTGCTATACATATTTTAAGCTGTCTGCTCACTGTGACTGCCTCCAACCTCCAGAAAAGATGCAACATTTGTGATGCCGAACACTAGTGGTAAATAATTTTTTTTTTTTTTAAATAATCTGTCAATGTTTTTGTTTTTTTAACTGTTCTTACACTTTATACTACCTAAAGTTTTTAGTATAACATTTTATTGCAAAATGTTTTGAATTTAAAAGAAAAGAGCTACATTTCTTCAATAGTCATCTGAGAAAGAGCCAAGTATTGAGGGCAGAAACCTTGTGTGTGTGTGTGTGTGTGTGTGTGCGCGCGCGCGTGTTCTTCGTAACATTACGAAACCGCAAGAAAATTACTAGGGGGTGCGGAGGCAATACTGACCTCCTTGCAGTATGGATAGTGTAAATGTAATAAATATAACCGGAAAAGATACAAACTTATCATTTATTATATTATAATTTACTTTTACATCACGTTTGAAAATTATCTTATTTACAATTATTTAATTTTTAATTTGACATCGGCAATTTTTCTTGGGGGAGGTTGGAGAAAGCTAGAATTTTGGGTGAGCTGCTTCCCTCCCATACTCCTCCTTAGGTACGCCACTGAATTAATGATTTCTTGACCCTAGATCACGGTCGAGGCGGTAGAAGAACGAGGTACCTTTCTACAGTTATTTAGAGTAAAATATATATATATACACAAATCCGAAGAGTTTTTACCATAGCGAGAATTCCGGTAATCCTGCCTACGCCACTGGGGCCCGATACACCCCAAACTCATCACGACACAAACGTGGGTGTAGAACATTAGCAGTGTTGTCATACTTTTAGACTTATTTTATTTTCATTGCGAATCATTAAATATCATGAAAACAAGAAACATAATAAAAGTTATGCTAGGTTAGGTTAGGTTAATAAGGTTATTTAGTTAAAGTTAAGTGATTAAATGTTCCTATCTTCAATTGAAAATGGTTCGGTTTTGCAAGGTAGCCAAACGTTTGCTGTGGTATATAAAAATATTCACACTGATCTTCGAACAAGAAACAAAATTTCCCAAAACTGTTCATAGAATTTTTGTTCCTTTAAAATTGGGTAAAAGTTTTATTTGTGGGTAAAGAATTATTTTCCCCATACATTTTCTGTAAATACGTTGCTACCCGCGTGCAGGGCGCTGATTTGGGGAGAAATGAACCATAGAATAATTACTAGACAGACCACTGTCGTAAAATCTAAATGTCTAGCAACCAGCCGTTACTAAGAACTTTAATAAAGAATGGGCGGATTATTTGCAATAAAGCTTGCGTTATTAATACAAACATTTTACGACTGTCATGAGTTTCATTTCTGTACAAATAAAAGTTATTAATTTCTTAGGAATATCCATAGCAACGTCTGGTTGTGGGCAAAAACCTAACCCTCTTTAATGTTCTGTCTGGTTGTTTTGTAATCTGTAAAGGGGCTAACATTCAGTACTTATCTGGAAATCTTTCGCTTTCTTATGTTACGCAGACTAAGCAGCTATGCACTCACTTATACAGAAAGCGAGATGACGACCCTTTGAAGATCAAATTAAATAAATACTCTATATAAAGAATAACTACGAAAATATTTTTAATAAAATATATCGAATGTTCACAAAACATACAGTACATGCAGTAATACTGCTCGCACTGACCCTATTGATGTACAGGGTGGGCGAGAAGTCCCTATACCTCTAAGATATTAGGAATCCAGAATGTCTGTGTGAGCTCCCTCGTTTTCACAGCATAGAATAATACGTCGCCATCCTGTGTGACATCTTTCGCACCATCTGCGGTGTGATTGTTACAAATGCAGTAGTAACAGCATTTTTCTAGTCCTCATTCGTCTGATAGCGCTGTTTTGCCACAATCTCTTTGAGAGAATTGTCGCGAGTGCTGAGGTCTGGGCTCCTTGCAGGCCACGTCAGTAGTGCTGGAGATGTCGCAGACCCGCGACCGATCCACCTCTCTGGGAATGTCTCATTCAAAAAGTCCCTAACTGTTAATGCATAATGAGCCAGGGCTCCGTCTTGCTGTAGCCATGCAGCATGTCTTAACGCCAAGTTCGTCAAGTTTTGGTATGAACCAGTTTTGCAACATGGTTAAATAAGAAACGTGATTGACAGTGCAATCAAAAAAGTATGGACCAACCATACAGCAATCGTTTAATGCTGCCCACATCATGACATGAGGCGGGTTGTGTTCAATTTCTTCAACGTAATGAGGATTTTCTTTCGACCAAATGAAGATGTTTCGTGACCTGCTACTGTGATAAATAGCGCATTCATCACTGAAAAACACTTTCCCTCGGGAAGGACATGTTATGAAGATGTGGAGCATTTCTCGCAACATGTTTTCCTGTTATCCCTGTCATGATCAGTCAATTCATTGACAAAATTAGAATGCCACAGCCTAACTTTCAAGTCTTTTTCATATGATCTCTCATCGTTCATCTTGGGGTGACAAGTTCTGAAGATCTCTTCCTTGTTGATTTCAAGGACGAGCGATTTAGCGATTCTTCAACTGCAACATGTTTCTTGTCGGGGTGGTGTTCTACCAGTACGCGGTAAATCTTTAATGCTATCACTGTCGAAGAGGTTTTTTCCCAACGAAGCAAAGCCATTTTACTTGGTGGATCTTTGTTAAATCTTTCATTGAACTTTTCTTTGTAGTAGCTACCGCATCACCTGTGTTTCGTCGGTCATGCACCCATGTGCTTGTTATAATACGTTCTTTAATGCCGTATGAACTTTGATTTGCCATTATTAAACCCTGCAAAAAAAAAATCTATATTGTAAAGGGTATAGGAACCCAGGGGCGGATTAACTGTACTTGGGGCCTGAGGCTAATTTTACTTTGGGGGGCCCTTTTCTATAGAATTTTATTAACAAAGTTAAAAGAACCTTAACACAGTGTATTTTGCCGTTTGCTAAAACAAAACGGTATTAAAAAAATTTTACTTTAGGGCCTATAAAATATAAAATAGAACAGGGAATTTGTCAGTTTGTGTACTCTGTCATATTTAATCAAAGAAGTTTGCGAAATCTCGAATTATATCATCGAAACTCAGTTGATTAGGGGCCCCCTCAAGCATGCTTCAGCCTCAATTGCCTCAATGATAATCCGCCACTGGAGGGACCCTGCAAGGAAAAAATCTATATCTTAGGGGTATAGAGAATGCTCGCTCACCCTGAAGAGCGAGAGCTTTTGCTGCCTGACACAACCTCACCCAGCTACAGTAGTTAACGGACCAACTCGAATCCCTGATAAAGTATAGGAACAGTGAATATCTTTTAGACCACTTCCTCACAAACTGTCCCAATTCTTGCGCTACAAATGTTTCATCTTCCGTTGGCTTGGCAATGGCAATGGTGGCCAGTGGAAAGTAATCAAATAAGCATCACGTCCGCATACTTTTCACATGATAATAAAAAATTGTAGTCCCTTAACTGAAGGACTTATTAACATAACATCATCATCATCATCATATTTGCCAAGTTACTCAATGTTATATCACTTAAAACAACAATTCACTCGTCAATATGCACATTATTAAAGACTAAGGATGACAGAAGATAGCCTTGCATTATTCCACAAGGTGATGGAAACATATAAACAAAACACTCCCTCATTTATCATAAATGCTCGTAGAGATAGAGAAAGAGTGTATATATAAGGGGAAAGAACAAAAATTTAATTCTGAAAATGTTCGCATGTATATTTAAACCAAGGAAAAAGAAAACACTTTTATACGACTCAGAAAAGATGATATATTTGATAAAACTTCATAGGAAACAAAATAATAAGATTGCTGCAAATAAATCAGACAGATAAGTAAACAGGTATTATACTACTGAGAGAGAGAGAGAGAGAGAGAGAGAGAGAGAAAGACGGGAGACACAAAATTCCACCCTTTTAAACATTTTGATATGATCGAAATTCAAGTATTGCGCAATCTTAAGTCCTTCTCTTTGTGAGCTATACACGAGATATTGCTCGCTATAAGAAAAAATATTGCAATAGATAAGGCTTTACAGACATATTTGCAAACATATACAATAAAACAGGTTACTTATCGTTAATAACATAAAGTTAAGTAAAGAGATATTAACAAATGTTTCAATTTACAAGCGTATTATAAAAGTGCCAACATCCGTGAATCGTTTCATGACCATTTTGGTTTGGCTTGGTGATGGAGAACAACGGGTTCGCAATCCTCCAATATGAGATTCCCTGGATCGAATCCCGTAGACGGCGTGAATCATGGGATGTAGAGTAAGTAAGGGTTGTTTCATCCAGGTTTTCACTTAGAAATAAATCTAAGCGATGAGCTGGAGAGGCTTGTTTGTCGATAGCCTTGAAAAGAAAATATCTTACAGGAACTGGTACTTTGGCACTGCAGTGCCAATTTTTAAACGACTTGTTTGGAATTCATTCATCATTTACTCAGTTACGACATACGAAAAGTTAAGAGATTTTAGAAATGTTAAGAATGAATTTATATAATTAAAAGTTATTTTGTTACTGACAAACCTTGTACGTAAACATCTCATGAAAAACCACAAGGCAATAAAGGGTCAAATTAAGACCTTCTTTTGCTGTATTCGTTTCTATCTAGCATTTACCTTTGGGAAAAAAATCAGCTTTTATTTTTTCTAAAAGGTGTTTATTTATCGAGTAAATCGAAAAATAAAGAATCTGTCTATCTGTCTGTCTATCTATTCATCTATAGTGAGTACTTTAGTCAAAAGTATAAGAATTTATAGTCTTTTCATCTAACGGCGTGTTGATTGGAAAGCTTCTTTGCTTCTGTCAGTTGTTGTTGTTCCTCGCGTATAGGTTGAACTTTCAATCGGTGCATACTGCATTACTAATGGTCAAATCGCTATAATACTCCTGTGTCAAGCGAAAGTTGCCGAATATGACGCGTTTCTTCTCTTAAAATCTCATCGGAAAACGAAAACAAGTTTATAATTCTTAAATCGTGGTACAATAATAATAATAATATAATAATTTTTAGGGTTGGAGTCATGAATCGTAACATCTAAGGTTGTATGATGGAGGGGACCCGCAACTTCATGTGGGATGCGAACCACTACCCCACCGAAAAAAGACAAAGAGAAGCACCTTAATCACGAAATTTTAAGTCCGAGACGAGATTCGAATCTAGGACGTTCAGATGAAGAGCCCGGCGCTTTACTATTATAGAGATTGCCCTCGGCTGTCAGCAATTGAGAATGTACAAAGTGAGAAATTTGCATTTGAAAATAATTTTTTTGATTTGAGAAAGAATGTCACTCCCATTCACATTTGAGGTAAAGGTGCCAAATGACAATGGCTAATATTTTCTAACCTAATTCAACTTGGCATCATCCCATTCAATGTCATTCCCATTTTATGCCACGCCCAAGAGTGGGAATTTCTAAGGGGGTATTTTCAAATCAGTCTATTCCCAATTCATGCCATTCTCATTCACGGCTCTCTCACTTTGGTCCAGCTTAGGTTAGGTTAAGTTATGATAGGTTAGGGTTGGTTAGGTTAGGTTAGGTTAGGAAATATCAGCCAGTCCCATTTCGACCCTTTAGTGCGAATGTGAACGTAATGTTTCTCAAATCAAGAAACACTTTTCTCAAATGTGGAATCTTCACTTCTGTGCATTTGCATTTGCGGTCCGCTGATAGAAAAAGGAATGAAATTGAATGGGAAGTAATCGTTGAACCCAACCTTAACCTAATCTAACGTAGCCTAACCTAACCTAAAATCTAAGTTGGACCAAAGTGGGAAATCTGTGGATGAAAAAGAGAATGTCCTGAAATAGGAATATATCAATTTGAGAATTGCTTTATTTGAAATTCTAATTCACGGATTTTTCGCTTTTGGGCGCGTAATGAAAAAATGTAATAATGGTGTTATTTAACTTCCTTCGCAGCATTTAATGTCATACAACGGGGAGGATCTACAGCTTTACGTGAGATCCGAACCGCGGGTCGCTACATAATCTGAACGCGGAGGATGGTCTCCCATACAATTACTCTCCAAACTCGGTGTCGCTTAACTTCACCGATCGACGGGAAGAGATGTTACAACATTGGCCACAACGGAGCACGCGCAGCCTAGAATGGGAATCATATTGAGTGGGACGATACCCGATGCGATTGGTACGTAAAGCGAATGTATTATTAAAGAGGTGTATTTTATTAGAGGTACGAAATGCAATAAGGAACGTTATGAAATACACAAAATCGGAAATGAAATTGGAGAAAATTTTAATTCTAAAAATTCTTCGAAAATTCTCCTACACTCAAAATAAAACCATTTTAATTTAGAACAAATAACGTCGTTTTGAGGATGCATTCTAGGGGAAGTTTTTGCTTCTTTTAGTTATCAAAGCTTCTTGTCAAGTGATTTAATAACTTCTTTTAAGGATACATAACTTCTTTAGGTGGAAGAAATGGTATTCAGAACTTCTTTTTAGATTTATTTAAGACGATAGAAGGTTGCTTACGGGAAGTCTTTGTTTTCGGTGTACAGGATTTGACATAGAATTTGACATAGGATTTGACATATGAAGAGAATTTTTTTTTTTTCTCTAAAAACCAAACAAATTTTGGGCAAAAATGTTCATAGTTTTTCATAATAAACATAACAATATCATAATTATTCATATTTATGTTCTAAAATCTGTTACTAAAAATTAAATGAAGATCAATATGTCCCTTTCAGATGTCGTTTATGTACGAGTTTATTACAGAAATGGTGACGATAAGCATCTTCTCTCGTATAGTAAATTTAAAATACATTGACGTAATTTCAAATTTCAAATGTGAGATTGTGGATCCTCCACCCAACAATTATCTATACATAACGTTGCTTAACGTCTTTCTCATATATCGGAATTTCCGGAAATGTTGAACCGATGGTGCTCAGACTGTTTACTCATTCTCTCCACGAAACATTTCATCAATACTTTTATTAACCTAGTCTAACTTAACACAACCTAACCGGCCATACCCTAACTAGGGTTGCTAGATTTTTCAAATGCCCATGCGGGACAAAATATTTTCGTAAATAATATTGAAATTATCATAGCCTATTAAATATTGTAGATACATCGCTTTACTAATTATATTATGATATATGTCAATATTTTTCTGAACTTTTAATCTTCTTCAAAATTTTAGCTCCATCTTCCGACTTCAAGTATAACTGAAATTCTCAAGTTGTATGGTTAAGCAATTGCAGGATTCACACTAATTCAAAGCTTACAGTATAACTACAGCCGAAAAAACTGCCAACTCGTGGCCAAACACATTTTATAAGCGTTATGTAAATTCTAGAACATTCAACATTACTCTACAGAATTCTACAGGATCCTACATAATTCTCGATTCTAGAAAATTTTAAATCAATTCATCCCAAAAAATTTGCTTAAAATTTTTTTTTAATCCAGCTCATAGGACAGGTTCAATAAAATATCCGTCAACGAAATGTCGTGCGCTCTGGCGTCATTTCATGTACAATATTTCAACTTTCTAAAGGAGTTTTTAACGTTAATTTATTAACAATATAAATTCGTTCCTTTTCCAAAAACGTTCTTCAAAAGGGACGAGAGAAAATTGTCGTTACACGAAATTTTTTTTAAATTTATACTTTAAAAAACTTCATGACATCACGTACAATTTTACCTTTACTTTGTCACCTGAATTGATCATATCTGACAAAATATTCGAAACCATAAACGCGAGAGGACCAAAATGGATATTTATGACTTGGGACACTCCTCCTGATAACTTGTTTCATTAAACGAAAAACTTCTTTATTGACGTGGAAAGTTTCGTACTCAGAAAGAACTAATTTATTATTTGCGTTAAAGCTACTTAGAAGGTTTCTTATATAGCAGATAACAATTTCTACTTTCCTTTTACCTGCTTAAACTTTCACAGAAAGTATATAAAAATTATATATAAAACTTATACTGTATGTAAGGTAAGGTCAGAGAGAGAGAGAGAGAGAGTTAACGCAAAGTTTATTTATGTATAATATCTTTAATTCGATCTTCGTCTATTTTTTTCTTATTTATTCGTATGTTCAAACATTAATTCAGGAATAATTGGTGATAAATAATAAAATAAATGTTTCTATGGAGTGTCTGACGTGATTTCGTCCGGAGGTTTTAACGCTCTCGAAACATGTTTGAACGTGATTAATCGTGAAATCCTTTGTTTCGCCTCGTCCTGACGATTCTCCTTGCGCAACGAGGTTCCATCCCCCCCTAACACCCGCAGCACCCCGCCCAATCGGGGTTCCTATACCGTACACCCCTTCCCCGCAACATCTTGGTCCGGTGACCGCATAAAGCGTTCGTTTTAGGAGACAAGGGAGATTGCGACGGTGGAATTGGAAAAGCTGTGACGATTGAGTAAGATTTCCTTTTTGGGTTGAAAAGTGACATTCGAAGAACGTTATGGGAGAGACTTCAGTTCACGATGACGAATTTCACGTTACGTCAATGACCGTTGCTTGTATCTTCCAGAAAGAAAATCCGTCCCTTTAAAAAGAGATGATGATCCACCCCTCTTTTATAATCTATTTATTATTATTATTATTATTATTATTATTCCAACGGACCTTTTGCCATTTCGTTGACAGGAAATTTCATTGACACTAATAACTTCACCTTACCTAACTAAGCTTAACAACGTAACCTAATTTAACCAGACGTAACTTAACCTAACATACAGTAATTTAATCTAACCCCAAAAAAGCTTGTCGAAAGAATGTCGACGATATGTCTTATTCCAACTATCACAAATATTACCTACATCATTCTTAGAGTTACAAGCTGGGTTAGAGTCCGGCTCGGACTTTAGATTTCAGTGATTAAGGTGCTTCGCTGGGTTTTCTTGATGGAGTAGCAGTGGTTTGGGTCTCGCGCAGAGCCATAGGTCCCCTCTGTCATATGACCTTTATAAATGTTACGAAAGAGGCTTAAAAACTAGGACCTAGTGGGGCTCGAACTCGTGTCGTGTGGTTTCAGAGTCAGCGACGCGGGTTCGAATCCCACTACGTTCTAGTTTCCCGCTTTATTTCCTTTTGCCTTCCCATCTTATTTAAGTTCGAGTATTGTACTTAAAACATATTCAAAAATCAACAAACATTATCTAACCCCTTAAATCTAAATGGGGGAAAGGGAGAGTGGGGGTGGGAGTTGCGTAAGTGAGTATTTTCTTTCATGAAACGAAACTGATCTAAACTTACAATTAATTCACGCAATTCTACGCAATAAAGACCCGATGGAGAGATGATTTCTTCATGAAATTTAGTATTGAGTATTTCATTCACTCAATTATAATTTGAGTCACAAAGAAGAAATTTGTTCATAAAAGATTGAATGTCATCAAGTGGAAATCAAATATTTTTTCAAATACAATAGTAATTAATGGTTAACCTTAAATGCATTATTATTATTATTATTATTATTATTTATTAAAATTGGTGTTATTCAGAGATTACTTCCCATTTGGCGCCATTTCCATTCTTATTGGGAATATTGGGAATACGCGAGGTAGAAATTTGGGAAAAAAGTTTCCTGATTTGGGAAAAAAGATATAAATAAAAAGGTCGGTTGTTCCTTTTCTTTAGGGGGGAGGAGTTTATGGCCCCGAGCGAGTGTCATTACCTCCCTCTCCTCCCAAGAAGAGGATCTATGTCCCAAATTTTCGAGAGATTTTGGCACTGCCAAAACCCTGGTTAACTTAATGTTAGGTTACATTAAGTAGGGTCGTGTTAGGTTTAACCTTATCCAAATTATAGGTTGGATAAGATTAAATTTTTTTTTTTTTTTACTTATTCTTTTATCAGCTTTGGTCATTTCGAAAACATTGAATGAAAAATGAAATAATACTCGAGGCACGTTCAAGTGATCTTCAGCGCCCCCCCTCTTAGTTGGTTTGGGGCTCTCAAATGGTAAATAACCCTTGTTGAGGGTGGGGTGGGGGGTTGGAGGTGCTTAGGTTAGCAAACATGAAAGTGTTAGGTTGGAATCATATTGAGAAGATTCTACTCAAAATTTTTTCCTTAACACTGATGATTTCCTCATTCCGTGAACTCTTCTTCACTTTGTAATGACCATAATTACTTCACTCAATCTAAACCTTATTTTAGACTTTTGTTTATACAGTTTGTCCTATTTTAGTAGTATTCCAAATGTATAATTCAAAGCACTATCATTAGTAGTGTGAGTGTGTGACTGGGGTACATTTCACTTGACTCGTATAACCATACCTTATATTTGAAATGTTTCCCGGATAAGACGGGACACAAATTGTATAATCAGATGCGTATTAAATAGGGTTTAGCTTGATAGTGAGAAGAGATTGTCACATTCTTCGAAAGTTTTCAGCTCATAAACAGTCGTGCATTGTAAACGATTTAATTCCTTTCAAATTCCGAAGATGTTCAGATGAGCTTCAATGAAACGTGACCAAAAGCAATACAAAGAGAAGGAGAAGAGACATTTAATTTTATAATATAAAAAATGGACCTAATTAACCATTATTATTATTATTATTATTATTATTACTATTATTTTATATAGAAACATCAAGACCAAAGTTTTTAAGACGTTTTTGGATTATTCTGGAAATGTATTTATTCTTTCATTTTAGTAATTTAACTCAATATTAAATCCTATTCTGAAAAAACGCATAAATTTTAAAATGAAAATATTAAAAATAAGTTTGTGCAGAGAATAATGTTTCATAAACCTTTTCAAATGTGATCAATATCGATGTAACTCCTCTTAACACGGGTTATATAACTAATACGCTTCGCCTCACAACATTACGGCATAAGTACATTAACTACAACCCTGGTAAAATTCATGAACACCTTAAAATTAAGCATAAAAAACAACCTACAAATTAAGTTGTTAAAAACTTTTGCGTAACATTCAAAAATGAAAATTTCTATAACCTGAGAATAGCGAAATCCTTTTCAATAATAATAAAAAATATAAACCAGAAATTACTATTAAATTCAATGAAATTACGTGGTTTTTTTTTAATATTTTTAATTAAATTGTAACATAAAAAGGAAATTTCGGAGGAGCAACTTTTTAAAAACAAAGTTCACTTTTTATCTAATAATAATTTTTTGTTAGAATTATTATCTTCATTTTATAGATGTAATTTTACATATGTAAAAAATAATAGTTTTATTTAAGTTTTTACATTTTAGTTCTTTGAAAATGCCTGAAATGAGCAATTAGATTAGTTTATTTGAGGACTGTTTCAAATAAAATGGCAAAAGTATCCGGGAAAGTTTTTACAATTTGGAGAAGTCCTCAACATTATAAAATTATTATTATTATTATTATTATTATTATTAATAATGTATGACTTGACCTTCCATTAAAGGAATCCATAAAGAATCCATGGTAATAACGAACAACATTACGTGTATATAAAAATTTTATTGCATACACACGCTATATAAAAATGTACATCTCTGTTGTAGGTACTTAAGTTACGTGTGTCAAATGTTATCCGTATCTCAGTCTATCGTGTGTACGTTCCACGAGAAAAAACTACACACAATTTTATATTAAAAAAATATAATGCATTGTTCCTTTTATAACTTTTCATCGCCGTATTATGATGCGCATGCGCGAACTTATTTCATTGACAAGGCCAAGATCGTTTGGCGCTTATGAATTTACGATGAAATGGAAAATAAAATGGTCATGATTATTTAGTATTTATTATTAGCAATAATTTGTCACTCTCTGAGAATGGGGTGTGTTAGGTTTAAAGATAAAACACACACACGCTTTGTTGATTTATTGAAATTAGAAAAACTTGTCTTCTCATGCTTGTGCTTCTTACGAATGCGCCTTTTCCAAGGTGGCGTCCTCATAAACAAACACTTGCTTATGCATTTATTTACTCACGAAGGAATCTTATCCGCAATTTAAATTAATTAATGATCTGAAGATCATAGATTTATCTTTGTTTCAGTATTTATCGCTATTTAAAAAAATAAAATTAATTTAGGGTATGTATGCTTAATTTTAACCAAACGAGTTAAAAAAATAAATATTTGATTTTATGATGATGATTTCTTATTTAGTAATTACTTATTTTATAATAATGATTTTTTATTTAATAGTTACTTATTACGTATAATTTTTGTAACGTGAAAGGTCATTATCTTTCACACAATTTCTATAAATTACAAAAAATTAGTACATTGTTTTGAAAAAATCTTGTTTCAACCAATGTCAGGGTTTGTATAGCATTTTTTTAAAGGAAAATATCAGGTCATCCCATAATTAATGTCGTTTTTTACGATAGATTAAGTTTAAACTAGTCCTACTTGGTTTAAGCATAAATTTTCCGAGGGTTATATCTAAGAGGAGATCTATCGTGTTTCGCTACATACTTTACAGACCTTGACCAGTGAAGACGTGTGTTTTGCTTTATGTGAACCCCTCATAAACATGGCGGTATCAGAAGAGCATATCAGGCATATAATGCTTTACGAGTTCAAAAAAGGGAATAGTGCTACTGAAGCAACGCGAAACATTCAGGACGTTTATGGCAACGATATTCTGCATGTGAGGAAGTGTCAAAGATGGTTTCAAAAGTTTAGGAATGGTGACTGCTGTTTGACAGATACAGCACGCTCTGGACGCCTGGCTGAGTTTGATGATGACCTGCTGTTAGCCGCACTTGAAGAAGACTGTTCAACAACTGTCGAAGAATTGGCCCAGAAACTCAATTCATCCCCGTCCACCATCCATCGACATTTACAACAACTCAGGAAAGTGCCTAAGTTAGGAAAATGGGTGCCACATGAATTGTCGGTCGACAATCTGAGGGTGCGGGTAAACATTAGCACAGCTCTTCATTCCCGTGAACTCCAAGATGCCGTTTTTGTACCGTTTAGTGACTGGTGATGAAAAGTGGATACCGTACCAGAATGTTAAGCGCCGTCGACAGTGGGTTTGTGCCGAAGAACCAGCGACACCACAGCCAAAACCAAATCTTCACCCTCGGAAGGTGTTGCTTAGTGTTTGGTGGGTTATATAATGGTGGTGTAATACACTTTGAAACCTTACCACACAACCAAACAATCACCGCTCAAGTCTACTGTCAACAACTGGATCAATTGAACACTGCACTAAAAGAAAAAGAGACCTTCTTTGGTTAATCAGAAAGGAATCATGTTCCACCACGACAACGCACGTCTTCATATCGCTCGGATCACTTCTGCAAAAATTGAGGAGCTTGGGTGGGAAAAACTTCCACATCCTCCATATTCTCCAGACCTTGCGCCTTCAGATTATCATCTCTTCAGGAGTCTGCAAAACTATCTTGACGAGAAACAGTATACTTCTTTAGATGACCTGCACACCAGTCTTTGTATGTTTTTTGCTTCAAAACATCCTGAATTTTATAAACATGGCATTGAAAAGCTTGTAGGACGTTGGCAGAGTGTCATTGATTCGGATGGAAAATATATACTAGATTAAAAAGTTTCAGTTGAGTTTTTTGTCCTTCAAATTCCAATCTAAAAAACGACATTACTTATGGGATGACCTGATATTATACTTTTTTAACACGTTATCAATTTATTATAGATTGCGTAATATAACGTTTCAGCTTTCCATGATTTTTACGTTCTTTCTCTTAATGAATTTTGTAACCAAGAAGTGTTTCATACTTTTCATTTAATTTTTTTTAAAAGGATATGGTGCTGCCGTTAGTTCAAAAATGTTTACATTTTAAATGAACCAGCCAAGGTAGGCTAGTCGCAAAGTGTCAGCTGTTAATTTGAAATTCATGGGTTCGAATCTCCGCTCGGAATTCAGATTTCAACAATTAAGTTAATTCTCTTTGTCTTCTTTGGTGGGGTACTGGTTCGAATCTCCCACTCTAGGTCTCTTTCGTAACCTCAGATGTCAAGGTCAAACAACCTAAACGTTTTTGTTATATTATTCCATATTGAAATCGCTCTGCAAACGGATTCGTACTATAAGAAGAAGAAGAATGGTATCACGTGGTTTAAAAGAAACGTTGCAAAACAACACGGCGTTATTTTAAAATTTGTTAAATAAGCAGATATCCTTTTTAATTTTAATGAAAATAAAATGAAAATGAAAAAGTTTATTGGTAGACCATAGTCCATATCACAAATATTAATAATACAATGACAATTCACATACTGAGGATTGAAATATATACAATTAATGATAAATAACACAGTAATGTCGAGGTTAAGTGGAGCTACAGACAGACGTTTTCATACCATGAATTCCATAGCTTAGAAGACATACGGCAGGAGTGATAAATAGCTTGGATAATGGGTTGGTTGATTTTTTAATTCTTTGCATTAGACTGTATTGAGCACGTCTTGTTACCTCGGAACATTGCGGGTAGCAAACATTTGCGAAGCTGAGCATCTCGGGGGTAATTTATGTAGGAGTCTGAAAGACCTGTTGTACAGCAAATTTAGGGTTCTACCAGAACCTTTTTTATAATTCACCCAGAGTTGCTGTCCGTATATATTACCGCAAAAAGTACGAAAGAGAGTGTCTTTAGCTTCACTTGTACAGAACCGGAAGTTCCTTATAGTCATAATCGCTTTAGCACAAAGACTTCGAGATTGTTTTCTTTTATCCGAGTCATCACTCAAAGAGCTGGTGATAGTTTGACCCAAATACTTAAATTCTTGTATTTCCTCAAGTAATATCTTTTTATAAGGCGTAAATCAAACATGACAATAAGAAATTGAAAAAAAGAGGTGACCTTCATTCCATTAACAGGATACGTAAAGTTTCTCTTCCTTTTCTCATGCACTTCCTTCCAAACGTTTAAAGATCTCGAATAGGATGCATTCACAGGAAACATTACGAGTACAGTGACATACAACATCCTTAGAGTATTAAATTCCTTCATTCAGTTCTATACTCGTGCTCATTATTGCAATGGCAAGAGGAGTAATCGAGGAACAAAGAAAAATATTAGTTAGGCCCTACATGAATAAGAGTTAACTGTTAAACCAACCGGACAGCAAGCCTCTTTTGGGCCGGCGTAGGTACAATTTAGGGTGGATCGATTTTACATTTTTTTCGATTTCCATATTCTAATAGAAACAAAAACTTGCGCATGCATGAGAAAATAGCCTCTGCAAAATCTTAGCTTAATAGGTAATCATCTTCTGCCCCCGGCAGAGCGATGAAAATCATATTGTAGTAGTCAAAAACGTATTTTTAAACCCTAGCCTAGAGTCATAAAATTTTGCGTGTTTCATGCCTAAGCAACGATATAAATGCTATGGGAAATATATAAATGCATTATTTAAGACAAAGAGCCGATCTGAAAATATGTATAATATACATATTTTCAGATCGGCTCTTTGTCTTAAATAATGCATTTATATATTTCCCATAGCATTTATATCGTTGCTCAGGCATGAAATAACACACACGCAAAATTTTATGACTCTAGGCTAGGGTTTAAAAATACGTTTTTGACTACTAAAATATGATTTTCATCGCTCTGCCGGGGGCAGAAGATGATTACCTATTAAGCTAAGATTTTGCAGAGGCTATTTTCTCATGCATGCGCAAGTTTTTGTCTCTATTAGAATATGGAAATCGAAAAAAATGTAAAATCGATCCACCCTAACCTGGTACATCCCAAATAGTGACGTTGGCCCAACGTAGACTCGCTATCTGGGTAAACTGTAAAATATTACGAATGTCCCTTTTCTGCCTACAGTTTTCAAAGAACTTTAAATATAATTTATTTACCTCACTTCTGAAATATTTCAGGTATATTATTGAGGAACCCTAACTGTTGAGAGTTTATGATATTTGCTGTAATGACTCGTGTTTTCTCACACTGTTTAAGATTTCAAGGGAATATTTTTCATTATTAAAACTAATGACACAAGAAGGAAGACACAATTCATATAATAAAGTTCCTTTTTAACATTAATTGCAATTTTAGCTATAATTAAGCTTTGTTTTACGACATACAAAATGTGTGAACCAAAACTTTATATATAACTTATGCAACGTATGTTATTACCATAGCAAATATGACAAATTAAATATTTGTGCATGAGTGGAGCTTGGTGCGAACACAAAGTAGGAAAAGGAAGTATTCGAAAAGGAGATATAAAAACAGAAGGTATAAGAGCAGAAACCTAAAGCACAGGAAGTATAATACAATAAATGGTATAAGATAAGAATCCGAAATATAATGGTATAGGAGGTATAAAAGTATGCCCTAATAATAGAAGGGAAGAAACGATATAAGAATTAGAGTTTAAAATATTTGATGAGATGAGAAAGTATAAAGACATCCAGAAAGTATGAGAGAAGGAAGCGTAAAACATACAGGAAATATAAAAGTAGAAGTAGTGCGAGAAATGCAAGAGGTATAAGAGTAGGAAGTGTAAGGGTAGGGAGTATAAAGGGCAGCGGAAATGGACACACCATCCTCCAATGAGCGTTTCTTCCACTCGATTGTTCAATCAAAAGATATTTAATCTTAATTTTAATAGAATGGTGCCAAATAGATGATAATGCGATTATACGAGTAAATAATAATTAATGAGGAAGACCAGAAACGGGCACAATGTTCAGGCCAACTGATGCGGTCCATAGCGCTAATTCCCGGATCATTATTACCAACACCATCCGGAGTCGAACCCCGACCTCAGTGTCTTTAATTTGCTTATCGGGAAACGGCGTTACCCATTTAGCTACATACGTTGGCGATTACATTAGTAGGCGACTATACAGTATACGATCATGCGATTGCAACATGAAAGAACACTCACAGACAACTGGAATCTCTCCCTTTTTATTCTTTTGCTAATAACAGACCACATTCTGAGTATATATATATTATTTGTTTGTACCCATTCGGAACAGAAGTCAGTTGGTGCCTTACTGGTACTGTGACGTGTGTTCGCATTTGCGAAGATGAAATAAATAAGTTTACTAATTAAGCATTTATGTATTTATTATTATTATTATTATTATTATTATTATTATTATTATATTAGCAAAAAATAGTGATATATACATGGGATTGAACTCAGAATGGTCCCCTGAGGTTTTTCATGATACACACAGACCGTGCATGGAACAAGGAACTCTTTTGGGAAAATTAAATCCACTATAGTCCGAATAAGTAATGGTAAATGACAAACACTATAGTTTTTCTTTTTCATGATGTTAGCTCGACGTGGGTAACGGGTCACTCGCAAAGAGGCCCCAAAAATATAGCAACCCGCCTTCCCTGCCCTTCCGCGAAAACGATTGCTCGGAGACAGTATGATATACAGGGCGTCCCAAAAAAATGTATACACACTTTAAATAATTATAAAGGCAGTGTTTATTAAAATACATTTCATTTTCAAAATGTAATAGAATCTACAGACATTATTTAATTGTTTTGTCAACGCCTGTTTTCAAACTGACGTCCGTTCTGGTCCAGGCACTGCTGATAACGCGAAGCAATGGAATCGCAAACATCACGAAACATTTCGTTTGGTATTTGTGTGCATTCTCGTTCAATGGCTGCTCTCAATTCAGCGACTGTTGCAGGTTTTATAGCGTAGACTTTGTCTTTTAAGTATCCCCATAAAAAAAAGTCTAGTGGTGTGAGGTCTGGTGAACGCGGAGGGTATTCTACGAAACCCCTTCGTCCAATCCACATCCACATCGTGCCAAGTACCACTCGCAATACTCCACTCTTCGGTCCGGATCATCTTCATTAATAGCATGGACTAATCTTGGAATGTAACTTTTCCATTGACAGCGCTTCAAAATGCGTTGGACAGACGATTCTGAAATTCCTACCTCACGACTCGCTTGCCGCACAGATTTTCTTGGACTTTGGTGATACGTTTCCAGTACTCTTTCTTGCTTTGTGGGGCTTGTCGATGTCCGTGGTCTTCCGGAACGCTTCTTGTGGACATTCTGAACAGTTCCATCGGCTTCAAACTTATCTCTAATTCGAGTGATGGTAAGTCGCGTTGGTGGATCTGTTTGAAACTCCCTCCTAAACTGTCTTTGCACTTCAACTGCGTTTTCACACTTCCAGTAGCATTTTAGAATGAATTTCCTTTGTTCAAAGCTTAGTCTGACTGCCATTATTAATTCTAATGGGTTTAACTTGGAAAGAAAGAAACATCAATTGAGCTATCAGCTGTTAAAGTGTGTATACATTTTTTTGGGACGCCCTGTATATTAGCCGGTGGAGCTTCATGTACGAATGATATAACGTATAACGAATGATATGTAATGCACCCTTGTTTGGGGAAACTCCACTAACAACGCTTTAAACAGTATTTTTGTCATCCAAAAAATGAGCAATATGGTTATTATCTGATGTTGATTTCCACGATCATTCTAAGAGTGCATTATTTAAAGAGCTAAAACTACTAAAGCTCAAAGATGTAATCAAACTGGCAAGTTCTATTTTTATTTACGAGTGTAAGAACAAAATCATTAACTTAAAATGGATAAATAAATATTTTGTAACTCATCAAGAAATCCACTCATATCAGACCAGAAATAGATCAAAGCATGTTATTCTTCAATTTAGATTGTCTTCATCTCAAAAATTACCCATTTCCGTTGGATTGAAACTATGGAATGATTTAAAGGCTGATATAAAAAATATTGTAAGTGTAAATTCGTTTAAAACTAAGTTTAAATCTCGATTAATAATGGCATACTAATAAAAATCTAGGATTAAATGTACATTACTTGTTATTGTTCATCTCGTGTCTAATATTGATTTCTTTGTATAATAGTGGTAGTATACCCTCAATAATGACTTTGTACTTGTTTTATATCTATAATAATAATAACTTAAGATCGATATATACTCTAATTAATAATTCTTATTCCTGATTTATAATACTAATAATAATAATAATAATAATAACTACGTTTCATTTTTAATTAAGAACCCGGTAAAACCTGAAGCTTAAGGGCCAAATTAACTAAAATTAATAGTCAAATTTCACGATTATTTATGTTAAAACGAAAACAAAAATTGTAAAATTGTATTTATTTTATGAATAAAAGTTATCAAATTCATTTCAGCTCAGTTCAGTGGAGAGAAAATACATTTATTATTATTTCGTCTGAAAGGATTAACTTTCATGTTTGACTTTCACTTTACTTTTTCAGTCGAGCATAAAAGTGACCAAATTTAAGGACACGGACCTCAGACCCGTCTTTTATCAATCGCACTCGCATTTCGCCTTGATTAAGGCAAAAATGTTTATAAGAATCGATTGAAGTCGCTTTCAGAACTCTGCCGCTAATAACTATACCGTTAATGCTTGATACAAAAATTAATGATGGAATCGCGCCTAAACTTTTTTGAATGTCGGAGACGTACGAGCCGTTAAGACACGAACTGTTAAATAACTAAAAGTTAAAGAATGCTTCTTCCCGTCAAGAACAAAGAACTTAGAGAATTCTTGACGGTCCCTCGATAAAGAGTCACCTCATGTTGTTTAATTTCAATTCGGCCTTAGTTTAGTCGGTAAAGGTGATTGGGGTCCATGGGGGTGCTCTAGCCCCGTTAAAAGGATGGTGGAAAGTGGTGCCTCGTGACTTAACCTGTCGGGGGTGTAAAGGATTTTATTTAGAGAGTGGTTCATTACCGGAGTTCAAAAGGTGTTCGATTGGAGCGGGCAAATATTTTCTGCATCCATTTTCTACTCTGGGGAGGGAAAAAAGCTTTCCTTTTATGAGATGAGGTGCGAAACGTGATCGTCGAATTACGAAAGCAGAAACTCATTCATTGTTGAATTTGTTTTTGATTTCTGAAGCCTGCACGTGTTTAGTGTAAAAAAATAATTTCTATGGCACTCTTAATGTATGGTATGTGGTATTCTTGATTATATTTCTCGAAAGACTTATTGATCTTTATCTTGGAATTTCAAATAAGTACGCAGGGGCGGATTTAGACCGTCTTCCGGAAGACGGTCAGAATTTTCAGAGAATTTTTTTATTATATGATGTTTTAATAATATATATAATATTTAATTATATAATATTTTGATAAATATGATGTAATTTTCCAGTTTTATTTTTATTTTTTTCATTTCATTTAAAAATATGTTATAGCAATTTGAAAATGTACTTCTGCCAAAAAGGTGCTAGCGAAAATTTCACGATTTACAATAGTTCCATACACATTTTTTACTTTTCAAATTTTGGAAAACGGTCAGCCCAGAAGGCTGGATCTGCCCCTGGTACGTACTTAACGATTCATTTGTACATATTCTTGAGGAATACCACATCTACAGGGAAATAAGTATTAAAATTTTATTGTAGTTACCGGTTTAATTATTTGCTGCCAAACGTTTTCTTTAATGAAACCGTGAAATTCAAGTGAAATTCAAACAAACAAACAAACAAACAAATACTTTATTCTAGATACAATATGTACGTTAATGCATACAAGCAGTCCATATACAATTATAGATTAGAAAAATAAAGGTATCATCATCGCAATAAAATATTTCTCTCTCACTAAGATGAATATACTGTATGTAGTTGCTTGATTACGGCATTCCGAAGTGACTGTGCGTTCAACGGGATCATCAGAGCAACCTTGGAACTCTTAACCCTTTTTAAGGACGAAAGGTACAAATTGTTAACGTTTCAAATACAAGCATTCATAACTTAACCCTACAAAATATTCAGGGCTTAAAGGGTTAACACCAGTAGTATCGTTATAAAATTTCGGAGCTATTGAAGAATAGGGACCCCAGCCTTCTTTAGTTAGGCTTATAAGGCTAACTAACGAAAATATCACGACCTAACCTAACCAGTCGTTAGGTTAACTGTACGGCCTTGACGATTGGTTAGGTTAGGTCATGATATTTTCGTTAGTTAACCTTATAAAGCTAACTAAAGAAGGCTGGGGTCCCTATTCTTCAATAGCTCCAAAATTTCTTTTTAGCAGATCTAAAAGACTTTTCAGTAAAGTTGAAAAGACAACCCAGGTTTTATAAGAAGAATCGTTGATGCAACAAAGTTCAGAACTCCAAATAAGAGGGACTACAGATCCTCAGGGCTCTCAAGAGCATGTCCATAAGAAAGCCTTTTTTGGTAGATAGACTATGCGAAGAAAACCAGTGGACGTATACATTAGAATGAGCAGCTTTTCTGTACACAGTGAAGGCAGATTTATCAGTAAACGATCTATAAACAATAAACGATCGTAGGGACCAGCCGTTCTGTTGCTGTTTGGTGTCCTTTATAATAATTTGAACGTCCAAAAAGGAAATTTCTGAATTTCGTTCCATTTCAACGGTAAACTTTATGGAGGTCAGAACATTACTTAATCCATTAGGTATGTGGTTAGGATCAGAATCCGATGGGGAGTAAAACAAAAACGTCGTCTACGTAACGATACCAGAGAACAGTAGGGTCAAGGATCTCGGGGAGAAATTTTCTTTCGGAGAGCATCATAAATAGAGGGTGTCCCATAAGTCCGGTCTTATAGGAAAATTTATTTTAAATTAAATTTTCCTATGAGACCGAACTTATGGGACACCCTGTATATTACTCGTACTTAAAGTGGCAGAGAGAGAGAGGAACCCATATTAAGACCCTCTCTCTGTCTGAAGAAATAAATTATCAAATGTAAAGTAAGAATGAGACAAACATGATTTTTACTAATAAAAGAAATGTTGATGAACTTAATGTTGATGGAACTTAATGTTGATGAAATTGCTGTGAAGGAGTGTACATACTGTAACAAAATTTCTTGATGTAATCATAGATAAGAATTTGCAATGAAGTGATCATGTAAATTATATCGCGAAAAAGATTTCACGTTGCTATAATGTTTAAACTTAGAAATGTAGTTCCTAAACAAACCCGTAGCTAAGGGGGACTGGGGGTGCTCGATCGAGGCCCCCCTCCCACTGAAAAAATATTTTCCCTGAATGACAGATGTTAGTGATATTTAAGTTTTTGAAGAAGGGAATTTAAGAATTTCTTTTATTTTAAGTCTGCTTTTTTATACATTTCCAACCAAGGAATAAATTTTCTTTAGCTTATTATTAATAGTCAAAAGTAAATACTGGCGCAGATATGTGTGTGTGTAATTACTTCACTTATGACCAAAGTGTGATAGATATAAAATAAGATCTGATTCAGGCATGAAAGAAAGTGTTCAGACGCCCTCCAGGCCCAGACGATCTTTGTGTGCGACATATTATTTCCTGGCTTCCTTCTCTGTTTCTTCCCACTCCACATTTGCTACATTACCATAAAATTTGAGCTCCCCCCACCTGGGAAAACCTGGCTACGGGCCTGCTAAACAGGTTTTATTAACTCCGTATCATACTCTTGTTCTTCTTTATATAACGTATTGCACCCTTGTTTGGGGAAACTCCGCTAACAACGCTTTAAACAGTATCTTTGTCATCCAAAAAAGAGCAATACAATTATTATCTAATACGTACTGATTTCCTCGATCACTCTAGTGCAGTGGTCGGGGAACAGGGGTAAATTACCCAAATGGGGTAAATTTAAAACTTTTGGGGGTAATGCGTGCGGTATGAGAGACACTTTGTGCTGATATTTTTTTCATATATTTTTATTTTATTTTGTTACATAAATGTGGCGTTATTCTAAATTTTAGAATATTACGAATTTACGTCCTGATTACGTCCTCAAATATATTTTGGGGTAATACCCAAAAAAGTTCGCCGACCACTGCTCTAGTGCATTATTTAAAACTACTAAAACTCAAAGATGTAATCAAACTGGCACGTTCTATTTGTATTTACGAGTGTAAGGACAAAATCATTAACTTACAATGGGTAAATAGATATTTTGTAACTCATCAAGAAATCCACTCATATCAGACCAGAAATAGATCAAAGCATGTTATTCCTCAATTTAAATTGTCTTCATTTCAAAAATTACCCATTTTTATTGGATTGAAACTATGGAATGATTTAAATGCTGATATAAAAAATATTGTGAATGTAAATTCGTTTAAAACTAAGTTTAAATCTCGATTAAGAATGGCATACTAATAAAAATCTAGGATTAATGTACATTACTAATGTTCATTCATTTCTCGTGTGTGTAATCTAGGATTAAAGATACATTACTTGTGATTGTTCAGCTCTTATCTCTCATGTATAATACTGATTTCTTTGTATGGTATTGGTATAATACCTTCAATAATGACTGCATTTGTTATATCGAAAATGATACCTTATGAACCTTATGTTGTTTCGTGTGTTGGTCTCTCTTCACACGGAGGTCAAGCTGGTGGCCCCGCCTCTAGGTCTGGCCTGGTGGAGGAGCGAGTTACTTTCTTGCGCTCTCCACCGTACATAGCCAGGCACGCCCGGCTCATCTGGTACTGTCCTGAGCCAGGCATCCAGTCTTTTCTTGAAGACTTCAACTTTGACCCCCATTACGTTTCTGAGGTCCTTAGGAAGCTGGTTGAAAAGTCTTGGCCCCCTGACAACCAAGCTATTTTCCTTCAGGGTTGAGGAGGTCCCTTGTCGTGCTTTTAATTTGGGAACACTACACATTCTGCCTTTCCTATTTTCCAGTGTTGTTTGAATGGTAATTGGGTTTAGTTTTAGGTTTGGTACCAGTTTTTCGATCATTTTCCATATGTAGATTATGATGTACCTCTCTCTTCTTCTTTCCAGTGAGTACAAATTTAGTTTACGTAGTCTTTCCCAGTAGTTGAGTTCTTTGCAGCCATCAATCTTGGCTGTGAAATGCCTTTGCGTTTCTTCTAGTTTATTAGTTTCTTCCTTTTTATATGGGGACGTCAAAACTGAGCAGTATTCAAGTTTTGGTATAATCAGTGTTTTTAGCAGGGGAATCATTACTGTCCTGTCCCTTCTCTTGAACGTTCTTAGAACCTGTCCGGCGACTCCTTTTGCTTTATTTATCGCTATCTGATTTTGTGTTTCGAATTTCGCATCATCTGTCATTATTATCCCGAGATCAATCGCTTTCATGCTTCTCTGAATTTCCTGTCTATCTGGAGCATAATATGCAGTCTGTTTAAGTTCTTCTTTTCTACCATATCTCAAGAGTTGAAATTTCTCGGCGTTGAATGACATGTTGTTGTCTTCTGACCATTTGTATATTTTGTTCGTGTCCCTCTGCAAGGCCTCCACGTCATGTACATCGCTGATTTTTCTGCTGATCTTTGTATCGTCTGCAAAGGATGTTACTATACTATTGCTGTTTACTCCGCTGTCTATGTCTGTTAGCATGATAATGAACAGGAGTGGGGCCAGTACTGTCCCTTGTGGTACTGAGCTGCGTACTTCCGATTCTGATGATGATATACCTTGAATTTTGACGACCTGCAGACGATCACTAAGGAAGTTGTAGATCCATTTTCCCACTTTGCCTGTTATTCCCATGTCTTTAATTTTATGTCCTATTATACCATGGTCACATTTATCGAAAGCTTTAGCAAAATCTGTGTATATAACATCGTAGTTGTCATTGCCTTCCAATGCATCTAGGATATTGTTGTAGTGCTCTATTAGTTGTGATAGGCATGATCTACCTGATCGGAATCCATGCCGATTAATACATACCTTTATTAATAATTCTTTTTCATGATTTATGTATTATTAATAATAATTGTTTTATTTTTAATAAGAGTTCAGTAAAGCCTAAAACTTAAGGGCCAAATCAAATAATAAATAAATAAATAGTCCAGCAACACAATCGGACCAATGAGGAATTCCTCAAGATACTGTAGATCAAGGTTGTTTCAATAAAGACCTTATTAGTAAAAAAAGAAAGTACGTCAAAACTGATCATGTACTTATTCGCTAAGCTAATATTACTTACTTTATCCATAAAATCAGAATAATTTTTAATATTGGCATTAGAAATAGCGCTAATGAGAAATGAAAGATTCTTAGAAAGTCACTTGCTAATCCATAACTAACGCTACCAACATTGAATATACTGTAATAGATCTTAGGGGAATGTTGGGTTTATGAACCTTAGGTAGGCCATAAAAATAAGGTAATTTTGGACAAAAGGCAGTAAGCTGCTGAACAATGTGTGGGAAATCCTTCAATAAACGTTAAAGATCCCTGCTAAAATTCTGCTGCGAAATTTGAAGAGGCTTAGAATTTAATTTATCATAGGTAGTAGTGTCGGATACGAACGCCATAGCTTTTTCAATACAACTGTCCTTATCCATAAGGACAATATTGCTGCCTTTATCTGATTTCGTAATAATGAGGTTATTATTACGTTTAAGATCAAAGAGGGCAAACCATAATATTTTTAAGATATTTAAACCCTGTTTTAGATTAGATATAAGAACCCTTAGGCTCTTAAGAGAAATGCTCGACCCACAAAACAGCTGACCAGTAAGAGTGAAAACAAGATGACTCAGGTCCCAGACACGAGTTTATTACAAATGTAAATATAAACATAGCTAAAAAATGTGTATATATATATATATATATATATTATATATATATATATATATATATTTGCCGGAAGCAACAGTTTCACTATTTATTTACTCAACTAAACGTTTCGGAAGGTCAACCCCCATTTTCAGTAGCTACAAAAGACATTATAAAGACATTTAAATAATTAAAACTAACGATTTCTAACAATATGTATAAAATTACAAAAATTATTCGATATACAGGGTGGGCCGTAAGTTTCCATACATAGGAAAATTTAAACGTTTGTTTTTATGTTTCAGATACCCTAAGAATATGCGTTTGTAAGATCTTGTTTACTGATGAAGCAAATTTTTACGTCAATGGAGAGGTTAATCGGCAAAACATACGTTATTGGAGTAATGCTAACCCTAACTGGCTGAGTCCGACGAAGATGCAAGGTGCCGGTAAAGTGATGGTGTGGGCCGGGATATGGGGTGACAGAATTATTGGACCAATTTTTGTCAGTGGAAATCTTAATGCCGAAAGGTATCTTAACATGTTGCAAGAAGAGATTTTCCCATCCCTGCTAAACGAGGAAGGTAACTTCCCAGTTTACTTCCAGCAAGATGGAGCTCCACCTCATTATGGTCTTCACGTGCGTCGGTATTTGGATCAGCAGTTTCCGGATGCTTGGATTGGTCGGCGTGGTCCTGTGGAGTGGCCTCCCAGATCCCCAGATCTCACCCCCCTTGATTTCTATCTTTGGGGGCACTTGAAAGCCATGGTGTATCAGGAAAAGATACGAGACATAAATCATCTAAAGGAACGTATCACCAACGCCATTACAAGCATAACGTCAACTGTGCTAATGCGTGTTCATCAACAGTGGGGAACACGTATTGAAATGTGTTTTCAAAACAATGGCAACCATGTAGAGCATATTATAAAATAAAAATGGTTGTCCATAAAAAAATGTTTATTTTTCCTATGTATGGAAACTTACGGCCCACCCTGTACACGTAGATATACAACAACACTGTTATCACGTCTTTGTATAGAAAAATTACTTTTAAGGGTCTTGGTACAAATTTTTTCAGCTTTGTTTATGGTAAATATAAACTTAGCTCAATTAACACTTTAATTTAGAGAGCTTTTGATTTATGTTCAATTATCAGGTTTTTCATAATTAAATAGTCTTCCTTTGAAAGTATTTTTGTGATAATAATTATTGAGGTTATATTTTCGATAAATTACTAAAGAAATTGTTTGACAAACATATTCCTTAACAAAAACCAGTAACGGTGTCTAAACAAAGAGTGAATTTGAGTTTTCCATATTTGGGTTATTCTAGTTTCAATATTAGAAAATTATTAAGCAAACTATTATTATTATTGAGAAACTATTATTCCCAAATTGAATTTCGTCTGGTCTTTGTTAATAGTTTTAAATTCAGTGATGTAGTCGAGACCAACATGGCCGAGACCGAGACCAGAAAAAAGCTCTCGATTCTTACATCGTTGTTAAAATATCCTCATTTTTTAATTTTAAAGATAGGTGTCCAGAGCACACTAGGTCTCGTGTTATTTATTTATTTATTTATTTATTTATTTATAAATAAATGTATTTGCAATAGCTGCCAAGCATCGTACGTCGGTAGTACACAGATCCAATTTACCTTCCGCGTGGAGATCAACACAGGAGGAGTATCAACTAGAACTGGCCTGCCCTTCTCCAATACAATCCTTCTCATTTAGGTATTAGATTACATTCAGAAACAACCAACCATCCAGTAAGAAGTAATACTTTTAAGATAACAAACCAAACTCATAACATTTTCGATCTACGAGTGATGGAGTTCCCTCTATTGAAACCCTCCCTTAATAGTTACGGTAACGCTATTAAGTTAGAAATGTTTGAGTTTAATTAAGTTTTACTTATTTTGGTTTTTATGAAAGATTATAAATGAAGTTTTATTCCATTTAGTTGTAATGGAAGATTTGAATTAATCTCCTCTTAAAACAAATACAGTAAGTTATGTTGTATGTCTATATCGAATAATTTTTGTAATTTTTTACATATTGTTCGAGATCTTTAGTTTTAATTATTTAAATGTCTTTATAATGTCTTTTGTAGCTGCTGAAAATGAAGATGGAACTTCCGAAATGTTTAGTCGATCAAATAAATGGTGAAAATGTTGGTTCCTGCAATTGTATTGCTGTTCCTTATAAAAATTCGGTTTCCGAAGAATAAATCATTGATATATATATATATATATATATATATATATATACTGTGTATATAATATTTAGGAGAAATCCAATGACAAGGAGGAATGTAAATGCCATGAAAAGTCTTCTTTAATGCGCAACGTTTCGAGCAATACGCTCATCTTCAGGCTTGAGTATATATAATCATGCGGGTTGCTTCTGCAAAGCTTCAATTTAATATTTAGGAGAAATCCAATGACAAGGAGGAATGTAAATGCCATGAAAAGTCTTCTTTAATGCGCATGATTATATATACTCAAGCCTGAAGATGAGCGTATTGCTCGAAACGTTGCGCATTAAAGAAGACTTTTCATGGCATTTACATTCTCCTTGTCATTGGATTTCTCCTAAATATTAAATTGAAGCTTTGCAGAAGCAACCCGCATGATTATATATATATAAAACTGCCAAACAATCAGTGAAATTAGGGCTCAGCCCCAGAATGACATTAAATTCGCTTTAGCACTAATTTCTGTGGCACTCGCTCTCCCAGTGTTTTTGTTTGGCACTATTCAGTGCTGAGCATTTTTCAACTTGCGGCACTACAGACGCGAAATAGACTTGGTAGTAGTAATGGAAAGAGTGGTATCACTTGACTTTTGTTTGTCGCCGATTGTTCATTGAGCGCTCTTATACTCCTCCCTCCATAAATCGTTACACATTTGAGTTGAGCTGTAGTTAGTAGTTACATTTTTTGCTGGAGCACTATAAAAATTATATATATATATATATATATATATATATATATATGTCGGTATGTTGTGAAACCGATGTGTCATCATGGTTCATTATGCCCACCCAAGGGTATACTTTTAACTGAAATGAAATGGCTTAAACAAATACCTAACGCAGAAACCATTAAAAAAAAAGCAATTAAAAAGTTATCTCTGCGGGCGTGTCATCGTTCCATACTTCATTAAATTAATCGATTTTGTGACCTCTTCCTGATCTAAATACCGTAAAACTTTAGGGATGTGAATTCAATTATTTCTCCTTTCATCTAAATAACCTTCTTCGTAATTATAAAATATATTAATAAAGCATAAATATATAACAAAAACTATCCATGGCGGGTAATTGATGTGGTCACTTTGGAGACGAAGTGAAAGGGTGCTTTTTCATCGGTGTAAAGAGGATTGAATTTATATAAATGTTGAAATAAAGGAAATAAAAGTACAAAGGAAAGAGGCTTTATGAGATTGAAAAGAAGATCTTAATACTATTAATCTGCATTCAGCTTCAAGGAGAGAGAGAGAGAGAGAGAGAGAGAGAGAGAGAGAGAGAGAGAGAGAGAGAGAGAGAGAGAGAGAGAGAGAGAATCAGCGTTATGTAGGCCTGATTTAGAGGGGTGTGTGTGGAGTCGGATGCAGTGAAAGTCTGAAAATTAATTAAATTACTTCCATTTAATGAAAAATGAAAAGAGACAACAGTTATCGAAACAACATTTAATCTTCTTTAAAGGACTCCCCCCGCCTCCCGCCGCTCCCGCCTTCCCAATAAAAAAGTCAAATTTTTTGTGACCTTTTCAATAATTCTTAGTCATTAGCAAATGCAAGGAATCTATGATGCTTAACAGAAGTTACAAACTAACAAAATCCTGAAGATCCACTCAAGGCTAGCCGAGAGAGAGAGAGAGAGAGAGAGCTAAAACGTTGCATTTATGAACGTTCGTAAAGCTTTATGAGGATGTGGTGATGTTGGGGCTTATATAGCCAACACGGGTAAGCCCCCTCTGACATCTTTTACATCCGTATAGCCACGAAATTGCGAAAATCTTGAAACATCTCCGTTATATTGTCTAAACCGCCCGCCAAATTTTCTTCTGAAGCTACGATCTGCGATCCCAAAAGACATGCCCATATTAATAACTGCCTAACAAATAAAAATATCCCATCTGTACCCGCTACCCCGGCACCCTGGATAGTTTTGTGTAGGTACGGATAATAGCGGGTAATTCCACATTTCTCTAATGTAAACAGATTTTGGATGATACAATTGGACCTTGAAAAGTTTTTTCCATTTAAGATTCACGAAAAAATTCAAAATTTGTTTATTATATTTGTGAATCTCTCTCTCTCTCTCTCTCTCTCTCTCTCTCTCTCACAATTTTAGGGAGTTACATAATTTTTAGATAAAGGGAATAGCCCCTACAAGCTTGGAATAAATAAAGTGTTTTAGATATATAGGGTGGTTCACTCGCTGGTAGCCCCAGAGTATCGCTAATACGATAGATACTCTGGGGCTACCAGCGAGTGAATCACCCTTTATTTATTGGTTTTTATAAAAAGACAAAGCATTTTAAAACAAAAAAAAATAGGTAACATTTTGTTCCGCTTAATATGGCGAGTGTACAATGTGCATTTTTTAGTTATATTTTAATTGACATCTGCGACCGCTCACCGACCCCGAGTGGGGTCGTGACCCCCCCCCCCCCACTAGCCTGAGAACCTTGCATGCTCTACCAGTATGACATAAATGCTTGGATGTTAATTTCTCACCTTAGCGGACAATAGAATCGAACTTTTCAATTCATACGTATATTTAATCATATATTTTATGTAATAAGTGTGAGACAAAGGTCAATGGGTACCCGCCCCATCTGCCGTAAGTACGACTCCGCCTTATCTCCCCCAATGCCGAACGAGAGGCACCTCTTAATTGAAGAGGAAAGGCGGGAAGCGAACCCGGGTGCTTCAAGTCGATAACAATGTATTTCGAAGGACTCTCGACGGTTTACTAACACAATATAAAAGCCAGAGATGCACCAAACGCTCACTTTAAATTCAATATTAGGTCTTTTTAGCTAGACACTTTGGCAAACACGTTCGGTCGACTGAACATTTCTTGCATGATTATTAATTATTTCGATGGATTTTTCAAAATTACACTTTTTATTTCATTTTAGTTTTTAATTTATTAGCCTAATTAATTGATTAATAAATAAGCTAATTAATACAATGTATTCAATGGCGTAAAAATAAATTATGAACATAAATTTTGAACTTTTATTCTTTAGTTTATAAGTCCTTTATGGGATAACATACCTCAAATTAAACTTGACAGCGGGTGGCAATTAGGGTTTCTCCTTATATGCAGCTTTCTTCATCCCGGGAAATCCTGGGAATTCCCAGAAAAATTAAGCCAATTCCCGGGAAATCCAGGAAATAGTTGTATATTTAAGAGAACGGTAATTTTTTTTATTGTTCAGTGATAAAATACCCTTTTAGAATTGGGATAACCAATTACTTATGCTTAGCTGACCACTTTTGCATTGTAATACTTGAATTGAGTTTACCAATCAGTGGTAGCTATTTATTATTTATTAAACATAATATTATCATGCTATTCATCTGCAGGGGACAAATAAAAGGCTAAAATATTATATTCCTTTAATTATAATTAAGTGCATTTGCAAATAAAAAAAGAAAAAAAAAAAAAAACTTCAAAAAAAAAAAATTTTTATACCTTTTATCTCAACATATTTTATCTTAAAATATTTAGCCAATACAAAAAAATAAAAATAAAATAAACTTCATTAGAAAAAATAATTTCATCCTTTTATCTTAAAATATTTTATCTTAAAATATTTAGAGTCAATCAACATTTTTAAAATAGCTTCTTAAAAAACATAAACAATCGATACTTTTATCACTAAGACGAGTTCTCAACTTGGTGATAAAAAATCTGCTGCAGAAAAGGCTCTTTCTTATTCAACAGAGGTTGGCGGAATGGTTTTCAGTGCATCAAATAAATTCATGATGTTTGAAGTTCTGTTCCCTATTGTCTCGAATAACTGCAGTTCTTGCTTCAAATGCTTGCTTAAACTCTGAGCAAGATGAGTTGCCTGCGATCACTAGATAATATACTGAGACTCGGTTCCTTGTATTATACGCAGCGCTAGCGACATTCCCTCCACCAGTTTTTGGCATACGGGCCCACTTTTAGATTGCTCTAAGTTGCTAATGCTAGTAGGTGTTCATTTAAGAAAGCAGAAAAGTAGAATAAAATGTGGTAAATATTATGCAGTTTTCTTTAATTCTACCCAAGAGCCTTCTAATAACAAAAGAAAAAACAAATAAATCAATAAAAAATAAATTAAGTCATTTTAAAATTCCGGGATTTCCCGCGATATTTGTCCAATTCCCTGGATTTTCAAATCCAATAAAAACAGCCGGAATCCCTGGAAAGAAACCCTAGTGGCAATATGTCTGTGAGACTGAAACCCCGCGACGTGGATTCGAACTCCAGTTGGTCATAGTTTCCCTCTTTAGTGACTTTTTCTTTTCCTTCTTATGTAAATGTGGTTATTACAATTAAAATGCATTTATGTAAAAGGGATAAAGGTACGAGTCTTTATCTTGTTAAATAAATAAAGGAAAACAACTTTATTATTTCATTTTAGAAATAAAAATAAGTCATTTCATGTCTTAAAAACTTGTAATAAATTTGAACATTTTTTTTTTACAAATTCTATTGATATTTGTAAGTAGCAGACCTGCTTATACTCGTATATAACCAAGGATGGAATCAAAAGGGGGCCAGAGGGGCCAAGGTTCCCCCATCGGAAAACATATATAAATAAAAAGTATATATTTCTAAATGTATAATTTGCTGAACTCGATAAATGTTTGAGTTTTTTCAGAGTTCAACTAAAAAAGCAAATGAAGTTTGAGTCAAAATATCTCCTTTTGACAACTAAATTCATCCTCTAAATCCTTTTAAACTTCAAATTTTCCAAATTATAATTTCAGTGGTAAACCCGCGGCCTCCCCATGGAGAAATCCTGAATTCGCCACTTCTATTATTATAGCCGATTCACACTGAGGCGGGACACCCTTGGATACTTTTTCCATAGACCATAATATATTTCCTAGGTTAGTTGTTCCTCCAAACCCAGAACCATATTTCATACTTTCTCCGTGGACCGCTGACGTTGCATTTCGCTCAGTTGCGGAACACTGAGCGTTCAATTTTCTTCGGTATTTTAAAGGGGTAATTTTTATTTTATTTATTTTTTGTTGTTTTGATAGAAAAACACCATTTTGCTGAAACTTGTCATATTTTAATAATAATAATAATATTAATAATAATAATAATAATAACCTATTAGGACGTTATATCAGTCAGATAAATTTTATCATATCACCTAAAATTTATACCGAAATATATATACAGAGTGGGTAAAAAAAAAAGTGACCCCTTAGAGGTAAACTGTCATATTAAAAAAAGTAAGAGGACGAGAGCTTCCAAACTTCATAGATGCTTACCTTAACATGTTCGTCTTAATTGAGAAGTTGCTCGATTGTCCCCCTTCCTGCTGAACGCAGGCCTCCAAACGTGGACGCCACTGATCAATACACCTGTTTACATATCGTTGAGACACCTTCTCCCAGCCGAGCAGAATTCTTTCGCGTTGGTCATCTGTCTCTTATATTGGTAACAGGGATGTAAACTTTGGACTTCAGGGCTTCCCAAACACCATAATCTAGTAGTGAAAGATCGAAGCTACTAGCCGGCCGCATATTGAGTTCGATAAAATCTGGTGTTTCGTTCTCAAGGAATGTGACAGTTTTGGCGTGCTCTGTGAGCAGGGGCTCCATCTCGTTGGAAAGTATATCACCCCGAAGTCACCCCCCAAAGTATGGCAGACCGGTTGTGAAACACCCTGTATATATATATATATATATATATATATATATATATATATATATATATATATATATATATATATATCACTTCGTTAACTTCGTTGATGTTCCATGTGTTGGTCTCTCTTTACACGAAGGTCACGCTGGTGGCCCCGCCTCTAGGATCATCTGGTACCGTTCTGAGCCAGGCATCTAGTCTTCTTTTGAAAACTTCAACTTTGACCCCTGTAACGTTGCTGAGGTCATTTGGAAGCTAGTTAAAAAGTCTTGGCTTCCTGACAACCAAGCTATTTTCCTTGAGTGTTGAAGAGATCCCTTGTCGGGCCTTTAACTTGGGAACACTACAAATTCTGCCTTTCCTATTTTCCAGCGTTGTTTGGATGGTAATTGGGTTTAGTTTGAGGTTTAGTTCCAGTTTTTCGATCATTTTCCATATGTAGATTATGGTGTACCGCTCTTTTCTTCTTTCCAGGGAGTACAGATTTAGTTTACGTAGTCTTTCCCAGTAGTTGAGTTCTTTGCAGCTATCAATCTTGGCTGTGAAATGTCTCTGCGTTTCTTCTAGTTTATTAATTTCTTCTTTTTTATATGGGGACGTCAAAACTGAGCAGTATTCAAGTTTTGGTATGATCAGTGTTCTCAGCAGGGAATCATTACTGTCTTGTCTCTCCTTTTGGACGTTCTTAGTACTTGTCCCGCGACTCTTTTTGCTTTGTTTATCGCTATCTGATTTTGTGTCCCAAATTTGGCATCATCGGTCATTATTACCCCCAAGTCAACCGCTTTCGTGCTTCTCTGAATTTCCTGTCTATCTGGAGCATGATATGTACTCTGTTTAAGTTCCTAATTTCTACCATATCTCAAGAGCTGAAATTTCTCAGTGTTAAAAGTCATATTGTTGTCTTCTGACCATTTGTATATTTTGTTTGTGTCCCTCTGCAAGGCCTCCACTTCATTTGCATCGCTGATTTTTCTGCTGATCTTTGCATCGTCCGCAAAGGATGTTACTATACTGTTGCTGTTTACTCCACTCTCTATGTCTGTTAGTATGATAATGAACAGGAGTGGGACCAGTACTGTACCTTGTGGTACTAAGCTGTGGACTTCTGATTCTGATGATAATACACCTTGAATTTTTACGACCTGTAGACGTTCTCTGAAGAAGTTGTAGATTCATTTTCCCACTTTGCCTATTATTCCCATATGTTTCATTTTATATATATATATATATATATATATTGGCTACGTCGTGGCCGGTGTCGTAACACCGCTTCCCGAAGATCAGCGAAGTTAAGCGACATTGGGTCTGGGTCGTAGTTGGATGGGAGATCGTCCTCCGCGCCCAGATTATGTAGCGACCCGTGGTTCGGATCCCACGTAAAGCTGTAGGTCCCCTCCGTCATATGACCTTAGATGTTGCGAAGGAGGTTAAATAACCCCGATAAAAAGGAAAAAATATATATATATGGGGGTTATATTTAAGATTCACGACTAAATTTTTTAAGAGTTCAAAACCACGACCCTAAAGTCCTTAAACCTAACCTAACCTAACCTAAGCCATGTCAGATTTAAGGGCGATGTTTTGAGCTCTTAAAAAATTCATTATCGTTTAGCCATAAGGAAGTACAGTTTATATATCATAGATAGTCTAATATTAGATTATATATATATATATATATATATATATATATATATATATGTATGTAAAGAACGACGCTTGTGTAGAAGAACGTTCCGCACAAGATGAGGAGGGAGAACGAACAAATGAAAAATGAGGTAACCACCCGGGAATCGAACCCGGGATCTTCCGATTGCCGGTCAGATATGCTATCCACTACACCATGGGCCTCGATTAATCAGAAGCCGTAATTCTCCTACATACGAGCAGAAAACAATGCCCTGAGGGGGCACCTTCGCATGCCGTACATATATATATATATATACACATTTTAACAAGCAAAGGTTTCACCGAAATCCCGAAAGGAGGATCCAAGAGTCGACAGATATACAAGAAGATCGCCAATAGAGTGTCCCTTCCGGTGTATAAGAATCTTTCTAATAAGGATAGATTAACAATTTTTTAGAAAGGTAAGAAATCAAAGCAGTTGGACGATAGTTGGAGGATTGAAAGCGGCCAACCTTCTTTGGGACAAACTGAATGAAAGCGAACTTCCAGTAGGAAGGAAAAGTACCAAATGAAAGACAAAGACGAAAGAGTTGCCGAGGCAGGGTATCTACACAGAAGCACAGTTCTTGAGTACAATAGGAGGATAACATCAGGACCGTATGCCTTCCTTGAGTTGAGTCCAGATAGGGCAGAAAAAATATCTTTGGAAGAGATTCTAATTTCAAACATAATTAAGTCAGAGGGAGGAGGATATGGAAGAACAGCACCGGAATCGTCCATGGTTGAGTTGGACATTGTTATTTACTTACTTTGATTGGGTTCAGAATCCCAGCTGAGCTTTGAACGGCCAAGCTCTGAGGGGCTACTTTAACTTATAGCCTAAATAAAGCTAAACTAAAATAAACTTGCGGACTTGGAGGTCCTACTAGGTCCTACCTCAGGATTGCTGACTCGATATGGACCTATTTTAGGCCTCAGTAGCATAAAATTGAGAAAATAACAAAAGTGGCACTATTGATGGTCTTCTTTCTAAACCTTACAACAACAACACAACCTGCACCATTGCACGATGCAACAATCTTATATCTAAACAACTAAACTGAGTTACAAGAGACCTCTCTATAAGACCACGCCCTGTAAGTGCCGCATTCAACAAACGAGTAGAAGAGGACGTGCCACTGCCCCCCAAAAAATGATGCCACAAGAGTGCCCAAACAATGATGCCACAAGAGCCCAAAACTGCTAACTCTAAATTAAGTGAATTTTTCACTGACCTTACAATTATGATATATATATATATATATATATATATATGAATAAAACCACGAAGGAAAGGAAACAGATGGTGCTCAAGCGCTTTCGTCTAATGACATCCTCAGGAACACTGAAGTACATAAAGGGTTACAGCCTATATATAGGTTACAGGAAAAAAAAATATATATATATATACAATAAACGGAGAAACAAAATTAAAGGATTGTGGAAGGGGACACACAAATTTATAAGGAAAAACTATCGATTTTTAGCACAAGATTAAATGAAATATTTCCAACCAATGTTATAGATAAAAAAAAAAAATATATATATATACAAATTTATACTGGAAATCTGCCCGGGTTTTAGCACTCTGCCCTTTTTTATAAAAATTGAAAAATAAAAGTTATTAGGATGGCATACAAATTTACCAAAGATTTAGCGTTCTATCTTTCTTATCTAAATCTGTTCTGAAGGAATTCAAAACAACAGGATCGAGTTGAAAAAGACCTTTGCTTATGTTCAAGTTATTTGTTAGTTGGATAATGGCTGTTATTTTATTTATTTGTCGGGTTCGAAATCCCAGCTGAGCCGTGAACGGCCAAATTCTAAAGGGCAAGTTCTACCTAAAGCCCAAGTTAAGCTAAATTAAAACTTACGGATTTGAGATCCTATTAGGTCCTACCTCAGGGTAACCTCAGGGTTGCTGACTCGATGCGGGCCTACCTTAGACCTTAAATTACATGAACTTAAAGTAAACAAAAGGGTACTATTTGTGGTCTTCTTTCTGAACCTTGCAACAACAACGCAACCTGGACTATTGCACGATGCAACAATCATGTATCTAAACAACCAAACTGAATTGCAAGAGAGCTCTCTATCAAACCACACCTTTACGTACGACCTTCCACAAACGAGTAGAAAAGACGCGCAGCGTCCCAAAATGATGCCAACAGTGTGACCAAACAATGATGCCACAAGAGCTCAAAAATGCTAGCTCTAAATTAAATTAATTTTTCACTAACCTTACAATTATGAGATGGATATATATACACACCTTAACTTAATATATATACAAGCAATGCTGCATCAATCAGCTTAGTCATCGTATCGCCTTGGGACAACAATGGTTCTTCCTCTTCTAGATTTTCTAACACTCCCCACCGAAGAGGCATTGTTGTCATTACCTTCTGCAAGGTTAGCCAAGCCTTCTTCATGAGGCTGTAACTCAAATGTTTCATCTTGACTATCTGTGTTTTTGCTGATTTCTAAAGCATAGAGTTTTTGTATAGGTCTCTTTAACTTTCCTCCTGAAGTCTTTACCAGTGCAGACCTAACTAAATTGTCTTTGCCAACAAACAACTCTTCAATTATGCCAAGCTTCCAGCATTGCCTTGGTCTTTCATCCCCAATCATTACCACTTCTCCCACCTTGATACAATTTGCATTGGAGCCCTTTACCTTGCCTGATGGGTAATAATTGAGTTCTGGCAAGTATTCCATCTGCCACCTCTTCCATAACTGATCTTGTAGCTCTTCAAGGTACCTGAACCGTCTGGTTAACTCTCCTTGAGTGCTCTGGATAGGCTGCAAGTCTTCTGGCACACTGGGGTTTGATGTTAATCGTTTACCACAAAGAAAATGATTTGGTGTCAATGGCTCTGCATCCTGCCTACTGTTGTAAACAAAAGTGATAGGCCTACTGTTCACCATTGCTTCTACTTCACATAAAACAGTAGAGAATTCTTCTTTGCTCAAATGAGCATTAGTTAAAAGTTTCTTTAATGGACACTTTACACTTCTCACTAGCCTTTCCCAAAATCCTCCCCACCATGGTGCTCTCTCAACAATAAACTCCCACTGTACCCCTTGGTGTGAAAAGTAGGATTGGAATCCTTCCTCTTTTAGCAAGGACCAAATTTCTTGGAGTTCCTTTGCAGCCTTTTTGAAGGTTTTTGCATTATCTGATATGATTTTATTTGGGAAACTCCTTCTGTTCACAAACCTTTTAAAGGCCAAAAGAAATACATCACTACTTAAGTTGCTTACCAACTCCAAATGGATTGCTCTGGTGGTAGCACAGGTGAAAAGACATATATAACCTTTGTTAGACTCCCCTCGCTCATACACATAGACTGGCCCTGCAAAGTCTACTCCCACTACATCAAATGGGGCAGTATAGACACACCGTTCTCTTGGAAGTGGAGCCACCTTTTCATAATAAGGCTTTGCACTCCAACGCTTGCAAACCACACATTTATGCAAGACCTTTTTCACTACTTGTCTAATTTTGAGAATCCAAAATTGTTGTCTAATCTCTATTATCACTTCTCTAACTCCAGCATGTAACAGCTTATGATGAGTATCCAGGATCAAAAGGTCCACAAAGTGCCCCCCAGAAGGTAGCAAAATTGGATGTCTTTTCTCCTCTGGAAGCCCAGAAAACTGTAGTCTACCTCCTACTCTCAATAAATCCTGATCCAAAAACACATCCAAACCCTTGAGCGCAGAATGTGTTGGTAGAACCTGTAATGGATGGCTGGTGAGCAATTCCCGCTCTTCACCAAATTTTTCCTTCTGCGCATATACCACCCAGTATTTCCTGGCTTGCTGAATCTCATTACTGTTCAGAATTCCTTCCCTTCTTGTTTCTCCCTTAATGTTGTTGGTAAATCTATATATCCATGCTGTCACTCTTAACAATCTTTTCAGACTGCTAATGTCCTCAAGCCTCAATATGGGGTCCTGCTGCATAACTTGACAACTGTTCACAGCGCATTTTCTCACCTCACTCACCCATGCTTCTTCAGCCTGGCATTCTCCTACAACAGGCTGATTAGAAGGCCAGTTTTCACTTCCAAGTTTTAGCCACTCTGGCCCATTCCACCACAAACTTGATTGTGAAAGATCTTTCACCGAAATTCCTCGTGTTGGTAAATCAGCGGGGTTTTGGATGCCTGGACAATGCTTCCATTGCTTGGGATCTGTGTGCGCTTGAATTTCCTCCACCCTATTGGCAACAAATGGTTTCCATTTCCTTGCCTGACTTCTTAACCAGTGCCAAACTATAGTGGAGTCTGTCCAATAATAGCTTGGAATTTCATAGAGGGCCAAAGACTTTCGCACTGTAATTGCAAGCCGACTAGCAATAACGGCACCCATCAATTCCAACCTTGGAACAGAAAGCCTTTTCAAAGGTGCTACTCTACTCTTTGCAGCAACCAACCTGCAACTTACTTCTTCATGCAATGCGCCTCTTATATAAATACAAGTTGCATAGGCTTCCTCACTTGCATCACAAAAGATGTGCAGCTCCAAATTGTCTGGACTATTGTTCAACTCTCCAAAGTACCATCTTGGGATTTCAATGTCTCCAAGATGTGCCAATTCTTTGAACCAATATTTCCACCTTACCACCATATGATCAGGTAACTCTTGGTCCCAACCAAGTCCAATTTCCCAGAGGCTCTGAAACCAAATTTTTGACTTTATCACAAATGGAGCCAGGAATCCAAGAGGATCAAAGACCTTCGAAGCCAAACTAAGAGCTGTACGTTTTGTCCACCTTGTCTCATTCTCGGCCAGCTCTACTAAAGATTTCCCATTGAAGGTAAACAAATCATCATCTTGCTGCCAAACGATGCCTAGCACCTTTGCGTCTATTGCCCACAACTCCTTAATACCAGAATCCTCAATACTTTCTGCTGCATCAGGTACTACAGAGGAATGACTCATAAACTCTTGTAATTGCGAATGATTGGTCTGCCATTTTCTGAGCTCCATGCCAGCCTCCTCATTATAGCTCTAGCCTCCATGAATATCTGTTTAGCCATTTCTGTATTATCCACGGAACATAGCAAATCATCAACATAAAAATTTTTCCTTATGTGTTCAATAGTGTTAGGATAGACTTCAGAATATTTCTTAAAATGGTACTGCATAGTAGCTGCCAACAGAAATGGACTAGAGCTGAGGCCAAACAACACTGACTTCATTCTATATGCTTGAACCTTAGGTTCATTTTCCAACAAGTCTTTCGTATCCACCCACAGATACCTTACTGCATCTCTGTCCTCTGGTTTTAACTTTATCCGCAAAAAGGCTTGCTTCACATCTGCAGTCAATGCTACTCTACCAAACCTGAATCTCAGTAACAAGGAAAATAAATCTGCATTTAAATTTGGCCCAGCATCCAAACAGTCATTCAAGGACACACCACCTTTGTCCTTGGCTGAGCCATCAAAAACTACCCTCAGTTTGGTGGTAGTTTTGTCTCGCCGTACCACTGCATGGTGTGGCAGATAATGTGCCTCCTGGCTCACCAGCTCACCTTGCACCCTTTCAGCATAGCCCTCCCTTACATAACTTAGGATGGCCTCATCGTATTCAATTAACAACTCCTCATTTTTTCTTAGCCTGTACAATGAAGTCTCCAACCTCCGATTAGCTAGCTGAAGGTTTGAACCGGGTTTGCAAGAATCCTTCCATGGTAGGCCAACTTCATAGCAACCATCTCTAAACCCAATCCCTTTTTCAAATTGCTCTAAAACATCATTGTTCACTGTACTTGCCTGGTTGTCCTTTATACCAATAGATTCAAGTTCCCAAAACGCTTTCAAATGCCTTTCCAGACCATGGCTGTTCTCCTCAATCTTAACAAAAAGAGCCTTAACTTCCATTTCATTGCAATAACTACCATGTAGCATCCAGCCTAGCTTACTTTCAATAGATACTGGGCCTTGAGATGTACGGACAATATTACCAGTGATGAAATCCCAATAATAGTCAGCTCCAATCAAAAGACTAATATCTTCTGTTCCCTCAAACTTATTATTGCCCAAATTAATTCCTTTAACTTGCAATTCTTGGACACATGCCATATCTAAACAAATAGTGACTGGAGCACAAAGTTCCTCAATCTCTACAGCTTGGACCTTGATAGTGGGACTTTGCGGTAACAACCCTTTAACCAGAACTTCTATCTTCTTAAATTTGGTTCGGTTTTGAACGGAACCCCCAAACCCAGAAATTCTTAAATTTTCCCTCTTAAGTTCTTTAAACTTCAATTTTCTGGAAATTCTGGTCTTAATAAAACTACACTGGCTACCACTATCAAACAACACTCTTACAGTAGCTTCTCCCTCATTCCCAATTAATAAGGCTGCAGTTGTTTGCAATAATCCCCCTTTACTTTTACTCCCTTGCATAGCAGTGGCATGTGCCACTGATGTCTCTACTTCTGGGGTAGGCCTACTAAGAGTGTTTTCACACAATAATGGCTGATGCCTACCATGACATTTTTTGCACAAAATTTTAAACTTACAAAACCTTGCTCTATGACCTTTCAAAAAACATTTAAAACATGCGGTGGACTTAGTTACCCTGTCCTTTCTCTCCTCAAAGGGTAAGGCCTCAGCCACCTCACATTTATATGACTTGTGGTTGCCTTCGCAAAATATGCATTCCTTGATTCCCTTTAATTTATTCTCAGAGGAGGCATGTAGAGCTGACACTGTACCTGGGCTATTCCTTTTTGTAGAAACTTTGGTGCTGTGCCTGCCTTTGTCCCCTTGTTTACCATCCCACTGTGCAAACTCAACTCCCTCTCGTCTTGCTAATTCTGTGCCTAAAAGACTTAACATCTGCTGAAGGGGGATGTACACATGTTCTGCAGTGTGTCCCCTACTTAATTCAAGCAAAATTGAGCTAGGCAATTTAGACTCCAGTGTAGGAACCAACATTATACCATACTTTTCCATTCCTACACCCAAGTTGTCCAGGGACCTAGTTCTAATTTCAAATTCATCATATAACTGCCGTAACTCCTTGACACTATTAGGATTATTAACAGGAGGTATAGCTAAAAGTGCACGGAGGTGGCTTTTAATTAAGATCTCTGGCTTACCAAACCGTTTCTTTAATATATCCCAAGCCACATTATAATTAGCCTCTGTTAATGCTAATCCTGCTATAGTCTTTGCTGCCTCCCCTTCCAAGAGGGACCGCAAATAATTAAACTTCTCCACGGCACTTAACACTTGACTAGAATGAACTGCTGATTGAAAACTGTCTGCCCATCCTTGCCATTCCTGAATACTCCCAGAAAATGTTTTGAGTACAAGCCTCGGTAATTGAACTACAGATCTGTTAACCTTAACTTCACAAGCATCATTTGTTGAGTGTTGTGTTTCATTATTAGACCTGGTCTCTAACTGTACTGAGCTGCTAAACTCTTTTGCTCGGAGGCCTACGTTAATCATATCATCAATAATCTCTTCAAAGTAAATTATGTTATTTTCTATTTCATCCTCTTCTATAAGAGCCTCAATTTTAACATTTACCTCACTTAGAGCAACCTTTTTAGTTTCTAATATGGCAAGCTGCGCAGTCACTAAGCGTAAATCCTCTTGCTCTATGGCAGAATCATAGTGGCAATGACCTTTGTAATTAGACCTTTGTAGGCACTTCTCCTTTTTATAAATTTGTTCAATTCAGATGCACTCATCTTCAATGTAAACAACCCTTGGGCTCAATACCAAATGAGCTGAATTGGCAGAAATACTTAACCAAACTGATCAAACGCAAATTTTACTTTCAAATAAACTGAATTGCTGGCTGGGGTACTAACCAAACACCAGTATGGAATACCAAATTTTCCACCCCAGGACCTTAATTCAATAATGACCCAAAATTAACCAAACCGATCAAACGCAAATTTTACTTTCAAATAAACTGAATTGCTGGGTGGGGTACTAACCAAACACCAGTATGGAATACCAAATTTTCCACCCCAGGACCTTAATTCAATAATGACCCAAAATTAACCAAACCGGAAAAAATGTAGGCCAAAAAACGACAGACGACTGGCCAAGTTTCGCAATTGGGCGACCAAACTTTACCCTGGGACCTTAATTCAATAATAACCCAAAATTAACCAAACCGAAAAAAAGTAGGCCAAAACGACAGACGACTGGCCAAGTTTCGCAATTGGGCGACCAAACTTTCAATAATAACCCAAAATTAACCAAACCGGAAAAAATGTAGGCCAAAAAACGACAGACGACTGGCCAAGTTTCGCAATTGGGCGACCAAACTTTTTACCCTGGGACCTTAACTCAATAATACTCAACCCGTCTAGGCCTAACTTGGGATACAATTTGCACAATCAGAACTTTGCCGAAAAATGGTCACTGACTCAGTCTTGGGGTAGAAATCCGGTTCGAAGGACCATGTTATTTTATTTATTTGTCGGGTTCGAAATCCCAGCTGAGCCGTGAACGGCCAAATTCTAAAGGGCAAGTTCTACCTAAAGCCCAAGTTAAGCTAAATTAAAACTTACGGATTTGAGATCCTATTAGGTCCTACCTCAGGGTAACCTCAGGGTTGCTGACTCGATGCGGGCCTACCTTAGACCTTAAATTACATGAACTTAAAGTAAACAAAAGGGTACTATTTGTGGTCTTCTTTCTGAACCTTGCAACAACAACGCAACCTGGACTATTGCACGATGCAACAATCATGTATCTAAACAACCAAACTGAATTGCAAGAGAGCTCTCTATCAAACCACACCTTTACGTACGACCTTCCACAAACGAGTAGAAAAGACGCGCAGCGTCCCAAAATGATGCCAACAGTGTGACCAAACAATGATGCCACAAGAGCTCAAAAATGCTAGCTCTAAATTAAATTAATTTTTCACTAACCTTACAATTATGAGATGGATATATATACACACCTTAACTTAATATATATACAAGCAATGCTGCATCAATCAGCTTAGTCATCGTATCGCCTTGGGACAACAATGGTTCTTCCTCTTCTAGATTTTCTAACAATGGCAGACTCAAGAATATTTATATTAACAATGTTGCTAGAGTGAAATAAAACCGAAGCATTATTCCAATCAATACAGTGGGATAACTGACAAATGGACAAAAAGGGCACTGGACAACTGTCATGTTCTAACGGAATATTGATGCTGTTTTATACGTGTGTGCAAATCCTTTCCCGTCTGACCTATGTAAAAGGAATCACATTGTTTACAACCAATTTTATAGATCATGCCTGAATTATTGGTAGGGCTATTTTTTACTATGATATTTTTCACAATATTGTTATATGAAAATACTACATTAATATCCAAAAGTTTAAGTACATTAGCAATGCCTAAAAAGCCCGGGAAAAATGGAAGTACTAAAATATTTTTTGACAAAGTACGAGTGTTATTATTGACACGATAGAAAGTTCGTTTTGCCTTGTTGAGACAAGATTCCATAAACGCAGATGGATAACACAGATCACTTCCAATACCGTTGATTTTTTCTAATTCGGCATCGATGTATTCCGGACTGGCGATCCTAAGGGCGTGGAGAAACATTGAAGAAAAAATGGCCTTCTTAGTGGGGTTGTCATGTCCCGAGTAAAAGTGTACGTAGGACAAATTGTTTTTTTTTTTCCGATAGATACTAAACTTAAAATCTGGGCTTTCCCTATGTACACGCCCATCCAAAAATGGGATTGAATTGTCTTGTTCCACTTCTAAGGTAAACTTAATAGAGGGGACTTGATCATTTAACTGAAGGAGGAAGTTATCCAGGTCACGATTCATGGGCCAGATACACAAAATATCGTCGACGTACCGCAACCAAGGGATGCCAACCCCCAGGGATTCTCGGAATGTAAGTAATTTCGAAAAACTCCATATAAATATTGGAGAGGAGGGGCGACAAGGGGTTGCCCATGGCCATCCCAAAAACCTGTTGATAATACTCGTTATTGAAAGTGAATTTACAGTCTTTGATGCAAAGCTTAATAAGTTCCAAAACAATGTGTGAAGGTAGTGGCAGGTCATACTTATGTAATTCTTGGGAGAGAAAGTCAAGCATATCGTCAATCGGTATTGGAAGTGATCTGTGTTATCCATCTGCGTTTATGGAATCTTGTCTCAACAAGGCGAAACGAACTTTCTATCGTGTCAATAATAACACTCGTACTTTGTCAAAAAATATTTCAGTACTTCCATTTTTCCCGGGCTTTTTAGGCATTGTTAATGTACTTAAACTTTTGGATATTATTGTAGTATTTTCATATAACAATATTGTGAAAAATATCATAGTAAAAAATAGCCCTATCAATAATTCAGGCATTATCTATAAAATTGGTTGTAAACAATGTGATTCCTTTTACATAGGTCAGACGGGAAAGGATTTGCACACACGTATAAAACAGCATCAATATTCCGTTAGAACAGGACAGTTGTCCAGTGCCCTTTTTGTCCATTTGTCAGAGTTATCCCACTGTATTGATTGGAATAATGCTTCGGTTTTATTTCACTCTAGCAACATTGTTAATAGAAATATTCTTGAGTCTGCCATTATCCAACTAACAAATAACTTGAACATAAGCAAAGGTCTTTTTCAACTCGATCCTGTTGTTTTGAATTCCTTCAGAACAGATTTAGATAAGAAAGGTAGAACGCTAAATCTTTGGTAAATTTGTGTGCCACCCTAATAACTTTTATTTTTCAATTTTTATAAAAAAAGGGCAGAGTGCTAAAACCCGGGCAGATTTCCAGTATAAATTTGTGTATATATATATATATATATATATATATTAGTGATGTAGGTCACATCCGCATCCGCATCCGCGGAACATCCGCACATTTTCTCGCATCCGCATCCGCACTTTGGACTGCGGATGTCGTGCGGATGTGGACCGTTGAGATAAAATGTCATTAATAAGCGGAAATTATCAAATTCTACTATATTAATAGAACTAGTTCAGTGTGCGCAAAAGTGATGCAAGCGACAAGACGAGAGGCTGTTCTTGTATGAAGTTACTCTCTTGCAACCTACTTAGATCCACGTTACAAAGCTAAGTTATTTTCACCTAGTACATTAGAACGAGTTAAATCATCACTTGGCAAAGCAGTTGAAGAGCTTCAATCTCTTGAATCTGTCGCTTCGCCACCCACCAAAAGAATAAAAGTTTTAGTGACAGAACCAACACCTTCAACAAGCAAATCTATCACAGAATCTGTCTCTCAGTTTCTTGAGTCAAGCAGCAATGACGAGACCTACGCGATGTCAAAAGATGTAGTAAAAATGATCGAGAGCTATCACCAAGAAAAACGCCTGGCTGCATGTGACAATCCTATTAGTTGGTGGAAAAATACGCAGAATATCTATCCATACTTGAGTAAACTTGCAAGGAAACATTTAGCCTGTCCTCCAACAAACGTACCAAGCGAGAGATTATTTAGCAGTGCTGGATTAATATATGATGAAAAGAGAAACAGACTGGCAGCAGAAAAGGCAGAAAAATTAATGTTCCTTAAGCATAACCTTCCTATAATTAAGTTTGAACATTAAACGATGAACATCTTAGTTTACTTTATTTTAATTACTCATTTATAAATATGCCTAATAAAACTTTAAACTTAATATAAATAGTTATCAAGATAATTAAAGATCTCTTTCTATACGGGTGGAGGTTGGGGAAAGAGGTCGGTAGGGTGCATTTGAGTTGGGTTCACGTCCCGCATCCTGGTAACACAATTATGGTTTCTAATTGTGGCTGAAACTCAACAAAATATAACGAATTTATTTGCAGACGAATTCACTAATTGATTTCTATATTAGTTAGATGCTTGATATTATTTTATATGTTCAGAGAAAAGTACAGCAATTATTGTACAATTAATCAATTATACTACATTATAGCTACAGCTCTCTCTATATAATAACTTATTATATACGTTAAACACAACAAATCTCGAACATATCCTAAAAAATAACGAAAATGTAGACATCCGCATCCGCATCCGCGGATGTTGAAATCAAACATCCTCATCCGCATCCGCATCCGCGGATGTGAAAAAATGACATCCGCTACATCACTAATATATATATATATATATATATATATATATATATATATATTTTTTTTTTATCTATAACATTGGTTGGAAACATTTCATTTAATCTTGTGCTAAAAATCGATAATTTTTCAATTTTCATATACAAAAAAAAAGAGCAGAGTGCTAAAACCCGAGCAGATTTCCAGTATAAATTTGTATATATATATATATATATATATATATATATATTTTTTTTTATCTATAACATTGGTTGGAAATATTTCATTTAATCTTGTGCTAAAAATCGATAGTTTTTCCTTATAAATTTGTGTGTCCCCTTCCACAATCCTTCAATTTTGTTTCTCCGTTTATTGTATATATATATATATATATATATATATATATATATATATATATATAATATTTAGGAGAAATCCAATGACAAGGAGAAATGTAAATGCCATGAAAAGTCTTCTTTAATGCGCAACGTTTCGAGCAATACGCTCATCTTCAGGCTGTATAATAACAATGTGAAATTAAAATCAATAATTGAATGAAAAACAAGACAAAGAAAATTTCTATAACCTATTCATAAAGGCAAATTTTAAAAGACTGAAAAAATTTGCCTTTATGAATAGGTTATAGAAATTTTCTTTGTCTTGTTTTTCATTCAATTATTGATTTTAATTTCACATTGTTATTATACAGCCTGAAGATGAGCGTATTGCTCGAAACGTTGCGCATTAAAGAAGACTTTTCATGGCATTTACATTTCTCCTTGTCATTGGATTTCTCCTAAATATTAAATTGAAGCTCTGTAGAAGCAACCCGCATGATTATATATATATATATATATATATATATATATATATTTTTTTTTTCTGTAACCTATATATAGGCTGTAACCCTTTATGTACTTCAGTGTTCCTGAGGATGTCATTAGACGAAAGCGCTTGAGCACCATCTGTGTTTCCTTTCCTTCGTGGTTTTATTCATCATAAATATTTTTCACGTGTTACTTTCGTGAAATAATTTTCATATATATATATATATATATATATATACACACACACACCTTAACTTAATATATACAAGCACTGCTGTAGCAATTAACTTAGTAGTTACCGTATCATATCGCCTTGGGACAATAGTGACTTTTCCTCTTCTAGATTTTCTAACACTTGAAAGTCTGTGCGAAGAATTCAGCTTCATCAGGAAAAGAGACGGCAATTAAGCCGTCAGAATGGATAAGAGGAGGAAAAGAAGTAAAGTTGTTGGAGGGGTTCTTGGCTAGGCGCCAGAAAGAGCGAGAGGAATTAGAATTGGGTAGGTTTTCATGTTTTAGTTTGATGAAGAAATTTTTGATGAGTCGAAGAACAGATTTTGCACAATTCCTGGCAGAAACATAGACAAAGTGATGGTCAGGAGATGGATGGCGACGGTACCTTCTGAAAGCTTTTTCTCTGTTGGGATAGCATTAGAACAAGCAAAGTTAACCATAACCACAGAATGGTTTGATTCGATTCCCCTATACAGTCGGACTAATCCGAGCTTTTTTGTAACAGCAGTAGGAGTAGAATATAAAATGTACGCCTCCATGCCCGAGAGAGTCCCCTCTGTGATGCACTCAGTGCGCTCGGAGGGGCCCCACGCACGGAAGCAGTAATCACTTTTTGGGAAATCAAAGGCTCCTAATAAGCGGCGCTGAAAGTATCGAAGGCGTCTCTTGGTGAGGATCCAATGGCCAAACTGGAGCGATAGGAAAGGAAACAGATATAAGGTTGTGATCGGAGAACCTCAAAGGAGAAAAAAGTTTTTACTTTGGTATGCACACCTTGAAATGTCCAATCTGGTAATCTGACGCACATGACAATTTCCAAAGGCCATTGACTGATCTTGTCCCCTATACTCCAATAAACTGGAGTGTTTGTGTTTGAATATGCATCAGTGCATCCACTTGTGCATCCAAAATGATGGTAAACACTTTAAGTGTAACTTGTGTTGTAGGTTTAGATATCAAAACCTTTCAAGTGAACTTCAACTGTTAAATTATTTATGTATGTATGTATAGAGAGAGAGAGAGAAAAAAAATAAGGCCCTATACCTATATCATACACTATATTCATGTTGAACCTATACATTACAGTGATTACACATTTAATTTGTGTATAACTTTTATTTCTCAGATTTTTATCAAAGTCTTACAATGATTTGCTAAACTGAGAGGCAAAAGTATGGGAAAATGTCTTATATACAGTATAATTTGAAAGGGAAAAGTTCAACCTTTAAAATAAATCATAGCTGGTTGAGAGGAGGGGCAACTAACCTGTGAAATGAGAAATCATCCTACAAAACACATGAAAGGGTAAAAAGTGGTTTAATATAATATTTAAAAAGTTATAAATTGTTTGAATTTAGACATGTACAGCTTCAGGAACATTGTATAAGATTAAACTTATCTGGATGCTTGTGAATACAGTTCTGTATTTTTTATTTTAGAATCTTCACTTACACACTAAACTAGACCTAGTTATAGTACATCAAACTAACAGCAGGGGTGGATCCAGAATTTTGGAAAAGGGGGTCAAGATGGTTTGAACATTTAGGATCAGTTGTGTGTTATAATTACATATATCAAGCAAATAATGTGAAGAAATATGATTGAGACAAATACTGATTTATTTTCTTTATTTTATACTATTTATCAAAACTACAAAAATATCAGCTTAATTTCCATCAAAGAACTCTTGAAGTAGAGAACTATGGGAAAACCTGTGGTGATGTTTCTGTATGAAATTCTGACAGACTTTGTCTATATTGATCTCAAGGTTGTGGTGTAGGTGCATTAAAACCAATTCAGATAGTCTCTCTTCTGACATAGTTGATCTTAGAAAGGTCTTCATCCTTCTAAAACTACTGAAAAACCTTGCAGCTTCACAGCTCCTGATGGGCAATGTACAGCCTATTGTTTAAAGCATTTTGAGGTTTGTGAGTTGGTCCTCATCAGTTTGCTTAAGACATCTCAACAAGTTTGTTGGTAACTTGTCTGATGGCTGTTTCTGAAAAAAAAGTTGGGTGTAAAACAGACATAATACATTTTACTGACCTCCGATTCTGTTTTGCTTTGTAGAAGTCACCATTTTGTTTCTAGAACCAAGTAAGCAACATAAAAAATTGCCAATTTTGGTGACCAAAAGCGAGGAGGGTTCTGACCCCCTGGATCCACCCCTGAACAGGTGTATAGTTTTGTAACTACAGTATTATATATTCTGGTAACTTTTTTGAAAAAGTAGGATTATCAAAAAATTGGGATGAGGGGTAATAAAGAGGGAAGTGACTTCACACTGTTATTAAATTTGGGAAAAATTCTATCAATTTAGATATCTACTGGCTGAAAGATACTGAATTCCCTTCCAAATTTGCCTTTTTTTTTAATTTTGCACTTCTCAGCAGTTAAGTTTGATTTCTGTTTATAAAACGTTGTCACTCCATTTTATGGTAGGTCTACTATGAGGCTCCAATAAACCTTAGCCCCCCCCCCCACCCACCCATGGCCTAAACCATTAGAGGTACAGTAAAACTAAACATATGGTACCTTACAAAAGAGAATTTAATCCTACATTTAATGAGAAACAATTAAAACTTGGTGTTCCCACCATTGGTTTCCAAGACAGCCTGAATTCGCTTTGGGTAGCTTGCCAAAAGTGACATGAATAGATCTTGATCATTATGCAAATTTGCTAAAACAGTTTCAATGTGTTGCGTCATTGTATCCTTCGAAAATCAATTTGCTGCAGGTTCTTGAAACAAGAGACATTCAACCTTGTCCTTTATAACTGATCCAATGTGTTCACAGATGTTCAGGTCAGGAGAATTTCCTGGCCATTCTTTATTTCCAAAGAAATCGATCTCACGGTTCCGCAACAACTGTTGAGTGGCTAATGCCTTAAAGCAAGAGGCCTTATCGTGCAGAAGTGTGACCTGATTGACATCCATAATATTGTTTGGGTTTCTTAGAAAAGGAATGACATGCTGGGATAGAATAATATCACGAAAATAAAATACTGTCCATCCCAACTCTGACCATTTGGCTTCAGCACCCACATGATCTTTGCAGTGAACAAAACAAACACACCAACACAGTCTGGACTTTTTAATAATTCGTGATAATGTTCATTGTCATCGATTTCATCTGGTGTTGTGGCCCACACTCGATCATTTTGGTAGTTAGGCTGACATGTTACGTAAACAAAAAATTCATCGAAGACAGCTAAATGCATGAAATCATCCACATCCCAATCTTCAAGATAATGGGCAAACCACATTCTGTCATCGATGTTAAGTTGAGTTTTCTTGGCTTTGGAAGTTCATGCCAAGGCTTTAAACCTTGCCTATGATGGTACAGTCGAATGATCTCACCACTAATGATCTTTCCTCTGAACACTTCGATCTCTCTAGAAAGTTTAGCACAGCTGTTTTTCCGCTTACGCGTACTGCTTTCAATGATGTCCTTTGTTTCCTGAGAGAGTGGCAAATTTGGATTTGGGCACCCAGATTTGGTTGTATCCATTTCACATTCATCCAAAGTTTTATTCCAATTTCTTTTGATGAAGTCCTCACTTCTTCGCAACTTTTTGGCAACCCATGAATGTGTTATAAAGGTGACTCCAGCATCACAAGCTTCCTGAAATGTTATTGCTCGTATGTGATCTATCACACGTTGCCTCTCCGAATCGCCAATTAATTGAGAATCCATTCTACTATCACTTTATCAGCTAGAGTAATTTTAATACCTGCAATAAATAAAGAATTTTATAATTGCTAAAAACTATTTCGATATAAGTAAACATGTAAGTTGCAAATGGGGGGGCTAAGGTTTTTTGGAACCCATTATATTAGCTTTTTTTTTTTTTAATATTGTAGTTTAATGTCACAAATTAAGTAGGTGTACATACTTTTAAGTTGTGCTTAAACATTGCAAATTAATTTTATTTTGTTGCACAAAGGTCATTTTAAATATGGCAGGGCAGGTTAGGTTAAGTTAGGTGTACTTTTAAGTTGTTTAAACATTGCAAATAAATTTTTTATTTAAATTGAGGATGGTTTTATAAACAAATGATTTAATCATTTGATAATTTGTTACTCAATAATATATGGTCTAAATAAAATCTGTTTCATTGTTTTTTCCATTTCAATAATTTGCATTGTTAAATTTCCTGGATGAATTTTCAATGTTAAACTATAAGATTACCCCTTTTTTCATTCATCTGATATTTCTATGTAACTGATAAACCTGACATGTAATATCAAAGAACTTCAGATACAAATTTACTCTCCTCCCTTACTAGGTATTCCCTAGTAGAGAATAGTAGTAATTAATTATTTGTCCAGGAATTACTTTGCTGTCTGTATTATTAGGAAAAAAATATCCCAATAGAAAAGAATCCAAAGATTTTCCCTACTGAGTGCTAGAATCTAGTTCTCTTGCAAGATGGAGGATTTAGAAGGTGGTGGTGAGCTTAGGCTTCAGTTACAATTAGAAATTATTAATTGGTGCTCAGTTTCTAGCCTCCACAAGTTGCTTATAAACTTTCAGATGTATCACAGTACCTCCTGAATTCCCTTTCCTCTCCCTATACTTTCCTCTTGTGGAGAAAAAATTGCTGTGTGGGGCTGATTCTTTCAATAACAACCTGAAACTGTCTATCCATCTAAGTTTATGATAATGCTAAGAGTTGAGTACTGAATTTTCATTCAATTTATCTGCTGTGGTACTTTTTGGACAACCTTTCTGGAGAGCTATACCACCAACCCTAAGCTTTTTCACTCGTATAAAATATTAGGCATAAAAAGGTCGGAAGGCCTGCTATAGGACCACTGATCTCTCCCTCCAATGAGCTTGTATCCACAAATTTGGAAATGGCTAACCTATTTTCCCAATCCTTTATCAGAGTCCATTCTTCTGGGGCTCCACCCAACCTATTTCCCCATCAGCAAAGTCAGGAGCACTTAACTACTCTGCAGTTCACAGCCAATGATATCCTTGTCTTATTGAGCAAACTTAATAAAAATTCTAGTATGGGTCTGGATAATATCCATCCATTGTTTCTATCTAATTGTAAAGAGGCACTAGCTCCCCCTCTTACACAAACTATTTATTAAATCCCTTCAGGATGGCAGCCTTCTCCTCTTGTGGAAACAGGCCTTAGTGGTCCCAATATTTAAGAAGGGCTTACACAGTACACACCGACCCACTCAATTATTGCCCCATAAGTCAGACTTCTGTCTGTTGCAAAGTCTTAGAATGATTAATTGTGAAAGAACTTTATGCTTATCTTGATGTGAATTCTTTATTGGTTGATGATCAGTTTGGTTTCAGAGTGGCAAGATCAGTTTCAGACCAGTTGCTGCTTACTTATAATTAATTACATCATATCTAGTATTAATAACAGTTCTGTGGTTGATCTTATACTGTTTGATTTTGCTAAGGCATTTGATACTGTAAACCACTCTATCTTGCTCCAGAAACTTGAGGCCATTGGTGTGGGGGGGTAGCATATTGGGTTGGATCAGGGATTTTCTAACTGACAGGTCAATGTCAGTGGTTGTTGGGGGCTGCACTGGTGACTCTGTCACTGTGTCCAGCGGGGTGCCTCAGGGATCTGTTTTGGGACCTGTACTATTCTTGATTTTTATAAATTATATAGCTATAAACCTGAAATGCCCATATAAGATTTTTGCAGATGACTTAAAACTTTATATTTGTTATCGGCCATCAACTGCGACCTCTGCACTGCATGGTATGAGCTAGACCCAAGGGGACATTGACATTCTTCTTTTGACAGCCAAGTCATGGGGTTTAAGATTGAACATTGAGAAATGTTGCATTTTGTGATTTCACAGCTCCTCAGTTGCTGGGCAGGCACTGGGTGCTTGCTTACAGTACCATATAGATGGTCACCCTGTTAAGTTTGTTGAATCCTCTTCTGATCTTGGAATTATAGTTGATACTTCCTTGGAATTTCACTTTCATATCAACTCTATTGTTAACAAAGCAAGTGGCTTGGCTTCAAATCTGCTAAGATCTACCTTGTGCAGGGAGGTTGGATTTATGAAATCCTTGTTTATTTCAAATACAAGACCTTTATTGGACTTTTCATCCTGTGTATGGAACAGGGTTGGTACCCAAAAACCCACCAAAAACCTAGCAAAAACCCAACCTAAAAACCCACATCAATTTACTTCCCATAAACTTATTTTTAACTTGCCATTTTTTATAATATGGTTATGCAGTCTTATATATTAACAACTATAATTAATATGATAAGGCCAATATAAACTAAAATCTCCAGAAACTATTCATTTGACATGTTTCATTATGAACCTTATATCTAATACTGTATCTAATTTATCTATCTTCTAATTGGCTACCTATATCTAAAAATAAATCATATTTCTTTTCAGCTTTATAATTTAAATAATTTAAGTGGTACCTAATATTGATTATTATGTTCAGCATCTTTTGACCTTAGGTGGCGGTAGATTTAAACCAACATTTCTGCCTTTTCTTTCCCTAACCTATTTCGCATTTTACTCTATACCAAGCCAAATGTTGAAAAAAAATCTTTCCAATGATCTGGAACTGGCCGGACAACTATGAATAGATCTCATAAATTTAGCAAAACCTAATGGTAACCTGGTCTTTTTTTTTCGTTCATTTCAACAATTTTCCACCAATTACTAGCTGATGTAGAGCTCACTATATACTATCTTTGAATAAATAAGGATGAAAAATTAGTACCTACATCTTTTAAGCGGAATGCATAATATCCTGCCATGTATTCTTAATTTATTTCAATCAGCCATTCTTCAGCCTCTTCCTCTTGAACTCTATTCAGTTTTTGTCCTGAAAAATAATAGAACTGTGTCGAAACAGAAATATAAAGCTAATAATATAGATTATATAATTTATGTTATGGTATCTAATTTATGCTAATTGTTAGCTAATATGGCAATGCCAGATGATTTGATTCAGATTAGAGAAAACTCTTCTGCCCATACAGTTGAGTTACCTATGTTTTATATATTGATAGTAGTTAAGCATTTAGGTCCTATTTACCTTCATACTTTGGGTCAGTTATATTTACCAAAAGATGATATGGCTCCATAGCCTTTTTAAATCTCTTACTAATATCTTCTTTGTATGGAGCTAATTTTTCATCTTGGATTAAATTGAGCCAAATTTCAACAGCATCAGATAATGTTGTATTATCAGCCTGCAACTGTAACAAAAAAAATAAAAACTATAAAGTTATATATGGCTGAATGAAAACATCTGTAAACATTTAGAATTATGCAGTTAGAATTTATTTTTTGGTGTTACAAGTTACAACACACATAAAATGAAGTGTATTTTAAGTACTTATTAGTAGTGCTTTAGTACAGGATTCTATAAATAAAATGTGCACTATAAGTCTATAAAATATCTTGAAATTAATATTGGTATTTAAAGTTAAGTAATTTTAACTGCATAATATAAACACACCTTATCTAGAGCATTTCCAACAAGTAAGAGTTGTGACTGTAAATTGAGTGCCTCTCTCTGTATAGATAAGTTATCTATCAATTTTCCGATGTTGTGATCAATGTCTTCAATATGCTCTCCTCTTATTTCTATACCGTATATAGAGAGTAATTTGAGAAATAGGTTTTTATGCATTCTAACTGAGAATTCCATCTGGTTTCATTTGGTAGTTGCGGCATCCTCCTTTCTCCATTAACCAACTCTAAAATATAAATTTTTATTACAAATATTGCTGGATTTGACACCATAAATAAATAGCCTATGCAACTTATTAATGAGTTATGAATTAGGATTCACACTGGTGACATTGCTAATGCATGAAAGTAAAGCTGACAGTAGCTAATTTATTGGATTTGTTTTTAGCTTACATGAGGTTGGTGATGGTTTCGGAAATATTTGTTAATTTCTACAACATGCTTAAGAAATGATTTGGGGAGACATCTTTTTCTACCAAGTTTAGATGGTGTGCTGAACAGCCATAAGTAATAAGACTGTAGTTTTCCTCCTCAAGAATTTCTCTCATTCTTATCATTTTGTTTTTGTTATCAGTGCATATAGCAAATACCTGAAAATAAAATGTCATAACTCATAAGGAACTGAGCATTTGAGTATACCAAGGCGGAGATTACATTCAGTTTATAACTAAAATAAAATGTACCTACAAAATAGTTATACTTACATCAATGCCATATATCAGGTCATCCCATAAGTAATGTAGTTTTTTACGATAGATTAAGTTTAAACTAGTCCTACTCAGTTTAAGCATAAATTTTCTGAAGGTTATATCTAAGAGGAGATCTATTGTGTTTTGCTACATACTTTACAGACCTTGACCAGTGAAGATGTGTGTTTTGCTTTATGTGAACCCCTCATAAACATGGCGGTATCAGAAGAGTATATCATGCATATAATGTTTTACAAGTTCAAAAAAGGAAATAGTGCTACTGAAGCAACGCGAAACATTCAGGAAGTTTATGGCAATGATATTCTGCATGTGAGGAAATGTCAAAGATGGTTTCAAAAGTTTAGGAATGGTGACTGCTGTTTGACAGATGCAGCATGCTCTGGACGCCCTGCTGAGTTTGATGATGACCTGCTGTTAGCCGCACTTGAAGAAGACTGTTCAACAACTGTCAAAGAAATGGCCCAGAAACTCAATTCATCCCCATCCACCATCCATTGACATTTGCAACAATGGGTGCCACATGAATTGTCAGTCGACAATCTGAGGGTGCGGGTAAACATTAGCACAGCTCTTCATTCCCGTGAACTCCAAGATCCGTTTTTGCACGGTTGGTTAGTGACTGGTGATGAAAAGTGGATACTGTACCAGAATGTTAAGCGCCATCAACAGTGGGTTTGTGCCAGAGAACCAGTGACACTACAGCCAAAACCAAATCTTCACCCTCGGAAGGTGTTGCTTAGTGTTTGGTGGGATAAAGGTGATGTAATACACTTTGAAATCTTACCACACAACGAAACAATCACTGCTCAACTCTACTGTCAACAATTGGATCGATTGAACACTGCACTAAAAGAAAAGAGGTCATCTTTGGTTAATCGGAAAGGAATCATGTTCCACCATGACAACGCACGTCCTCATACCGCTTGGATCACTTCTGCAAAAATTGATGAGCTTGGGTGGGAAAAACTTCCACATCTTCCATATTCTCCAGACCTTGCGCCTTCAGATTATCATCTCTTCAGGAGTCTGCAAAACTATGTTGACAAGAAACAGTATACTACTTTAGATGACCTGCACACCAGTCTTTGTACGGTTTTTGCCTCAAAACTGCCTGAATTTTATAAACATGCCATTGAAAAGCTTGTAGGATGTTGGCAGTGTGTCATTGATTCCGATGGAAAATATATACTGGATTAAAAAGTTTCAGTTGAGTTTTTTTTTGTCCTTCAAATTCCAATCTAAAAAATGACATTACTTATGGGATGACCTGATATTTCTTTAGTTTTTGTTATTGCTTCTCTAGCTAACTGTGCACAATATTCTGCTGTCTCTTTTGTACTTCCAGCATCTACTGCTGAAATCAGATATGGCTTTTTTCCATTATGAATACTGTGCACAATAATAGGATCATTACCTACTGAACTCCAGCCATCTTGTATAAGGGTAATGGTACAATCATCAAGATTAAGGTCATTCTTCATTTCATGGATTACTTCATTAACTTTTATTAACAGATCAGATACCAACCTTTTCCTGTTTGGTGGTTCATATCCTGATCTTAGACCTTTGATTAATTTTATAAATTCTTTATTTTCTAAAACGTTGAAGGGTATGTTAGTTGAAAAAAAGAACCTTGCAACTTGTAAATCTAATTCTTCCTTTTGGTCCACAGTCGTTCTTACCACAAATGGTGTAATTGATCTTTGCCTTTTATGCTTTATTGGTGTTGAATGACAGAATGTGGATGATGAAGAATCTGCACTGGTGTCACTCATTTCAGGCACATTTTCACTTATAATCTTTGGATCATCTTTGCCAGAATCCAAAGTTGGAGGAAGTGAATCAATTTCAAATGATGCTCCAAATTCGAGTCTCGGCATACCTCTTGCCTCATTTTCAAAACATTCCACTTTTCTTTTACTGCATTTCTCTAGATGATGTTTCACACACTCAATTTTTCAAGTGATACTTTCTTTGCAATAATTGCATAGTACTCTAGTAGGCTGATCACTTAATCAAGTCACCTTGTCCCATTCACTAGCTTTAGATCTTCCACCTCTATAACTCTGAGTTTGGCATCTTAAAAATTTAAATTTGAGTTAGGTCTAAATAAAGCTGAAATCTGCTGTTAAGAAATAAAGGAAAGATCTAAAATTAAAATGGAGAAAATTCTAATATGTCATTATCTCTCATATCTGAACTTTCTGTGAAATAAAGATTTTTTTTAATATATATTGTAGATTAGATAAATAAATTAATAAAATAATAGATATATTAGGCACTACATAATTATCAAACCTTTCTAAAAAAAATTTCAACCCATCAAAAAAACAAAAACAGCAAAAACCCAGTTGGGTTGTTTTTTTGTGTGAAAAACCCAGGTTTTTGCCAACCCTGGTATGGAATACCAGCTATTTGGGTGATTTAAAAAAAGCTTGAAGATTTCCAGTGAAGATGGACCAAGCAGGTTGAGGGACTAAGAGATTATTCTTGTATAGATAGACTGAAATATCTTCAGTTATACTCAATACAAGGTAGACTCCTCCATGCAGACATGATTCAGTGCTGGAGAATATTCCATAACCAGTCTCCAATAGTGCCTGATGATGTTTTTCAAATATTGAACCCATATACTACTAGAGGTCATCCATTTAAAATCCATTTTCCTCACACCAATTGTGATGTCTACAGGAGATTTTTCTTTAGAGTTATAAGGGAATGAAATGCCTTACCTGCAAATGTTTTGTTGTCCCCATCATTAACATTTTTTAAGAGTGCCTTTGCTAATTATTTGGGTGATACTCTTTTTTTACCAACTGTGATTCTCTCAAGCTATTATATTATCAGCTCACAACACACTTTCCAGTCCTTCTTTTAAATTAACTTTGATTGTACAGTATGGTCTTGGACTGGCATGTTGGCTACTATGGGGTTCTTGGGTGTAATCCATGGGAACCCAACCAGGTAAGAAAACCTTTTACATTTTATTCATTGAGAAATCTAGTATGTCATCCACTATCAAAATTTTGGATTTAGATTGATATGGTATACCCTCACTAGATAAGCTTTCCCAACCTGGGGGCTATGCTTTTAACTTAGGAAACTGCAAACTAGCTAGCCTAAATTCTTTGAAAACAATATTTCTGTGTCTAATAAGAGAAAAAAAAACATTTTTAAGATCATTCAAGAACTGCCTTGCAAGTCCTACATCCAGATGGCATTAACATAGAATAGGATCTCTCCATACAGTGTTGGAACCATAAACCTGATCCATTCATGTCTGATTCTGTTGAGGACAGAAACCGCTATTACTGCATTATTAACCAGCTGAAATCATTTATTTTTCATAAAGGTAACAGATACACTTCTTCCTCTATCCAATTTAATAACTATAAAATTACTTGTAATTTTAATCAAGAGATCTGGAGAGCAAAGGAGTCAATAGTCACATCTGATAAAACTTGTTTGGCCTTCATTTTGAATGAAAATGAGGTGTAGAGTGGAGGTGCAAAGTATGATGGGAAGTGATCTGGTAGATTAACAATATATTTGTTTATAGTACTTGAAGTAAAAAAAGGAAAAACTGCTTGATAAGTGAACTTTTTCTGTTGGTGGTATTTATTGTTCCTTGCAATTAAAATGAATGAAGGTACAAGAGAGAGAAATATGAGTGAAGAAAATTTTACAATTAAAGCGGAAGTAGATGAAGCTAATGGAAAAAATGAGTTCTGTGAAACAAGTCTTCAAACAAAAGATTTACTTGCTTGTGGAAACCACACTGGCAAAAGGGAGGTAGGTACGGTACCTATACTGTAATAAAATGCTTTAAATCATTTTTATCAGATTATTTTGCAGGTTGATTGCTTCATAGTAAACTGTACCATACGTATTTCAAGATTAGGAACCATATTTAATGTTTTTGCATGACATAAAATGGGGTGACTCCAAACAGACTTTTTTGAAACTCGTGAAAATCTATTACTTTATTATATTTATTAGTTCAAAGATTCTCTCCCAATATGGACAAATTTGTTTCTGCAACATCAGTAGTTAGGTTTTGGTACTATTTACAGAAACAAGAAATTATGATAGTTCAGAGTCACCCTGTTTTACAATAATTTACTATATCATTGGTAGGGTATAGGTCAATTAAATTAAATCTTCACAGTTGTTCAAAGCCATCAAAAGTTGTTTCAATGCGTGTTTTATTTATTTAGTGTAGTGTTAAATTAATCCTATACATACACATTTAATGAATGTGGAATATTTTGTTATGGTCCTCTATGACACTTCATAATTAAGATTTTAGTAGGTTTTTATTTTTCTTCTAAGAAATTAGGCCTAGGGCAGTGGTGGTGAACCTATGGCATGCGTGACCATTTGGGCATGTGATCAAATTTGTCTGGCATGCCTAAGCAAAATGTAATAATGTTGCCATAATGAGTATAAAATAATAGATTTAATAGATATTTATAATTTGGTGTAATATATATGAACTTTGGTAGGCACACAAATTTTTTTTTATGGTTTACATGTTTTTTTTTGGCACGTGACTGTAAAAAGGTTCGCCACCCCTGGCCTAGGGCTTAGTATCTGAAAGATTAACCCTTTAATGCCCAGTGTGTGAAATTTTCATCGTTAACTTTGGAAGCAATTTTAGACCTTCCAGTTCCCAATGTGTGAAATTTAACACATTTCGTATTTTATTAATTATGAACAATAAAACTTTGTAAAATATATTTTTCAGTTATTTTGGGTCCAATTAAATGATTTTTATATCCCAATTTTTTTTTTTACTTTTCGACTTATTTGGGTATGAAAGGGTTAAGAAAATGAAATAGGCATTATGTTCATAAATGTTCACAAAGTTATAAACTTGTTCTTTGAGTTAGCTGTGCATTTCATTTTTAATATGTTTGACTTAAAGAATAATTTCCTTTATGATAGCTTTTTAAGTTAAACAGGTAATATTAATTTCAGAATCTCTGGATTGAAGATGGATTAATGGAATGCAGTTCTTTGAAACAAGAGCCATTAGACATCATGGATGCCACAACTTGCATTAACTTAAATTTGTCTAATTTCTCCTTGACTGGAACCAACCTCCAACAGGTCTGTTTTCACACTACTGAAAGATGTACTAGTACTGTCTTATAAAATAGGGCAACTTCAAACACTGCTAGGAATGTTATATTTTTTAAATATTACCATAACTGGACTACTGTGAGGCATTGTGTGGCACAGTGATGAATGTGCCAAAACAAAGTTTTGAAGAAAGTTTAAATATTCATAACTTTATTAAAATAGATGTAATTCATTGTATTTTTAAATTTTTTTTTTAATTTTATGAACATTGAGAGAGAGTGATTAAATGATAAAACAGAAGCATGCATTTAAAGTTTTTTATAAGGTAAAATAGCATTAAGGGTATAAAGATTGGAAGATTATTACAATAACTTTATAAAGATTGAAAGAATTTTGATTGTTTTTGTTTCATTTTTCTTATAATTTTATGGTGAATAAATGAGTGAGTATGTAAATGAATAAAAAGATGACCTGGTATGTGTTAGAAGGAAGGGTGAAAAGTTTTCTTTGGCATAGAAAATGGAATTTTTGCCTGTTGGTTGATTTACCATTGTGCTGCACAATGCCTCATAATAGGATAAATGCATTTTAAGTACAATAACCACATTTAAATTAGATGGAAAGGGAAAGCATTAAAGTGAGAAACTAGGAGTTAGTGTGACTTGAACCTGCATTGCTTCATTTCAAAGTCATTCACCAAATCAGTTACACCATTCAGAATATTCATGATATTTACATAGGCCAATAACACTTAAAATGCATTTACATACTTTATAAAGGGGAGGGAGTTGAATGGAGCATGCTTATTAGTTAGACCCCATTTGGAGTATGCAATCCAATTTTGGAATCCGCATATTCGCAAAGATATAGACAAAATTGAAAGAGTTCAAAGACGAGCAACTAAGATGATTCCGTCGCTTAGGTCAAAGTCGTACGAGGATAGGCTTAAGGAGTTAAAATTGACTACACTCGAGACTCGGAGGCTAAGAGGTGATCTAATCCAGGTGTTCAAAATTATGAATGGGTTCGATAACGTAGATAGAGAGAGCTTTTTCAAAATATCTCAATATAATAGTACTAGAAATAACGGGTGTAAGTTGACAAGTAGAAGGTTTGAGACAACAGTTGCCAAAAACTTTTTTATGCACAGAATAGTAAATAGCTGGAATAGTTTGCCAGTAGAAGTAATTAGTAGCACATCTATAAACATGTTTAAAAATCGATTAGACGCATATGTTGATAGATTGGGTATAGTTTAAGGTAGTAAAATTAAGGCTGTGGGGATAGATCCCACAGCTCAACACAAGTGTTGTGGGATATAGGCAAAGGTGGGCAGGACCGAACTCCAGAAACTCGGTCCTTTTTAAGGACCGTGAGCGGGAAAGTCGGTCCTTTTGTCAGTGAGGACCGAAATGAGGAGCGACGGTCCATTTTTAAGCAATTCCGGACGGTCTTTTTTAGTGTGTTTAGTGATTATTTGAAGTTCTAAAGAAGATGGATCGTTTCCTCCAGAAGACTCAGAAAGAGACTGAGACTGAACTGAAACTTGTTTCAACACCTGGAGGAGACGAAGAATCTACTGATGTTAGTGCTTCAACTTCAAGTCAAGCAACTGGAGCTCCTAGCGGAAGAACTGAACCCGGCAATACCTGGCCATACCTGGACAAATACTTTGAATACCTGGGCCCCAAGGGTGAGCAGAACCTGGAGTACAAGTGCTTGCTGTGCCTGCCGAACAAGAACATCCTCTCGACAAGCAACAAGAGCCAAAACAACCTCAAGCGACATGTCTCCAGGCGCCACCCTCACGTCCAGAACCAGTTCGACCAGTGCATCAAGGACGGGGTGGAGCTCCAGAAAAAGAAGAAGCGGCGAGGAGACCCTCAGGAGCGCCCCGACGACAAGAGGCAGAGGACCATGGTTCAGCCGACTATACGGGAGGGCATGGCTCCGTCCAGAGTCACCAAGGCTCTCTTTGAAGAGAAGGTCAGTAAATTCAATTAAAAATCTTACAACTTTGTCTAGAAGTATTTATAATCATTAAATTACACTCAAATGTCAGTCAGTTATGATGAAACGGAACAAATTTTTATTTCTTTTTAATTAGTTGATCACCTTATTTGTGGGCAACATGTTGCCTCTCGACGTCGTCGACTCCGATTCGTGGAAGGACTTTGTTAGCACCTGTGTCCCTGGCCAACACTCCATGTCTAGGAGGACGCTTACCAGGCGTATTGAAGACAGGTATTTTTTGTTTGGCTATTTAAATTCATTCTTGATAACAGTATTTTCTTTTCTTTTCTTTTAGTGATGAGCGATGACATTATAATTTTTTACTTTACTTTTGTCTTTTAATAAACTTTTTAAGGTTTGACGAGAAGAGGCACCACCTGAGGGACGTCCTCAACTCTGTACAGTCGGTCTCTACTACGGCAGACGCTTGGACATGTGCCCACAAGTATGTTTAAATTTTAATTAATTTACTTTTTACTTCAATCAAAAAGAAACTAATAAACTGTGAGTTTATTTTAATCAATTTATTACAATGCTGTGAAAATATAAATTATAATACTACATTTCAATTCAAAGCATTCCATTTTATTTAAGGTCGTACATGGGGATGACTGTACACTGGATTGACCAGGCCACCCTCCTCAGGCAGAAGGCAGTCTTGGCGTGCAGACGACTCACCGGACGACACACCTTCGAGGTCCTTGCGAAGGAGATGTACAAGGTCCTCTTCGACTTCGCCATCGAGTTCAAGGTCTGCAGGACTACTACTGACAATGGCAGCAACTTCGTCAAGGCATTTAAGTAAGCAGATTTTTTTTTTTTTAATTTCTTCATTCAAATTTTTTTACTTTTAAATTTTTACATTTTTAGTTTTTTCTATAACATTGAATAAAAAAAATAAAAAAATATAATAATTGTGTTTCATTGTGCAGTGTCTTTGGCAAAACGGACGAGGAGCTGCCTGAGAAGGTCCAGGAAGAGGAGGAAGAAGGTGTGGGGCGGCCCGATGATGAGGACGTCGTTCAGGTTGAGGATCTGGCATCGCTTTTGGAAGGTAAATTATGGATTATTATTATTTCTTGATTTTTTTTCACTTTTTACAAGTCTTGTAAGGTATTTTCTTTTCACTCAAATATATTATTGAATAAATTGAACATTTCTTTTTAGCCGGTGCCACGGAGGATCCTGAATACGTCCTGCCGAAGCACACAAGGTGCGCCGCCCACACCCTGAACCTAGTGGCCACCTCCGACGCTGACAAGGCCCTGAAGAACTCGCCATCCTACAGGAAGGCGTACCGGACCGCCTTTGGTAAAGCTACGGAGCTGTGGAACAAGCAGTCAAGAAGTTCACAAGCCTCAGACACCATCAAGGCCGAGATAGGGATGCAGCTGACTGTCCCCACCGTCACGAGATGGAACTCCGTCTACGACGGGGTGTCCCGCCTGGTCGACATCTTCGGAGACAGGGAGAAGCTTCATGGACTACACCAGACGTGCAACATTCTTGGGGTGCCTTCGTTCTCGTCTGGTGAGCAATATACATATTTGATTTTTTTACTTTTCTTTTTGAAAAGGTAAAAAGTAAAAAAGTAAAAAGTACAATATAAAAAGTTTAAGTACAGGACTAAAATATTAACTATTTTTTCAGCTGATATCAACTTCTTCAAAGAGTATCTTGAGGTGATGAAGCCGGTCTGTAAGGCCTTGGACATCCTGCATGGGGAGGACAAGGCGTACATGGGGGCACTCCTGCCCACCCTGGCCATCTCTCTCAAAATGTTGAAGGAGCAGATGGAAAGCAGCGATCTCAAGATGTGTCAGCCACTGGTATTAGCTGTCAGGGATGGGATCAAACGTCGGTTTGGTCCCCATTTTGAGGATATGGACTTCCTCCTGGCAGCTGCGCTACACCCTAAGTTCAAATTGGGCTGGGTGAGGCTGGTGGAGGACGACGTCATGTATGACGTCGAGGAGATCAAGGCCAAGGTGAAGAAGCAGATGATGTCTATGGTGGAGAGGATTCTGGCAAGAGCGGACTCAGGCAAGGACACCAGCAGCAGCGAGGGTGAGAATGACCAGGACAATGACGACTTCTTTGAGGCTCTCTACGAGGGCGGGGAGAAGACGAAGGAGACCGGGACCAAGTTGGTGGAGACATTTCTCAGCGAGAGGCCTGTGAAACCCTTCATCTTCAACAAGGACTCGTTCCCCAGCCCGGCGTTGAAGGACTTGTTCATCAAGTTTAACACGCCTATCCCATCCAGTGCCGCCGTGGAGACGCTCTTCTCTTTGGGGAAGGACGTCCTCAAGCCGAAAAGGTCAGGGCTCAGTGACAGCCATTTTGAAATGCTAGTCTTCTTGAAGGGAAACTCAAGCATTTAACTTAATAACTTTTTTTCATCATTTATGTATTGTATTAATTATAATTTACGTTAATAAAATTAAAGATTTCCGGTCTCTTTAATTTCATTTTTCATTTTAATCAAATTTGTCACTTATTATATATAAGGACCGAGGACCGAGTCGTTCCTAGGTCCTATCTTCAGAAAGGACCGTGACCGGGACCGGGACCGTCGGTCCTTTTTGAGGTCCGGGTGCCCACCTTTGGATATAGGGAGGCAGCATCTTGGGTTAGGGGATACTCTCTGTCCTTACACACCCCATTTAAAGAGATTCCTCTGCCGAGCGGTGGCCCCCATAGTACTGTGAGGTATTGAAAAACTCATGATCTTCACTTGCCCCACAAACACCTTGAAATGGGAGACCCAAAATGGATGCACACACATTTCTACATTACTGTGCAGTCTTTACAGCCACACCTACACTTTTCCTCCTAAGTATATATATTGTAATGTATATGGTGGTAAATTTTGACTTGGTCCGCAATCGATATGGATCGTGACTTATTTTTGGTTGGATGGATACTGTAATGAAATTGACTGAATCCTTTAGACCTGATATATTTGCATGTCGGTTATAAATAGATATAGAGTGTAACATATTTGTGGATAGTAGTCTATTATGACTTGCTCCTCTGGACCGAGAGATTCTATCTTTAGTTTTAAACCGATAATTAATTATTTTTAAATTGATAATTATTTAGTTTCGTAAAAATTGGTCGTTGCCAATTTACCGGCAGTTTTTAAATAAGTTTCTTATGTTCTTGTGGTTCGGAACCCACGTAAAATTGTAGGTCCCCTCCGCCACCACGGAGGACATACACAATACACAATTACGAACACAGTTAGGTAGACCAGCCATGAGTGGATCCTAGGGTCTTTGTTGGTCTGAAACATTATAACATTATATTGTAAATATTGACCTTATTTGAATGAATCTATTTTGGGATTCTGGGTGGCATGATTGGTAGGAGCACTAACTCTGAAACCACATGATGCAGGTTAAAAGTCCCACCCAGTAGTTCCTAGTTTCCCACTTTATTGCCTTTTTTCTTTCCATAATAGTGATAAATATTTCATAGATTTTAAAATGAGAACCATCCCATTTTATAGTACGCCATGTCTTTCTATTAAAATTTTAACTAAATATTCTTCAAAGATGAGCATTATTAATTTAGGTGTTTAGTCTAATTTATTTAATATAATAATTGAGACTAGAAATTAAATTTTTAAGTTAAAATATGAATAAGAAATTAAATGAGATTCACACTTATGTTAACAAGAGGTGGTTTGGCAAATGCTAAAACTCCCAAATATCCATTCAGTCAGTAGGTAGCTTATAAGATTGGAAATTAATGTATTTTAAATGGTTAAAAGCTTCAAATGAAATGGCTACTCAAGTTTAAACATTAGGAATTTTAAGGAAAAAAGAAAATCTAAATGAAGTGGATTCAAACTACAAATAAGCATATTTATTGGTAACTCTATATTCACATATAACATGTATAATGTTAACATACTTGCATACAGTATCTAAAAACTATTTCCCATTCTCTGGGTATCATGTTGCGTTCAAAATGTGATCATTAATATCCATAAAAAATAGTTGGCAAATATTTTAAATTCATAATGAAATTCATTGTTTTGAAAGATTTTGTGGTATGATGATTAAAGATTAGGGTTGGAATGAGGTCGTCTGAAGTTCAATTCCTGCTGCTGCTGCCTCTGGTTAAGTTGTGCCAGTGACTAGGTTACTTTCAGAGTTTGAACCTAGCACCCATCCCCCTCCCACTTCCAATGTGTTGGGAGAAATAAGGGTTCTGGATATTATATTTTCCAAATCTTAAATGAATTAAAATTTATTTAGTTTCAAACTTAATTAGCTAATTGATGTAGGTCTGGTGCAATTTAGATTGATGTGAATTGATAGATTGTACATATTTAATGGGCCTTCAGGTCATATGGCTAGCATATTTTAAGAATAACATCATAAAACTATTACAAAGATAGGTTTATGCACTAATCTTTTTATAAATTTTCCAAAACAAAACACTAATGGATGCTAAACATGGCAGATTGCCTTGTGTAGCTGTTCCAACAGACTGACCAATGAGTGTCTAAATTGTCTCCACTGTTATAGGAATCCTTATAGGAATGTATAGGAATGCTGAGTTGGCAGGTATAGTACTCACTGTCTACTTGGAGCACCCAATGCACTTCTGTTTCCCATACTGTGCCCACCCTCACTGTCATCTATGACTCAAGACACTCATTTGGTTCAATCCAATGCATTCATTATATAAACACGAAGTTAACCTAACAGTCAGTTTACTTAGCCTATCTTTTGTGGGCATCAGCAGAAAATTACTCCAAATAGTTCTGTTTAGTTTATCAAATCACTATTTTCCCAATCATTGTATTTTACTACTTTAATTCAACTTCAATCACCGCATTCATATTTTAATATGTGTATTATTCCTGAAATAAACTAGCTCTTATGCAACCCAGATGACTATAAACCATGTCAAGCCATAATTTTATTAGTTACCTGTCCCCCTTCTCTGAATGATTCCTTATTTAAACCCTTCAGAATATTATTTCTTCCTCTGCACCCTTCCTAAAACTCTGTTGCACAGCTTACAAAGGGCAGAGCAACTACAGGGCCTTCAGTTAATGAAACTCCTACATTATAGCCTAATACTGGTGCTTGTGTAGAATTAGGTGTATGAGTGAATTGAGTGGGGATCAAGCTTTAGCAATAGTATAAGACCAGATTGTGATGCTGGTCATGTTACTGGTTATTGAATGCGTTTGTTTAGCACATTATTGTGATGAGTGATGTGAAAGTAGGAATGCTAAAATAAGCAGAATCTTATAAGAAAAAGAATACCAGCTATGATACAGCGATGAAGATGCTGCTGTTGTATGGAACAGGCTTATCTAAGGAGCATTTGTTTCATTGAAGTATGCAAAAGACAATTGACGGTGAATGCTGAAGAAGTTGATAGATATCTTTTGATAATGTGGTGAATGAGATTGTAAAGGCATTGATGTGTGATTATTGAAACTAAAAGTAAAAGTACAATGAGACTGTAAAGACAGTTTTAGTCATCATCATTTTTTGAATGGGAAAAATATAAAAATACTTTGCATTTTCACAACAAATAGAATAGAAATGAAGTTACAGTAATGAAAGTCCAACCATATGACTTGTAAGCCAAACTGAGAAGCTTGGCAGAAACTTAACAGATCTGGTGTGTCACTTTGCAAGCTGAAATAGTAATTTCAGAGCTGAAGGAGTCACTTTTATGATTAATAATATTAGGTGCCATTTCTGCCAAACTTCTCATGCTGACTTTCTAATAAGTTCTTTATAAAGTATATAAAATTCCCATAGCTTGATTGGAAGTTAGACTTATCCGTAAGAGCCTGGGTTCAACTCCCACCTCTCCCATGGTTGGAGTTGGACTGGTCACTCGCTGTGTGATTGCTCAGGGGCGGGTGATTTACTTGGGAGTTCATACTCACCCCTGTCTGTGTGGGTAAATAGGGGTTTCTGGATGTTTCCCGTTACCCATTTTTAATCTGCTTTAAGTTTGTCTCAGTGGTTGGATAAAAATTGGTTGTAATAAAAGATAATTTCCTCCTCAGTTTTCATACTGTGATGTTCTTTGCCATTCGGAGAAGAGTTCTTCTATTCATATTATGATTTTTATCCTTCAGGAATGTAGCGAGGTTATATGTAATGAAGAAGTCAAAAACCAAAATTCTCTTCCTCATCATCAGAAGCCTTCCATTGATGGAGAGAAGGTGCAAAACCTTTCTCGAACTGCTAATCAGGAACTAAAAGTCAAAAGATTCAAGGAAAACGTTTTGCTTAATAAATCTCTGGCAAGGAAGTTGAAATTTTCACAACATAAGAAAGATGCCAGTATCGGTTCTAAAATCAAAATGTTTAAATGTTCTACTTGTAATTATGAAGTGAAACGAAAAGATAATCTAAAAGTTCATGAAATGACTCATTCTGAAGTGAAGAAGCTTAGTTGTTCTAAGTGTAATTATAAAACTAATCGGAAACACAGATTAAAAGTTCATGAATTGATTCATTCCAAAATTAAAATGTTCAAATGTTCAAAATGTAATTACGAAACTAATCAGAAAAGCAAGTTAAAAATTCATGACTTGACTCATTCTGACTTTAAAAGGTTTAAATGTTCAAAATGTAATTTCGGATGTAATCAGAAAGGTAATCTTAGAATTCATTTGTTAAACCATTCTGAAGCGAAACAATTTAAATGTTTTGAGTGTAATTACGAAACAAATCGAAAAGGTAATCTGAAAGTTCACACACTAACTCACTCCCAAACAAAAATGTTTAAGTGTTCTAAATGTAATTATAAAACCAAACGAAAAGACACTCTAAAAGCTCATGAACTGAACCATTCTAAAGTAAAAATGCTTAAGTGCTCTAAATGTAATTATGGAACTAACTTTAAATGCAATTTGAAAAGCCATTTATTAAAGCACAGAATGTAAGGAAACCCCGATGTCACCACAGAATGGGGATTAAAGTACAAAGCCTTAGGATATCATTACTAAGGCATACCAATGACTAGATATTAGATTGAAACAGGGGTGGCATTGAGAATCAACATTAATACAGAGGGAGGGATTGAACACGGGTACACAAATGCAACAAAGTGTAACCAGGAAGAAATTAAAAGACAAAATAGGTGTTTGAAGAAGATCCATCCAAACTGTATATGGAGTTGAAAAATGGTCAAATAGAAGTAGATAGGTTTCCCGAAAAAGCTATAAAGAACTTCTGGGAAGGAATCTACGAAAATGAGATCCAACATGATGATGATATACTCTGACTGGAACAAATATTCAACAGTGAAAAGTTGAGAAATATTGAAGAGATAGAAAGACCAACAGTAACAAGAGAAGAAATAGAAGTCACTCGGAAAAAGTCAAAACTGGAAAGCAACTGGATCAGGTGTGGTATGTAACTTTTAGTTGAAAAAACTACTCTCTTTAAAAGAAAAGTTAACCCACTGCATAGGGGATATTGTAACTCGAGAAAAGAATATCCCAGACTGGATGACGAAAGGCATGAACATTTTTATTTTGAAAATATTAAGAGACCCACTTACCCAACAAATACAGACCAATTACATGCCTGCCAACATTGTATAAGTTTTTAACTGGGATGTGGCAGGGAAAAAAAAAATTAAATATATATACACTCGTACCAACACATGACCAGAAAGACTTGTGGAACAAAAGAAAAAATTAGAAATTTGAGTGTGGCCTGGATTTATTAATGAAAAGCACTATGGCACTGTACCACTGCAATGATTAAGTGGAGAACCGATCTGGTACTCCATCACGAGAGAGAGTACGTGGATATTAAAGTAGGAGTTAAAAGAGGTATCTATCAGGGAAACTCAATAATAAACTCAAGCTTTATTACTCCATCGATTCTTCGTGTTCACAGCAGTGCCATCACATAGTAAAGCTTTTAGAGTGTCTGAACTTTCCGAGTCCACTATTACAGTAATCAGCTCTTCTGCTACACAACGAGCATTTCCATGATCAGGTGTTACATGATCTATATAGATATTTCCAAGCTCTTTGACAATGACGTAGTCCACTTCTTTGATCTTGCCTGCCCTGGTTAATGTGTTATCTCTTCTCCCATCAAAGCCAATGTTCCGATTTAACCCTGGTACTCAATTTTTTTTACCTACTCGTGCTCTTTCCCTCTCCAGCTTCTTTCTATCACTTATGTTGCCCTGATCTAGAATTCCCATATCTTTCAAAGCAGTATTAACAATTGCTGCTGCTGCCCTGCAACTCACTCTGTCACGATTTGCGGTCACTGCCAACTCTTCATAGGTATATCTGTTCTGCTCATTCTCTATTAATTCTATATCAGGCACGAAGTCTTCATCTCTTGGTCGGTCTCTACCTCCATGCTCTCAGCACCGAATGCATCCTGTGATGTTGAAGGGACAACTCTGATAGCTTCAGTCAATTCTGCTTGTGATCTCATTCGGCGTTCGTGTTCTTTTTGAACTAGCAATAGACCTTTCCTCATCAAAGCAGCTTTTCTATCAATTGGCCCCAGTTGGTTTAATCTTTGCTTTTGTCCTACAAAAGAATCCCACTCAGCAATTGTTATTTTATCCTTGCACCGGCAGGCATTTCTATCAGTCCCTTTATCGTAACAATCACACGTACATACATCAAACATAGCATCATACTCGGAAACGTTTTGTTCAAATCTCTCATCTTTTCGGTTTATAGGAACCTTGTTCAACTTTGAGGCTGCTTCTATCACCCTAACAACTTTCTGAAAGATTCCACGAGTACTTATTGTAGGGAAAGATAATCTTCTCCATATGGTTTCAACGTCTATTGCGACTATGTTACAACATTCATTAAAAGTAATCGATTTATTTGATTCAGCCTCTTCTCGTCGTCGCACAAAGTTGTAGTGCCTCACAACATCTGCTTTTGTTGGTGTCATAGCTGCTGGAAACTCGGAAAAATGTCCAAAGGCTGCATTTGACGACTTTTTTCTTGATTAATTTGACTTAATAACCAATAATTTAACTTAAAAACCAATAGTTTGAATCAACAACCAATAATCAATAATAATTTCACTTAATCGATAATCTGAAACAAAAATAAAATAAATTTTTTTTGCAAAGTACTTAAAAACAAAATTAAGGTTGCCAGACTTTTTTGCACATTTGTGAAATTTGGCCACCAAGTGGCCAATCTGGCAACCCTGCATAAAACCAAAAAAGTAGCCATAAGTAAAGAAGGGACCCATTTGATTTAAATGAGGGCAAATAAGGTCTTTTAACTTATTTTAAACATATCTTAAATTGATGTTCAGAATAGGTTCAAAGCTTATTGTGAAATCTCTCATAGGATTGTGAGGAAAAAGGGGGGACTATGTGCGAGGGGTACAGGGGGTCGCACATAGCTCAACTTTTGATATGTTATTTGTTAACCCAAATGAAAACCCTCGCATAGTGTCGTTTTTAAAAAAAAAGCCAAAAAAACTTGACCCGCCCTACTCAATATCCCTATTGTTGTTCGTGTTGGCAATGAACCCTCTAAACTATATAATAAACAACCTAAATAATAAGTACATATCGAAACCGTGGGAGAATAGAAGCCCAAAGATTTCACTTTTTACATGAGTGATTTAAAATTGAAATTGTATGTTCCAAACAAGAGGGAGTTAACAGCTTGAGTAAGAGTAGTAAAGATATTTTTATCAGACATAGGAATTTAGTTTGGGTTAGACAAGTGTGCATCTATTACGCTGAGCAAAGGCAGAATGTGTGAACTCAAAAACACGAAAATTGAAGTAGTAGAGATTACAGGGATTACGGAGAAGATAGAAACCTAGAAGATGAAATTGAAACTGTCGAAGGAGTATATTAGAAGCCTTAAGATAATATTAGTCATACCTAAATAATAGAAATAAATTCTGAGCAATTAATCCTCTGGGCATACAAGTACTAGTAGGGATTTGCAATAATAGATTGGTACCAGTACAAAGTAAAGAAACTAGAGACAAACCCAAAAAAATTATTGCATACCCATAAGGTAATTTACAAAAACTATATTCCCAGACTGTACCTCCCAAGAAGAGAGGGAGGTTTAGGACTCCCAACAAATAGATTCACTACATAAAACGGCAATCATAGATTATTAATGATGTACACCTGGAGTTCGCCCGAAGATATGAACGAGGGAAAGCATTATATCAACATCCATCAGAAAGAAAGCAAAGGAACTTCGAATCCAAATAAGCCTCCAATGGAAATGATTAAAGAGGGGAAACAATATAAAAAGGAGACTGGAAAATAGGGGGAAACACCGGTGAAGAATATGTATATGGTATAGTTGTAACTACTGGAGATCCAACGGTAGTTCCATAGAGATAGGGTCTTAACACTACTTGAAAAAGAGGGACCACCTTTCGTCTGTTTCCGGTGCTCGTGGAACTAGTGTGCTATCCCGGAAGTGAAGTTTTCAGGTTTGTTAAGAGGCTGGCCTCCCTTCTTTGTAATGCCTTTAACTTTCATTTTTACTCGCATTCATTTTCTCTTCATATTTGTTCACTGTATTTATAGCATTCATTCTTCCATCATTCATTTCATTGTTTTATTATTTAATCTTTAAACTTGATAAAACTTATATATTCGGCGTCGATGACCTGGATGTTGCGACGCCAGAGGGATTACCCTTTATCATTCAGTTCATTTCCTACCATGTTAAATATTTTAATCTGAATATTTGAAACTTTTTTATATTAAATTTCATATTCTTAGACTGTCTAAGACCTATATATATTACTCGTGTAGCAAATGATGCTACTTCATTTTATATCAGCAAGCACGATTAAAAATAATATTGGAACAAGAGCTATTCCTTGTGAAACGGGTACATACCACCAGGTCCCAAAAATGCCCTCCATGAACCGTAACCACTTTCTTACGTTTCCTCAGAAAGTCGTATATCCATTTACTACTAATCCGTTCTTCCCATTCTCATATCTTTCAGTTTGAGTTGTTGTTCCGTCGTTACTCTCATCAAATACTTTGGCAAAATCTATGTATATGACATCATACTTTGCATTGTTTTCAAGAGCATCAGTGATATAGTGGTCAATCACGTAACCTTTGCTGTTATATAGGTTAAAAATCTCAAACATTATATCTGGTTTGGTTTGGGTTGGCCACTCACCCTGCTAATGCCTGGGCTTAGATGTCCCTTGGGGCACACTCACCTACACACTCGAGAGACGAGTTCCAGATGTTTTTATAATATATACATATATATATATATATATATATATATATTATATATATATATATATATATATATATATATATATATATATATATAATGCATACCCACAAGGAAAAGGAAAAATGAATCCAATCTTTCGTGTATTCAGAAGTACACCTCGTCAGGGTACTCCTGAATACACGAAAGGCCTTGGAATCATTTTCTTTTTCCTTGTGGGTTTGCATCATTTATTCATTTCACGTGTTTAATTGTGAAATTCATCATCATATATATATATATATATATATATATATATATATATATATATATATATATGAAATCAGGTAATGACTGGCTCCACAAGTATATGTCCCACTCACTGGAGATGTGACAAACCTTCCAGCTTTCATTCTAAAAACTGGTGTAGGGATTGGCCGTAAATACTGTTGGACCACTTTTCTCATTTTTCACGATTGTTTTCTAAATTTCTTAACTTTGTTTATTTGGTACCAGTTAAACTACTATACCCCAACCCCCTCCACCACCAAAAGGGGTCTGCAGAAGAGCTTCAGCATGGCCCTTATATGTGAAAATTTACAACTTACGGAAGGTGTAGTGGAAAAATCACCACGCTACCTGACTGTTATCAGACAACTTGGTTCATTACTGTAAGTGAAAATGCTCACTTGGAAGTTGACAAGAGAATCAGAGTGGATTATCTCAACTGTCCCGGTGTGAAAACTACCTCCACTCCCAATAAAAAGGCGATGCCCCATCAAAACTCTCGAAGAACATGGAGAAGACAGAGCATCTTCCGCACTTGAATTGATATCGACCACTTTACCCGCTGCTGAAAGGAAGAAACCTTTCTTCTACGGCCCCTGGGAAGTTGAGAATAAGAGCTGAATGGCCAGTGCAGAAAAAAAATTGGTAGTTTTGTGACCCAAGACCAACACACTCTCAAAACTTTCAGAAAATGGAGATACAACAAATGTTGAGAAATGCCGTTATCGAAGAGAGAATTAGTTGCGGTAACTCACTCTTCCAGTTTGTTTAATCTAACCGAAGAAAAGGTGTTTGTCAAACATTTAGTAAGAGAGCAAGAAAGCGGCAAATGTATTAAATGCAGTCTAAAGATTCCTGAATTATTCTCATATTAAGATGTTTAAATGTTGCAGATATGATAAGGGAAAGTAATTTTAAAACTTAATAGGTACATAATTGCGACTTATCACGAATTCTACACTCAAAAGTTCGTGTTGAGCACACTAAAATCTCCAACCCGTCCCTCCGTGGGCTTGTTCGGTTTCTTGTTTGGGTCATGGGCAGACCCATGTCAGTGAGTCCCCTCTCTCCTCTTTAGGGACGAATCTGGGTTGCGTATTATAGTGCAAATAAATTTTTTAAGAAGTAAATGCGATTTTTTACTCGGAAAAGCTTCGATGGATGACTACATATCATGCAAAGTGCCTTTTATTAAGACTGGAGGTCATTCCTGTAACTTTCTGCTCTTGTTTATGAATTTATAATAAATTCCTTAATTATTATGGCTCTTTTTGTGCGCCTTCGTGAATCGAAACTAACCAACTAACTAGTAACCGTTTCTTTGTCGTCTCAAACTTTTTAAGAGAAGTAACTTTAATTGCAAAGGTACCTTTCAAACTATTGCATGTTTTCAAAGCTTTTCCAGTGCATAGTAGCTGTTTATTTATTTTTAATTTTTTTGAGATAATGTTTGCCTGCAACCGAAGCATATGTGTTAGAAAATTATTTTCTTATTCTTAAAATGTACTTTTGGGATCAGATTGTTTATTGTGTGTTCTGAATGCTTTATTATATTACTGTAATTGCAATGTTTGTGTTCGGTCGATGAACCCATCCTGGCTTTATGGAATTAGTTTTCGTGAACAGTTGCTGTATCAGACGAAGTTCTCACCACTCTGACTGTTACAGTTGGGTCTTATTTCATCTCCAGTTGAATTATGTCGGATTAAAAAAAAAAAAGGGGATGGGATAGATACTTTTTTAGTTTACTGTTTATGGATTGAAAATTTTTGGACTCGCAAAATTAATATCCGATTTGTCTTCCCACGTTTATGAACTACTCTTAACCTCGAACACTTTTCCTCCTTAATTGATGCATATGCTCATTTCTCTTAGGTATGTAGTCTAGACTGAATCAGGAGGCAGTGCTAATGTCCCATTTACAGTGCATCTATTGAAAGGAAATGCAAATTATTCATAAAAGGATGAGTTGGTCTTTGATCAGTTTTGGAGTCTCACTGTATTGTTAGTAGAATTGAGCAGTCTTCTCTAAAACTTGATGAGTCTGGGAATCTGGGAAAGAATATTACAAACGCATCTTGGAAGTGGTGAAAGGAGATGTAATAAGTTACAGTATACAAAAAGTGGGAAAAAGAAGCTAAAAAAAATGTTTGGAGACTTCCGAAGGAAAATGAATCAGTAGTATGTGGAGAACGGAATGAACAGGAAATAAATGTGAATGCAATTGGTTTTGGCGTATGTAGAAGTGTATACCAAGGGATGGAAGGCCACATTAGAAAAAGTTGAATGAGAGTGTGCAAGCTGAAGAAAGGAAAATCGGCAGTTGATGGAACATGTAGAAAAATTATCAAGTCTGGAGGTAGAATGGTGATTGAATGATTGTGGGAGATATGTCAAAAACATGGGAAAGTGGGTGGATATCTGGTGTTTGGACGAAAGTTGTAATTGTACCAATGTGGTAAAATAAAGGTGAAAGGAGTAAATATAAAAATAATAGGAATACGAATCTTTTAAGTATACCTGAAAAAATATACGGAAGAGTGTTGGAGTGAAAAAGATTTTAGATCCTTTGGATGGATGTTGGATGTGAACAAGGTGGTTTTAAAGAAGGAAGAAGAGGATGTGTTGATCAAGTGTTTGCAGTGGACAGCTGACTGAGAAGTCAAGTGACAAGAAAACGGTGTGTATATACAGTATTTGTGGATCGGAGAAGACGTATGATAAAGTGAATAGATGTGCCTTGTGGCAAGTGCTTAGAATGTATGGTGTCAGTGATAAGTTGTTAAATGCAGGGAATAGTTTTTACTTGGGTAGTAACCCTTGTGTAAATGTTGAGGGTGAGGTTAATGGGGTAATGCATGAGATGAAAGCATTAAAAATAAAAGTCCACCTGAATTTGGGGAAAGTCGCATATGATGTGTGATCATGCATCTGAATGAATCGGGGAATGGATAAGAAGAGCAATGACACCGAAATTCCGAAAGGAGGATGACCAAGAGTCAGACAGATATGCAAGAAGATTGCCAGCGTCCCTTGCCGAACCCATACTGACGATGTGAGAGAAGATTGCGAGAAGTGTGTTGTTTAAGAATCTTCCTATTAAGGATGGATTAAAAATAGAAAGGCAAGAAATCAAAGCAGTTGGACGATAGTTGGAGGATTGAAAGCATCACCCTTCTTTGGGACATACTGAATGAAAGCGAACTTCCAGCAGGAAGGAAAAGTACCAAATGAAAGACAAAGACGAGAGAGTTTGCCACGACAGGGTGTCTGTACAAAAGCACAGTTCTTGAGTACAGTAGGAGGGATAACATCACGACCGTATTCCTTCCTTGAGTTGAGCTCAAATAGGGCAGAAAAAATATCTTTGGAAGAGATTCTAATTTCAAACATAATTAAATCAGAGGGAGGAGGATATGGAGGAACAGCACCGGAATCGTCCATGGTTGAGTTGGAGGCGAAAGTCTGGGCAAAAATTTCGGCTTTATCAGGAAAAGAGACGGCAACTAAGCCGTCAGAATGGATAAGAGAAGGAAAAGAAGTAAAGTTGTTGGAGGGGTTCTTGGCCACGTGCCAGAAAGAGCGAGAGGAATTAGAATTGGATAGGGTTTCACATTGTTTGATGAAGGAATTTTTGATGAGTCGAAGAACAGATTTTGCACAATTCCGGGAGAAACATAGGCTAAGTGAGTTGGATGGCGACGTTACCGTCTGAAAACCTCTCTGTTGCGGATAGCTTTAGAACAAAGTTAACCATGGAATACATAGCGGGGTCCAATTGGACCCCGTTGTGTACGATGATTTGATTCGCCTCTGCAGTCTAAGACTAAACCAAGCTTTTTTTTTTTTACATTAGCAGTAGGAATAGAATAGAATAGAAGTCTCCTATGTGCAGGGGTGTACCCAGGATATGGTCAAGGGAGGGGGCGTGTGAGTAATTAAAACAAAGGTGTATACATGAACATTTACTAGAGCCAGTATTCATGTATTAACAAAGCCTTATTTACAGCAAGTGTAAACTAAATTAGATAAAATGAATAGATTTACCACACATTTTTTATGCGAAAAATACTGGGCCAAAAATTATAGTTACATTACTGTGTGTGTACAGACAGGATTTAACATAGAGAATACTGAACAGGGTCGGCCCTAGCAAATGCGAGGCCCAATTCGAGATTTTTAAAGTGGGGCCCTAAGGTTAAAGTTACCTACCAATAGTAGGTGCATGCTTACTGAAAGAAAAGAACAATGATTCAACAACAAATATTATTTATTTTGGATGTGATCACAAGGAAACCTTTCTGGCTTTCATAGTGACAAATTCGGCAATGAGGTCTGTATAGTTACAGTTTCTCGCAATGTCGTTTTCAGTGGAGAGGATCGCCAGATTACTGAGTCGATCCTGCAGCATCGTCGACCGTAAATACGTTTTTATTAATTTCAACTTTGAGAAACTTCTTTCCCCAGACGCAACAGTAACTGGAATAGTCAGTAGTATTCGCAATGCAGTCGTGAAATTCGGGAAGTCCACAGAATGATTGTTCAAAGTGATGCAGCCCAATATCTTCAGTGGATCACTTTGTATATCTTCTGGAAGAATTGGTTTCAAGGCTTCCATTTCCTCAGCAAGCATGAATCCATCAATGTCGCGGTCTTCTCCATCAGTCAGTTCAAGTTCGAGATCTTTGCTGTGCTTACGTAGGTCTGTCTTGAACATCTTTATGAACATGTACGTGAAACCAAACTTTGAGTGATGTTCTCTCAGTTGTTCGAATCGTCGTTCCAGGGAGGATATGGCAGTGTCTAAAATAAATTGCGTTAAACACAGAAATTTTAAATTTTTCTTCAGCATCTTCAGTTGGCTGGTCTTGACCTTCATAGGAAAACATCGTCTTTCGTCTGACCTGTGTTGTCTTGAATTCTGGCTCGATTTCAAGCTGCTCTGCAATCTCTTTGGCATCTGTTACAGCACTGAAATCCACTCTCCCGATATTCTTTCCAAACTCTCGATGGCACTTGCCAGATGCTTTGAATCACTGAAGATCTTTACTCACGTAGTTGACTTGAAAGAGGTCATACCAGAATATGACAGCAACAATGAATTTAAAATTCTTCATCTCTTTGCAAAGTGATTATGCTTCACTTCTTCCTTGAGGATCTTTTGCATTTTCAGCAATTTCGACAAGTGCATCTTGTCTCGCTCAAGGGCTTCACTGAGAACTCTTTCACATACTTGCAGAAGACTCACCATCGATGGGTTGAGGCTGAGAAGAAGACATACAGGTGTTGAATAACCCCGAAAATGAGATGGCTTGAACATATGTTTTTGTCATGTCCCCAAGTAGCAAATTGTAGTTGTGGCATGCGCATGGAGTGAAGAATGCTCTTGAATTAATTTCCAGAAGTCGCGCTTGAACGCCTGATGAGTGTCCCTCCATGTTCGCACCATTATCGTATCCTTGTCCACGAATATCACTCATTTTCAGTCCAAGTTCGTGAAATTCTCTCACCAATACCTCTAGTAGGTTTTCTCCTGTGGTCTCCTTCACCTCAATGAACTTGGTGTTCAAAAATTCCACTTTCAATACCTGATGATCCATCAAAGACATATCGCAAAATAAGGGACATCTGCTCCTTATGACTAATGTCGGGTGTGCAATCAAGGATCACAGAGAAATACTTTGCCATTTTAATTCTGTGTACAATGGTTGCTCGAAATTTGTTGCCCGTGAGCGAGATGAGTTCATTCTGGATTCGTTTTCCCAGGTAATGATCATGAATTTCGTTATTGACTATTCTTCTAAGATGGTCTTGCATGACGGGATCAAATATTGAGATAAGCTCAACCAGTCCAAGGAAGTTGCCATTATTCCGTTTGAAGATTGTATCTACTGATCCTCGGAATGCCATGTGTTCAGCGAGGTACTGTACAATGGTGAGGAGGTGCTCAAACACATTTTCCACCTAAGCTTCTCCGTATTGATTCATTCCTGACTGAGTTGATCCACAGTGCAACTTTTGATCAAACGTTGTTCGAGTTCCATCCATTGGAGAGTCGCCTTCAGATGGCCCTGTGGTCTTTCGTGCTCAGACAGTCTGGAACTAGTATTCACCCAGTCACAGAATCCTCCACACCCCAAGGCATTGTTGGAGTTTCCAAATAACTTGCGACAGAAACAAAATATCTGATTCTTAGAGATTGAATAAATCAGCCATTTCCGTATACCAACTTCTCCATTTTCCATCCGTCTCTTGTAATGACTTTTTGAAAACTTGCGGCCATTGTCATCTCTGGGAAAGTTATAGTCTTCCTCACACTGTGGTGGGCCTTTACTCACTAGTAAATCTCTGTCTTTTGTGCTGACAGTTTCCGGCCATTGACCTGGATCTTTGAGTGCATCCAGAGGCTGATTTTGCAGAAATGGAGTCTGATCCATGGGTTCTTCCCTCTGGATATCACTTTCATCTATCAAAGCTGGTGATGACGCATGTGACAGCGCAGGTACATCTAGTTCACTTTCATCTATCAAAGCTGATGATGATGCATGTGACGGCCCAGGCACATCTTGTTCAGTTTCAGCTTGGGGATCGCGTTTCTCTAGAAATTTTTCAAATGACCCATACATACGCTCAAGTTCTGATTTCCGCTTCGTTTCACGCTCTCTCTTCTGGAGCAGTATCTCGCAATCGCTTTGGAGGCATCACTGTCAGTCGATATCTGAAATATAACAAAATATATAATTAATACGGAATACTATTGTATATGAGTACTACTGTATATGAAGAGTTATTATGACAAGCCGTATTTAATTTACCACTCAAAACCAAAATATTTTTTTATACTGTATGTACTCATATATTTGCGGGGCCCAAAGGCCGGCAGTGATACTGAAACATTTTTGAGCTTTCATTGTGCACAAGACAGTACAGCTGCGAATTTTAAGACTAATTGGCGGGTAAAATTCTGCAGTCGCGGGTTGGCGAATTTTTTACTTTTTAAATTCGGATGACGTCTTTTTTGACTAATAGCGGAAAGTTTGAATATTCAACAAATATAAATAATGTAAACTAAAAATTTATATTTTATATTAATGCATACAGAATCAATTCGTAATAATTTAAAATATATTTTTACTATAAAATATACAAACTAGAAACCTGCTTACTTCTGTAACTATGTACAAACTTTAGTACATAGTTATAGATATAGAGAAAATCACATCAATAGACACCGGTACAAGCGTAGGCGTATCAGGCGGGGGATCTGGGGGCTACCACTTCTGTCGTCCCCCCTTCGGTACGCCCCTGCCTATGTAGAACCTTGTTAAATGCTTTACAAAAATCCGAATAACATTTACATCATTTCCATTATCTACCTGATCAGTTACAAACTCTAAAAAGTGTAAGAGATTAGACAAACAAGCAGAGCTGGGCAGTATTTAAATACATTTGTATTTAAATACATTTGTGTATTTAGAACTGTATTTATAAATACATTGTTTTTCATGTATTTAAATACTTTAATGAGTATTTAAATACTCAAAATATAAAAATGTAAATACTTTTACTGGTTTAATACACGTTCTGTACTAGCACAGTACGACGCGTCAACAGTGTAGTACAGCATGGTTCATGTTTCAACGTGTCAGTTCAATCAGTTGTGTGCCACTCTTAGTCGAAAGCGGTTGATTTCTTTATCGTGTGCGTGTCATGGCTTCAACAAGCAAATCCGGTGAATCAAACAGTGATATATCTGCAGATAACAATTTAGTGCACCCTCTGTTTGATGGAAAATACTTTAAAATTAAATCTAAAGACGGTAATAAGGTAAAGTGCACCCGCTTGCTGTGTAAACACGAAGTCTCTGCTGCAAGCAATGCTACAACGAATCTGTACACTCATCCTTTATCAAGCATTTTATATTGTTGTTACTCATGAATTAGTGAATGCATATGTTAAAATTTGTATGTATTTAAAATGTATTTACAAATGTATTTAAATACAATTGATGTATTTTGTATTTAGTATCTAAATACATTCGTAAAATGTATTTAGTATTTAGTATTTAAATACATTTCTCCCATGTATTTAGTATTTAGTATTTAAATACATTCAATGTATTTATTGCCCAGCTCTGCAAACAAGACCACCTTGATCTAAATCCATGTTGTGAACTTGAAATAAGATTAAAATTCTCCAAATGATCTTGGAAGTGAAAGTGGCAACACTCTGCTGTGCTCCAGGTTCTGGTAATTTTTTACAATATGGTTCGAAATTATTTAAAAACCGTTTACAATACGGTTCGAAATTAAACTCGAAAAAGTTTAGGGGCGTAAATTATGACACTAACGAAAATATCACGACTTAACCGGCAGGGCCGGCCCTAGGATTGCTGGCGCCCCGGGCAAGCTGAACTTCGGCGCCCTTACAAGTATAATTTTAAAATTTGTTCACAATGAGGAAAAACTACAAATGTAGGAATAAAGAGTTTATTACAATTAACGATATTCACTCAAAGTACAACTAAACATTCTCAAAATGGAATCATGTATGAAAATATGAGAGACAGTGTTGCCACTTTTGTCTGAGGTAAATCCACAAAAAAATGTAAAAATTCCACAAAGTGGCAACACTGATGAGATATTAAAGGATGGCAGCGCTGCCAGGCGTATGTAATTTGTGCTCAACGCTCACCTACGCGGCCACATCAACCCATGTGACATGTCATCCCATGTCGGGCCAAGCTGACCTTAGCTTTACTGGTAGTCTGGTACTAATGCTATTGGCTAATATAGTGTCATAATCCTTGAAAATTTGACTCCACATCAGGAAATTTTCACATTTGACTCTTTTATTTCATTTTATTTTTTTATTTATTTTTCTATTTTTCCCTTTGTATTTGGAAGATCCCAAACACATGACGTGGCGTCCCGGGCAACTGCCCGAGTTGCCGGTACCTTGAGCCGGCCCTGTTAACCGGGCATTCAATAAGGTAAAAATTCGGTAGAACACCCCCGACTTTGAAGAAGAGGGAAATTGTGGGCTAAAAAGGCCAGAATCAATTGAAACAACATGAAATACACCAGAAAAACCTATTTTCGTCAGTAATATTCACGGCAAAAGTAACCTAACCTAATCAATCGTCAAGAGCGTACAATTAAAACCAGGGGCGCCCGCAGCCTTTAAAAAATTGGACGCACGATTTTTTTTTAGGTTGAGATTCTTGGGGACGCAGCGCAATAAATAAGTAAAATAACTAGGCCATCTGTGCTCCTATCCCACAGGTTTTCTAAATTAAAATTTAGTCTCCATCTTTTCTAGAAATTAAAATATGGTGGACGCACGTGCGTCTGTGCGTCCGCCTGTGGGCACCCCTGGTTAAAACTAACGAAAATGCATCTTAACCTAACCAATTGTCAAGGGCATACAGTTGACCTAACTGGGCATGGGTACCCCATAATCAAAGGTGGGCAGGACCGAACTCCAGGAACTCGGTCCTTTTTAAGGACCGTGAGCGGGAAAATCGGTCCTTTTCTCAGTGAGGAGCGACGGTCCATTTTTAAGCAATTCCGGACGGTCTTTTTTTAGTGTGTTTAGTGATTATTTGAAGTTCTAAAGAAGATAGATCGTTTCCTCCAGAAGACTCAGAAAGAGACTGAGACTGAACTGAAACTTGTTTCAACACCTGGAGGAGACGAAGAATCTACTGATGTTAGTGCTTCAACTTCAAGTCAAGCAACTGGAGCTCCTAGCGGAAGAACTGAACCCGGCAATCCCTGGCCGTACCTGGACAAATACTTTGAATACCTGGGCCCCAAGGGTGAGCAGAACCTGGAGTACAAGTGCTTGCTGTGCCTGCCGAACAAGAACATCCTCTCGACAAGCAACAAGAGCCAAAACAACCTCAAGCGACATGTCTCCAGGCGCCACCCTCACGTCCAGAACCAGTTCGACCAGTGCATCAAGGACGGGGTGGAGCTCCAGAAAAAGAAGAAGCGGCGAGGAGACCCTCAGGAGCGCCCCGACGACAAGAGGCAGAGGACCATGGTTCAGCCGACTATACGGGAGGCCATGGCTGGACCGTCCAGAGTCACCAAGGCTCTCTTTGAAGAGAAGGTCAGTAAATTCAATAAAAAATCTTACAACTTTGTCTAGAAGTATTTATAATCATTAAATTACACTCAAATGTCAGTCAGTTATGATGAAACGTAACAAATTTTTATTTCTTTTTAATTAGTTGATCACCTTATTTGTGGGCAACATGTTGCCTCTCGACGTCGTCGACTCCGATTCGTGGAAGGACTTTGTTAGCACTGTGTCCCTGGCCAACACTCCATGTCTAGGAGGACGCTTACCAGGCGTATTGAAGACAGGTATTTTTTGTTTGGCTATTTAAATTCATTCTTGATAACAGTATTTTCTTTTCTTTTTCTTTTAGTGATGAGCGATGACATTATAATTTTTTACTTTACTTTTGTCTTTTAATAAACTTTTTAAGGTTTGACGAGAAGAGGCAGCACCTGAGGGACGTCCTCAACTCTGTCAAGATGTGTCAGCCACTGGTATTAGCTGTCAGGGATGGGATCAAACGTCGGTTTGGTCCCCATTTTGAGGATATGGACTTCCTCCTGGCAGCTGCGCTACACCCCAAGTTCAAATTGGGCTGGGTGAGGCTGGTGGAGGACGACGTCATGTATGACGTCGAGGAGATCAAGGCCAAGGTGAAGAAGCAGATGATGTCTATGGTGGAGAGGATTCTGGCAAGAGCGGACTCAGGCAAGGACACCAGCAGCAGCGAGGGTGAGAATGACCAGGACAATGACGACTTCTTTGAGGCTCTCTACGAGGGCGGGGAAAGACGAAGGAGACCGGGACCAAGTTGGTGGAGACATTTCTCAGCGAGAAGCCTGTGAAACCCTTCATCTTCAACAAGGACTCGTTCCCAGCCCGGCGTTGAAGGACTTGTTCATCAAGTTTAACACGCGTATCCCATCCAGTGCCGCCGTGGAGAGGCTCTTCTCTTTGGGGAAGGACGTCCTCAAGCCGAAAAGGTCAGGGCTCAGTGACAGCCATTTTGAAATGCTTGTCTTCTTGAAGGGAAACTCAAGCTTTTAACTTAATAACTTTTTTCATCATTTATGTATTGTATTAATTATAATTTACGTTAATATAATTAAAGATTTCCGGTGTCTTTAATTTCATTTTTCATTTTAATCAAATTTTTCACTTATATTATATATAAGGACCGAGGACCGAGTCGTTCCTAGGTCCTATCTTCAGAAAGGACCGGGACCGGGACCGTCGGTCCTTTTTGAGGCCCGGGTGCCCACCTTTGCCCATAATGAATTCGGGACCTGGAAAGGTAAGTAGTTGGAAATATTACACTGGGGAACACAACTTTTGGTGACTTAGATGTTAGACCTGTTTCTGGGTATATTGAGGTCGCTGATTCTAAAAATGACATTAGTTTTTCTCCATCAGCTCTGCTTATCAAGATATGATATATATCTATATATATATTTCTATATAATGTATATATTATATAATTGCTGACTGGCAATCACTGTTGTTGTCAATTGAATACAAAAGTATGATGAATGTCAGCAAAAATAGTGTATTAACATCAAACAAGCATAAGGTACGAAAAATATTTCTTAAATTCAAACAAGCTTGAGACACGAACGGCAAAAAAAGTTTTCATTGAGACATCTCACATAAACCGCGTTTCTGAGATTTCTTGCGATGAGATGTGCCAGGACATTCGCGTTGGATGCTCCAGCAGTAATCTGCCATCATGTGAGTATCCCATCGTCCGCGGTACCGTTCTTCCATGGTCCTTAGTTCTTGGTGAAATCATTCACCCTGTTCCTCGCTTAGATCACCGAGGTTATCTGGGAAACGATCCAAATAACTGTGGAGGTAATGCAGTTTGATGCTCATTTTACAGCCAAGTTTACAAAAAGAAGAGAGCATATTCTCCACTAGTTCACCGTAGTTATCGGCCTTATAGTTCCCAATGAAATTCTTCACAACAAACTAAACGATGACCACGCACGTGCCTCAATGTTGTCCATTGAATCTTGGAAACGCGGGTCTTTCATGAGTTCCCGGATTTGCGGTCCATCGAAAATACCTGCCTTCAGCTTTTCCATGCTCAGCGCAGGAAATTTTCTACATATGTAGCCAAAACACGTCCCATCTCTGTTCAAAGCCTTTATAAATTGTTTCATCAAACCTAGTTTGATGTGCAGTGGTGGCAATATGATCCTTTCTCTGTCAAGCAAAGCTTCTTTGATGATATTTTTTTCTCCAACCACCATGTTTTCTCTCAGAGGCCACTGTCTTCTCACCCAGTGTTCATCTTTAGCTTTACTGTCCCAGAGACATATAAAGCACGGGTACTTGGTGTACCCGCTCTGCTGGCCCAGGAGAAAATTCACCATCTTCAGATCCACACAGATCACCCATTGGTGGTCTCGGTATGATATCTTTTCTAGGACTAGGGCGACTGTCCCGTGCTCTTCTCTCATACCGACTGAGTGACCAATTGGGATTGATCTGTATCTGTTGCCGTTGTGTAGAAAAACACATTTTAGGCTCCGTTTGGAGCTATCTATGAATAACCGCCATTCACTTGGTGTGTATTCCGATATGCCCATTTTCATCAGCAATCCGCGCACATTGTTGCAGAAAACTAAATCGTTCTCTTTTGAGAAGAAGGGCAGTAAATCCTTTTCTCTGTCGCGATATAACGTGATTTTGTTTCCCGGCAGCAGTAAATTTTTTTCTCCCAGCCTGGAAGCTAACAATTCAGACGATTTCTTCGAAAGACTTAAGTCCCTTATGAGGTCATTTAATTCGTGTTGACTAAAACCTTCTGCAACTGATGACGGTCCTTCGAAATCACTGTCATTTTGCCCACATATGCTTTCTTTGTCAGTAGCAGATTCATCATCATCTTGAGGGAGCTCTGGAAGATGGCTGAATGATGGGACAGGTATCTCATCTGAATGTGAAACAGGCCGTCTAGCTGAGTCTATGTCAGGATACGTCCATTTACTCCGGTTACGTCCATTGATGCCCTTTATATTCACCAAACAAAAGTAACAGTCATCACTGTGGTTTCTCTGTTCTCTCCATACCATTGGTATACCAAATTTCAGGCACCTCCTCTTTCAGTTGGTCCATTGCCGCAGATGCTCCGTACACGTTTTACACACAACATGAGGAGCCCATGGTTTATCTTGGTCCCCTAGTTGTACGTACTTTGAAATAGGCAAAATAAGCTTTTTTCACAAAATCAGTAATAGTTTTTCTCTGTTCAATGAACGTGTACTCTCCGCAGATAAAACAAAACACATCTGGATGATTTAAACACTTTCTTCGTGATGAAGCCATGTCAACACCTGTAACAGGAAAGAATTCACGTTAGTACATGTACAATACACATGCAAAACAGCAACATCAGCAAAATCATAGCTACAATTTAATTATACAGATGCATTTAGATTTACGAGCAACTCATAATACCGTTCCAGAAGGGTAATAAAGTAGGTAATGATGTATGCAATATCTCAAAAACTAGAGCTGCTAGAACAAAATGGATGATATTTTCTGAATCAGTGGCATGAAAATATCCAGAATAAGGTCTAAAATCTCAGGCACCAAGAAAAAAATTTTTTTTTGTTCCCCAGTGATTATCAGTGCACTTACATTAATTAGGGAGGCTTCATGGTAATTAAATTCATTACCACACCGAGGATACGTAAGAGAGGTCTTGAGCACGCCGTGAGCTCGAAATATAGCGATAGCAGCGCTATCGTCCCTCAAAACTTGTTTAATAACGTCCCACTCGGACTTAGAGCGCGCACTACACACAGCCATTCTGAAGCAATTGTTGAATTCAAATTTCAGCGCCGGACATGCGCGGGGGTGTCACGTGACAATAGGGCAGCCGCTGATTGGCTAATGATAATAACATGACTACATACACACTGGACGAGATGGTTTGACGAGTGAATAATGGAGCCAAGATTTAATAATTTCGAAAGTAAATATCTCGATAAATAGGAATTTCCGCCAAAATTAGTATAGAATAAAGTATTCTTTTTTTTTTTTGCTCTATCTCGCTGTATAAATATCAATATCGAGTTTGGTGGATGTGTTCTACCGAATCTTAACAATTCATTAATTTTCCCATAGTTTAATGAAAATATCACGACTTAACCTTACCAACTAGTTAGGTTGGTTAATATTCGTTTTCGATAGAAAGAGTTAATTTTCTGCTATTTTCAACCAAAACAAGAATACTTTATTCTATACTAATTTTGGCGAAAATTCCTATTGGTATTATTCTACTATTACACCCGTCTAACGTCCAGCAATTATTATATATTCATTAAGTAGATTTTTTAATTCTAAGACACTTTCCTTCTATAGCGTTTCCGTCGCAAATGCTTCGTTTTCGAGATATAAACATTTTTTTGGTGTGTATCTAGTGTGTGTTTGTACGGTCGTTTGTGTGTTCGTACCTTCGTTTGTGTGTTCGTTTGTGTTGCCGTCACATGTCTGCCCAATCAGAGCGCTCCATCCATTTCGAATTTGAATTAGTTTGCTACTGGAATGGCTTCGTGTGACATGTGTTCATTCGATTATTACCGCTGTATTGTCGCTTTCTATGAAAATGTAGAAAAAAGTGTTGAGTTTCTGCGTGCTCACAGTGTTCTACCGACAGTAGTGAAGTGTCCACATTGTAAAATGGAGTGCACATATCGTCAAGACCAGAAACTGTGGCGTTGTAGAAAAAGTTACGTTGTGCTTAAAACGAAGAAAAGACGGTACTGTGATTATTCTGGCTTAGATTTTAAAGGTAAGTCCTGTTTTTCTTTTAGGTTAGGATAGGTTAGGTTGTTAGGATAGGTTAGGTTGTTAGGATAGGTTAGGTTAGGTTGTTAGGATAGGTTAGGTTAGGTCAGGATAGGTTAGGTTAATTTTGAAGGTGAAATTTGTTTTTCCTATGGTTTTTGATGTGTTTTGAACGTATCTGACCTTCAAAACCGTCGGAAATGACTCGTTTTCTGTGATTTCCCCCACATTGCCGGCTGGGGGGGGGTATCTCAAAAACGAGTCATTTCCGACGGTTTTGAAGGTCAGATTCGTTCAAAACACATCAAAAACCATAGGAAAAACATAAATTTCACCTCGAAAGGGAGACGGGTGTAATACTGTACATTTACCTTCCTATTTATCGAGATATTTATTTTCGAAATTATTAAATTTTGGCGCCGTTATTCACTAGTCAAACCATCTTGTCCCGTGACGTATGTAGTCATGTTGTTATCATTAGCCAATCAGCGACTACCCCATTGTTACGTGATTCTCCCGCGCAGGTCCAGCTGAAATTTAAATTCAATAGTTGCTTTAGAATGGCTGTCTGTGGTGGAAGCTCCCAGTCTGAGCGGGACGTCATCTAGGCCAAGGTTAGGTTAGGGGTAATACCTACCTTTCCGCATCCCAAATTTATTGTGGGGTACCCATGCCCGATTAGGTCAACTGTATGCCCTTGACAATTGGTTAGGTTAAGTTGTATTATTTTCGGATAATCTTAAGGAAAGGTCCCAGTTCTTAATACGTAGTAGAGATTTAACATATTAATAATATGAAAGATTATATTTTTCTCAATGAAATGCACCCCCGCGTTTTTATTCTTATTGAGGATAAGTAATTTTAATTAACGTTTTTAAAGTGGACGGCATTTCTTGCGCCTGGCAGCGTTGTGTGTAAATTAGATAAGTACTTGGAGGGACGTCAGAAATTTAACGCCTAAATACGGAAGGCGGAAAATTTTCTTCCTGGGATACCTCTCACGGGCGTACTTCTTATAAAGGCCTTCCCAAACTGTGAGGACCGCTTCCACAACTTCCTTCTCCAGGCGGCGAAATTGTATAATCCAGGATATTAGTGGGTAGGTAACATTTGTATACACGTTATGATAGGTTATATTTGTTGAGGGTGTGGGGAAAGTCATAAACGAGTGATTTGCGACTGAAACGGATGTCAAATTCAAATAAATCAGAAATACATCGGGAAAACATGTTTTATATCCAAAAAACTTCCCGGGACGCTTCCTTAAGATTTACTTTATTTTCGTTAGTTTTAACTGTAGGCTCTTGACGATTGGTTAGGTTACCTTTGCCGTGAATATTATTGATGAAAATAGGTTTTTCTGGTGTATTTCATGCGGTAAAGATTCGCTTTAACTGCCCCCTCATTTTTGACACGAAAACGTTTTTCTGGTGTATTTTTGTGTATTTTCTTCAAATCTGACCTTCATTTTCCAAGTAAAATCGTCATTTGTGGACCTTTTGGAGGATATGTCAGATCAAAACTGGGATTTTCCTGAGGAAATGAAGGTTAGATTTGAACAAAATACACCCGAAAAATGTTTTCGTGTCAAAACCCAGGGGGCAGTTAAAACGAATTTTTACCATTAGGTTAATTGAATGCGCGGCTCGGCCTCTAAGCAGTGTTTAGAGGCTAGAAATAAAGCAAATAAAATGTTAGGTATTATTAAGAGGAATGTTAGTTACAAGAGCAAAGAAGTGATCTGTAAATTAGGTCATTTTTTTTATAGTCGCCGGACAGCGGTTTTTTTTTTTTCCTTGGCAATCCATACTTTAGACAATTCTAGGAAACTTTTCTTCTATGAGTTTCCTCAGCAGACGACTGGTTGCTGGAATATCCATAGATAAAATTGATATATATCCAGGAATTTTTCTCAGTCCAAGACCGTCTTCTCTGTGTCTTTTGGGACACTCGTTCGTTCGTTTGTGCATTTCTCAAGGGAATGTAACTGCGAATGCACCACTGATTTTAATTTAACCAATCACAAACGGTGTCATTGCCTTAGCCAATAAAATTGAACCACCCTCGTGGCGGGCTTAGTTTGAATTTGAATAGCTCACTTTAGCCACGGCATCAGCCAGTGTGTGGAGGCTGCACTCTCACTTACTACGCGGGACCCATCCCAGCCAAGACGTACCTCGCAGGCCTCTGATTCTGATGACGTCGACGACCCAATCTTTTAAGGTAAGACTTTAAGGATATAACGGGGGTCCGGAATATGATGTGGTAAATTAAAATTATCTTCTTGTTCTACAGTATGCATACAGATTCTATTATTTTTGACATAATTATTACATTTATTATTACATTTATTATTGCATTATTATTTTACTACAGAAATTATAAATTTATTATTACATTGATTATTACCTTGTTGTTTATTATTACATAAATAATAATAACACTGGTCAACAAAGATTTTTCATCAGAGTAAAATTTGTGGTGGCTGGATAGCATTTTTCACGCTGATTCCAAAACTGCATTCAGATTGTTTCTAGCACGTATAGTTTTCAAGATGAAGGCATATATATAACTACACAGATTTAACCATTTTAAATAGGCAAAATACTAATATTTCAACATTTGATTGTGTTTATTTTATTGTGTTTTTTTAGTTTATTCATCTTATTTATTTCAATTATCTTAATTATACATCTTATGTATTTCAGGTGTGAGCTTTTACGTCTAGCAGCATTGTGATTCAGGCAACAACGCCGTGCTTTGTGTGTCAAAAGATCAGTCCAGTCCAAGAACTTGTTGTGTCAAGTTGGTGTACATTTTTTTTGAATTTATAGTTTGCTCAGGTCAGTCAACATGCCTCGACAATGTAAGAATGACCCCGACAAGTTCTGTTTCGTATGCGGCCAGTTGACAACTAAAACACAGCGACGAAGTATTACAACCGACATTAAGAAAATATACAAGCTATACTTTGGTTGCCATCTAGGTGACCAAGATAAACCATGGGCGCCACATCAAATCTGTTCTGGCTGTTCAAATGGATTACGTGATTGGCTTAACAAAAGAAAGCTTCAATGCCATTTGCCATACCCATGATATGGAGGGAGCCGAGAGATCATCATGAAGACTGTTATTTTTGTAGTGTGAACTTAATGGGGTTTTCTGCCAAGAACAAACACCAGATTGTATATCCAAACTTGGATTCAGCACGTAGACCAGTAAAACATGATGAAACATTGCCCATTCCAATTCCCCCAAGTGATAGGCTAGATTCTATCATAGATGACATGGAAAGTGATGAAGGTGCAACTGGCGTTTCCGGACCATCTACAGAACCAGAGTACACTTTTGAAGGTAGACATTTAGAGCCTAAAAAGTTAACCCAAGGACAGTTAAATGATCTTGTTAGAGACTTATCGCTGTCTAAAGAGAAATCAGAGCTTCTCGCCTCAAGACTAAAGGAGAACAATTTACTTGAGAACAATGTTCGTTATTAGTTACTACCGAAAGCAGAATTTTGAATTAACAGCATTCTTTTCAGTAGACGGTCCTCTCTGTTATTGCCATGACATCAATGGACTATTTACAGCCATATCTCAGACGTATGTGGCATCTGAGTGGCGCCTCTTTATTGATTCGTCGCAGAGAAGCCTGAAAGCAGTTCTTTTGCATAATGGTAATATAATGCCATCCATCCCCATTGCCCCTTCCGTCCATCTAAAAGAGACATATGACAATATGGATATACTACTTAAGGCAATCAAATACGACAGTCATCAATGGAATGTTTGTGGAGATCTAAAAGTTATAGGAATGCTTATGGGTATGCAGTCAGGATTCACAAAATTTTGTTGTTTCCTTTGCCTGTGGGACAGTCGCGCCACTATAGAACATTACACCAAAAGTGACTGGCCACTTAGGTATACATATGTCCCAGGGATAAGCAATGTCCAGTCTGTCCCTTTAGTGGATCCCCAAAAGATCTATCTGCCACCTCTTCACATTAAACTTGGTTTAATGAAGAATTTTGTTAAAGCAATGGGTAAAGTCAATTCTGAAGGGTTCCAATACCTTTCAAGGAAATTTCCGAAGGTTACTGCAGCAAAATTGAAGGAAGGAATTTTTGTTGGGCCACAAATAAGGGAGGTTTTGAATGACACTGAATTTGAAAAAGTCCTAAGTCCGCTGGAATTGAAGTCTTGGCTGGCGTTCAAATGGATATGTGAAAACTTTCTTGGAAGCAACAAGTCACCTGCGTATAAGGATGGAGTCAAGAACCTCCTTGATGCCTTCAAAGAAATGGAGTGTCGAATGTCGTTAAAATTTCACTTCCTGCATTCCCACTTAGATTTCTTTCCTGAAAACCTTGGTGCAGTGAGTGACGAGCAAGGAGAGCGCTTCCATCAAGATATTCAGATGATGGAGAAGCGCTACCAAGGATATTGGAATGAAAGCATGATGGCGGACCATTGTTGGATGCTGTATCGTGACAATCCAGGCCAAATTTACAAAAGGAAATCACACTCACAGCGCTTTTAATAAAATAATGTATATATTCTTTATTTATAAGTACATTGAATAAGGTATATGATGTATTTGTTGTTTAGCATTCCTAAGTGTGATCTATACATCCATAAATTTTCTTATAGCAATATCAAAAACTTAAAAATATCAAAACCAGTGTATCTATATAACTATACGTGCTAGAAAACAAATAAAACCAGATTCGGAATTAGCGCGAAAAATGCATTAAGAAAAGTGTGATCATGTTTGTGATGAGAAAAAAAAGTTTCATTTTGTTGGCCAGTGTAATATATAATAAACAACAAGGTAATAATCAATGTAATAATAAATTTATAATTTATGTAGTAAAATAATAAAGCAATAATAAATGTAATAATTATGTAAAAAATAATAGAATCTGTATGTATAGAACAAGGAGATAATTTTAATTTGTGCAAAGGTACTTATAAACGGGACCCTTTGATAAAATGTCCTTCCCGTGTCGGGAGAACGGGATCTATCCTGTGCGTGAATTTCTCAATGGTCCTTGGACTGTTTTCCCTCTTGTTTTTGGTTCATTCGTTTTTCTGTATCCACCCGAAGACGATGCCAGTGGTCATCGAAACTGTTATGGAAATAAACTCTCTATTAGAGTGGGTTTTTATTATCATATTTTGACCTTCACGTAGAAAAGTGAATTTTTTTTTGCATTTAACAGGTTAATATTGGTTATTTCACCTAAATATCGGTAAAGATGCAGTTTCACGGTTCCTAAATTTTTGGATCACTTTAACATATTGCTTTCCAAAGCATTCGGGAAACAATATGTTAGTGATTAACACTGGGAAGCAATATGTTAAAAAGAGAAAGGTTGGTTGGTTAGAAAGAGGTTGGTAATCTAGGTTAACTAACAAAAATATCACGACCTAACCTAACCAATCGTCAAGGGCGTACAGTTGACCTAACGATTGGTTAGGTTAGGTCATGATATTTTCGTTAGTTAGCCTTATAAGGCTAACTAAAGAAGGCTGGGGGCCCTGATCTTCAGGTGATCCAAATATTTTACATTCACAAAAAATGGCAAAGCATAAAAAGTTAAGTTGTCCATAAATTTACATTTTCTCGACTAGCTAATCTCTAAATATTATGAACTATTGTAATGTAACTGTAATTGGTTGTGTAATGTCTATTTTTGGGAAGCAATATGTTAGTGATATACACTGGGAAGCAATATGTTAAAGTGATCCAAATTTTTTCCCTGCAGTCGCGGAGGAACACAAAACATTATTGTTTACATTGCAGACGAGTGTTTTGTATTTTTTCGCGACTTAGCAGATCTGTAAAAGTAGCAGAAAAAAAATCACGAATTATCATCAAATAATGCAGAAAAAATAATTATCACCAATTAAATAACTAAGGTTAAATGAATGCCTAGTTAGGTCAGTTGAATGGCCGGTTAGGTCAACTGTACGCCCTTGATGAATGGTTAGATTAAGTAGTGATATTTTTGTTAACTAACGAAAATATCAGGACTTAACCTACCCAATCGTCAAGGGTGTACAGTTGACCTAACCGGGCCTTCAATTGACCTAACCTGGCATTCAATTAACCTTATTATTTAATTGGTGATAATTATTGTTTTTTCTGCATTATTTGGTGGTAATTATTGTTTTTTTCTGCATTATTTGGTGATAATTATTGTTTTTTCCTGCATTATTTGGTGATGATGCTTGATTTTTTTTTTTGTTACTTTTACAGATCTGCTACTTTGGCTAAATTTAACGCAATCCTCTGTAACTAGTTGAAGCTCACTGACGGAACATCCAGTGCACACATCCACCATCATCAACGTTCCACTCCAAACTGACGTATTTCCAACCTCATTGCTACATTTTATAGGCAATCATGCGGTGGAATGGCACAAAGTAGTTCTTATTAAAAATATTAATAAAAAATACTTTATGGGGTTTTACAAAAACTTTACCGATGCCATGGTCTTCAGACAGTCTCCAAATATACATATTTATGGTTTTTATGACTAAAATATCGGTATTCGTGGAGCCGTGAAACTGCATATTTACCAAAATATCTTCTGATCTTTTCGTATTAGGCACTCATTGTCATATTTCGGGCAAGTTAAGGATGAGAGAATAACGCCGTAATTGACAAAAACATCCAATACTTTGTCTTCATCTAGGGCACATGACGGATCAAGTTCTCAAAGTCGAAACCACACGATCGGCACGTCATAATTCTATCACGAACACCACCAAACTGAATCCAATTAGAAAAAAAAATAGCCAGAACAGAAACCAACAAACTAATTAAGTCGTAGAGTAACATGACATCATACCACCCCCGACTACAAATACACAGTGACTAAATATATTTATATTATTATTATTTTGTACAATAGTTTGCACAAAAAAGAGTGACAAATTTGTATAAAGCGACTAAAACTCCGTGGTGGCGGAGGGGATCTACAATTTTACGTGGGTTCCGAACCACAAGAACATAGGAAATTTATGTAAAAACTGCCGGTAAATTGGCAACGACCAATTTTTACGAAACTAAATAATTATCAATTTAAAACTAATTAATTATCGATTTAAAACTAAAGATAGAATCTCTGGATCCAGAGGATCAAGTCATAATAGACTACTATCCACAAATGTTACACTCTATATCTATTTATAACGGACATGCAAATATATCAGATCCAAAGAATCCAGTCAATTTCATTACGGTATCCATCAAGTCACGGTCCATATCGATTGCGGACCAAGTCAAAATTTACAACCATATACATTACAATATATACACTTACGAGGAAAAGTGTAGGTGTGGCTGTAAAGACTGTACAGTAATGTAGAAATGTGTGTGCACCCATTATAGGTCTCCCATTTAAAGGTGTTTGTGGGGCAAGTGAAGATCATGAGTTTTTCAATACCTCACAGTACTATGGGGGCCACCGCTCGGCAGAGGAATCTCTTTAAATGGGGTGTATAAGGACAGAGAGTATCCCCTAACCCAAGACGCTGCCTCCCTATATCCCACAACACTTGTGTTGAGCTGTGGGATCTATCCCCACAAAGCCTTAATTTTACTACCTTAAACTATACCCTTTCTATCAACATGCGCGTCTAATCGATTTTTAAACATGTTTATAGACGTGCTACTAATTACTTCTACCGGCAAACTATTCCAGGTATTTACTATTCTATGCGTAAAAAAGTTTTTCGCAACTGCTGTCTCGAACCTTCTACTTGTCAACTTACACCCGTTATTTCTAGTCCTATTATATTGAGATATTTCGAAAAAGCTATCTCTATCTACGTTATCAAACCCATTCATAATTTTGAAAACCTGGATTAGATCACCCCTTAACCTCCTAGTCTCGAGAGTAGTCAATTTTAACTCCTTAAGCCTATCCTCGTACGACTTTGACCTAAGAGACGGAATCATCTTAGTTGCTCGTCTTTGAACTCTTTCGAGTTTGTCTATATCTTTGCGCATATGCGGATTCCAAAATTGCACCGCGTACTCCAAATGGGGTCTAACTAATGATTTATAAAGAGGAACTATAATATCGCGCGATTTGTACTAAAAATTTCGAGCTATAAAACCTAACACTTTGTTCGCCTTATTGACCACTGCTGTACTTTGTTTCGCTACTTTTAAATAACCAGTGACTATAACTCCTAAATCTTTTTCATGCTCTACGCTTGTTAAATCTTTCCCTGACATACTATACGCAAAATTTTGCACTTATCCACGTTAAATCTCATTTGCCATGTGACTGACCAATCAACGATTTTATTCAGATCTTCCTGAATTTTACCTCTATCTTCGTCATTAATCACCCTACCACCCAGCTTCGTGTCATCCGCAAACTTTGAAACTGTACTGACTAGGCCGACATCTAAATCGTTAATATATATAAGAAAAAGCAAGGGGCCCAATACAGAACCCTGAGGAACGCCACTCGCTACATTAGCCCAACACGACTCCACTCCATCAACGACCACCCTCTGTTTCCTGCCTCGCAACCACTCTTCTAGCCAATTTATTACTACACCCCTGATTCCATGAGCCTTAGTTTTTTTCAATGAGTCTTTTGTGCGGCACGGTGTCAAACGCTTTTTGAAAATCTAAATACACTACATCAACCGCCCGATGTCTATCGTAAACGTCAACCACGCTTTGGAAAAATTCTAAAAGATTAGTTAAGCAAGATTTGTTTCGCCTAAAACCGTGCTGCGTATTTCTAACCAGATTATGCACTTCTAAGTGTTCGACTATACGATCCCTAATCACTGATTCCAGTAGCTTACCTACAACAGACGTTAAACTGATTGGCCTATAATTTCCCGCCGCACCTTTATCGCCTTTCTTAAAGATAGGTGTTACGTTTGCTAACTTGAAATTATCTGGTACGCACCCCTCAGAAATAGACGCATTAAAAATCTTTGTTAGCGGCACAACAATGCTATCTTTTAATTCTTTTAGTTGTATGGGATATATGGAATCCGGACCCGGTGATTTACCCGTTTTCATTTTATCAATATAGCGCATTACTTCCCCATCACTAACGACAATATTATCCAAAATATTACCATTATCAAAAGGTATTATGTCTATGACCGTAGGGATATTCGTTACATCTTCTATAGTAAAAACTGACGTAAAAAATTCGTTTAGCAAGGTAGCCATTTCCTTGTTTTCAGAGACTAGATCTCCATTTACATTTTTCAATGGACCTAAGACACTTTTTACTGGATTTCTATTATTGACATATTGAAAGAATCGCTTGGGGCTTTCTTTACCGTCACGAGCTATGGAGATTTCAAATTCGCGCTTGGACTTTTTTATTACACTTTTCGCTTCACGGCTCAGAGATATGTAGTTGTTTCGTAACAACAAATTGCCTTTATCGCACTTATGTTGCCTATAAGCCCTATCTCTACTCTTTATAATGTCTCGTACTCTAGAAGTAATCCACAAGGGCTTGTTGTTTACTTTCGCACGCTTAATTTTGTACGGTACACATTCCTCATTTATAGTCCTAAATACCGTTACGAACGATTCCCACATTAGTTTTGCGTTGGAGTTCCCCATTACGTTTTCCCAATTGACGTGTGAAAATTTACTTCGAAATTTACTAAAGTCTGCGTGCTGGAAGTTAGGAATTTTAGTCGAGTTAGTTGGTTTCGAGTGACTTACTGAGAGGACAAACTCTACCATATTGTGATCGCTATTGCTCAACGGTTCTATTACTTGAAGATCAGTAATTAGCCTATCATCCGTAGTTATTACTAAATCTAAAATACTGTCCAACCTCGTAGGTTCCCCAACCTTTTGAATAAGAACGCTATCCTCGAGAAAATTAACTAAACGATTACCTTCCGCGTCTCCCTGCATTGTATCGTAATTCACGTTGGCGCAATTAAAGTCACCCATAACTAAAGCCTGCTCACTACCGATTATTCTCTTTAGTTCACGATATAACGCTTCGTCCGTATCAGCTGTTTGATTTGGGGGCATATATAAAGGGTGATCCAGAGAAATGGGACCCAAAAGAAACCCCTGTAACTCTTAAAGTATAAGTCCTTTTATAAAATCATACGCATCATTCGAAAGAGGATAGTTACAAGTTTGTACAGGATTGTATAGGTTTTGACAATACAAGACAAGATAAGATACAAAACAAAATAAAAGTGTTAGTTAAAACTAACCCTTGAAGATGACTGCATGGACTGTGGAACAGCTGCGTTTCATAACTGAGCCATATTATGAGCATGGAAGAAGTGTAGTTTCAGCTCAAAGATCTTTCAAGACAAATTTTCAGATGTCAAAATCACCTTCTAAGAGCTGAAACTACACTTCTTCCATGCTCATAATATGGTTCAGTTATGAAACGCAGCTGTTCCACAGTCCATGCAGTCATCTTCAAGGGTTAGTTTTAACTAACACTTTTATTTTGTTTTGTATCTTATCTTGTCTTGTATTGTCAAAACCTATACAATCCTGTACAAACTTGTAACTATCCTCTTTCGAATGATGCGTATGATTTTATAAAAGGACTTATACTTTAAGAGTTACAGGGGTTTCTTTTGGGTCCCATTTCTCTGGATCACCCTTTATAACCGCAACAAGAAGTTTGAAATCGTTCAATTTAAGTTCTGCTATAGTCGAATCTATCGGTTCTGGAATTGAGTGCTTTACTTCTATAACGTTCGCAATATTATCTTTGATATACAACATAACACGACTCCTCGCCTACCTATTCTGTTTTTAACAAAAAGTCTATAACCTTTAATTTGATATTCCCCTACAAAGTCACGTGTTTCAGTGCTAAGCCACGATTCATTTATCGCAATTAAATCATAGTCTTTACAAGCAATTAAGGAAAAAAATTCGTTTATTTTATTTCGTAGGCTACGAGCATTTAAGGATAGAACCTTCAAATTGTTTGTAATTGCGAACACCTTCGCGAGGGAAGTAGTTGGGGTTAACCTTCGTAGTTATAGGACGTACCTAGAATTGCTTGAAGTCAAAGAGTTTAAATTAGATTACTGAAGCAAGTTAGTTTCAGCCGGGTTATACATTTTATACCCTGATAGTGTAACCATCAAACTTAATAATCCACTTTTCTTACATTAAGTGCAGACTCTAAGTGTCACAACAAAGGGCCAGGCTTTGCCTGGCTAAGGCTTGGCCAATTAGGCCTAGGCTCATATACTGAGATTCGTACTTAAAAAAACTTCTATCGATTGATAATTACGATTTAGACTTTATCACTTTTTAATTGTAACCTAGTCTCTGAATAGGATAGGTCCATTGTGTTAGGGGTCCTCGGCTCAGCTCGGGCTTTTGCCTAGCCTGAGTACGGGGGATTCGCCTGGTTACGATATGGATGCCAGTTCGGACCTCGAGAGGTTGCGAGGTAAGAGGTTGCATGAGTCTGATCAGAGGAGGATGTCTCTCTTGCTCCATCGTTCTTCGGGCTCATTCTCCTTCTTTGCGTTCGCCCCCACCAAAGGTTCGGAGTAGAGAGGTGGATGGGCCTTGTGAGGCTGGTGTGGTTGGAGGGGACGTTTCTCCCCAATCTGGTCTCCAGGGACTGGATAAGTTGGGCCTAGCCGGCCTCCTCCTCCTGCGCCTCTGGCCCCTGTAGATTCGGAGCTCTCAGACCCAGTGAGGGCATCCTTTTTATATAAAATTACTCCCAAGAAACAAGATATCTCTTTTGCGTCAAGACCTTTGGCCTTTAGCATAGGACTAAGGGATTCGCCTTTCCATGGGTTGGGTATGCAGGCACCAATTTTCCAGAGACGCTCTGGCACGGTGCAAATAAAAACTACCTCTGCCCTTCCCTCCCAGTTTTTGGGAACTCCCTGGAAGTTGGGCCCATGGGAGGTGGATTGTTCTTTGGTTAACGATACTCATATTGTGCATGGTGTTATAGGACCTATAGATTTGGAGGAAGATCTACTAGCTATTAAGGATGAGTTAATTCATAATAATTATCCAGTTGCAACTGTCAGTAGACTGACAAAAAGAACAGGTTCAACATATATTCCAATTCAACAGATTAAAGTTTCTTTCAATGCACAAGTTCTTCCGGTAAAGATCTATATAGCATATATCCCATATAGAGTTCGTCAGTTTATTCCACATCCAATTCAATGTTTTCAGTGCCAGGTATTTGGTCATATGGCTAAGTCCTGTAGGTCAAAAGTGAGATGTGTTTATTGTTCTGGAAATCATGTTGTCTCCTCTTGTCCAAAGACTACTAAAATTTGTGCCAATTGTTCAGGTCCCCATACAGCTAGCTTCAGTGGCTGTTCCTATTTTAGAACAGCGCAGGAAATAGAGAGGCTCAAACTTACATCTAATCTCTCTTATAGTGAAGCTAGATCTGTTCTCCGAAATCAGGACCCTACTGTAGTTTCAGAAAGAACATTTAAAAGTAATGACTTTCCTGTTCTACCAAAACCTATTATGTCAAGAGAGGTGACTCAAGGCTTGGATGTGGTGGATCCCTCTCCCCCCCTTCAGAATTCTTGGAGTGGAGTTGTGAGGGGAAGACCTGGCTCGACTAAGGCAATGTCCCAGGGGCCTTCTGGGGTGGGGGTGGATGGTGGGCTGTGGTCCCTGAACCCTCCCCCTTTTGGACCTATGGCTCTGTCATCAGACATCATTAAGTTCTATGTTTAAGTTTATTCAGCTTCACCCTTCAGAGTGGTGGTAGTCTCTCCAAGAAGACTTTGAGTACATTATCCAATTTTGTTTCTTTATTTAATGACGCTTTTCACACTGACCTCAAAACTGACCAGCTGACGAAATTCCTTGATAAACTGAAACCTAAGCCTATGCCCAAACAGAAACGTCATGTCCAAATTCGCAAACCCACTTAACATTTCATATTCAAAGGTTTCTAACCTTTGTTGGCTCAGTGGAATGCCCGCAGTCTCCAATCTAACTTGTCAGAATTTAAACTTTTTCTTTATACCAAAAAACCCCATTTAGTGGCAGTTTGTGAGACCTGGTTAACTCTAAGGCTCCAGCCTACTTTTATTAATTATACTCAGATCAGAGCAGATAGGGTTGGCCGAGGGGGTGGGGGTTTGCTATTTCTGATTCGTTCAGATTTGTGCTTTCAACCATTACCTCTCCATCCCTTTCCAGCAGGAGTTCTTGAGGTCCTTGCTTTATCTTTAAAAGTGAACAGTGGTACTTTAGATATACTCACAGTTTACAACCCACACCTTTCATTAACCACTATAGAAATTGAACACTATGCTGGTCAACTCGGTCAACAAGCTTTTATTTGTGGTGATTTTAATGGTAGACACAGGGCTTGGGATACAGGTATGTCAGGTTCTCCAACACCAACGGCCTTAAATTTATTTAATTTTATTCTCTCTTCGGATTTTGTATTATTGACTCCAGTAGATCTCCCAACAAGATTTAACATTAATAATGGAAGTTATTCAACGTTGGATCTCTCATTATGTAGAGGTAGGTTTGCTCCTAACTGTGCAGTGGCCATTGGTGGAAGCCTGGGTAGTGACCACTTTCCTGTCCTCACTGCTCTGCAAATTTCACCAGTATCCACTCCTCATAAACGACGTCCGACTTGGAAACTACGTGCATAGATTGGAGAATTTGGTCTAGAGCACTTCCGGATGCCCCTGCTATAGAAGGGACTTTAGATGAGAAAATACAGCACTTTACAGCCTTATTAGTGGAAACAAGTACCTCTACACTGAAGAAGACAACAGGAAATTTTGTTCCAAAATACCACAAATGCTGGTGGACGGAGGATTGCAGTGTGGCAGTGGCCACCCGCCGTCGGGCTCGGCATTTTTATTCTCATCACCCAACTCAATATAATAAGATCCTCTTAAATAAGGCAACGGCTATAGCTCGTCGTACTATTCGTCAGGCAAAGCGAATTTCATGGAGTCGGTTTTGTTCAAACCTCAGTTTTACTACACCTTCCACTGAGGTTTGGACTCAAATTCGGAAAATCATTAAGGGTACAGATTCATACTTCACTTACCCTATTGTTGTAAATGGTTCCATAGTAAGTGATGTACGTGACAAAGCAGAAGTTTTGGGGGCCTTCTTCCATTCGTTTTTTGGGACTGTAGCAGTTATTGAAGATGAGGAGTTTTGCAGGGACATGCAGTCTTCCTTATTTCTTGATTACAATGAAGATTATAATCTGGACTTCACATTGCAGGAATTACAGTCCTCCTTAAGGCAATGTGAACATACAAGAGGTGGTGCAATGGGACTGGATAATGTACATAAATATTTTCTTAGTCATCTTCCATTGGAGTACTTGCCATTTCTATTGTCAGCATTCAATGATAGCCTGAGCACAGGGGTCTATCCTTCATCATGGAAACAGGCAATCATGATTCCTATCCTCAAACCACAGAAAAACCCTTCAAGTCCATCTTCATATCGTCCTATCTGCTTATTATCCTGCTTGGGTAAAGTACTAGAGAGGATGGTCCATCAGCGATTGCTATGGATTTTTGAAACGTGTCACGTTTTTCGAGATTTGCAGTGTGGTTTCCGTAAGAAGAGAAGCACAGTGGATCAACTTCTGAGGTTGGAAACATTCATACGCCAAGCTCTCCGATGGAAAAAATATGTTGTTGTAATATTTTTTGACCTTAGTCGAGCTTTTGATACCATCTCCCATACTGGCCTACTTTATAAGTTAGGCGATTTGGGGATTCATGGTCGACTACTAAGATGGTTGCACAACTTCTTGTCTAACCGCACATTTCAGGTGCTAATTAATGATGTCTACTCAACACCTTTCCCCTTTAAAAAGGGTGTACCCCAGGGTTCAGTTCTTAGTCCATTATTATTCACAGCATATCTCTCCGATATGCCAGGTATTGATCCAGTTCAATCATCAGAGTTTGCTGATGATACAGCTTTCTATGTGGCAGCTAACACCCCATTAGAAGCCCAACAGATGTTGCAAAAAGCAACAGATAAGTTCTCATCTTGGTGCAGAACCTGGGGTCTTTCCCTGAATCAAGAAAAATAAAAAATTATGTTCTTTACACATCAAAAGGTTTCAGTGAATCCTATTGTCCAAATTAGTAACACCCCGGTAGCTATGGTCACATCCTACCAGTTTTTGGGAGTGGTCCTAGACAGCCCCAGACTGACTTGGTCTTGTCATATTAACTACCTGGTAACATCTTGTATGAAACGTCTAAACTCGTTAAAATCTGTTGCCTCTCATCGATGGGGTGCAGATCGATCTACGCTTCTCACTTTTTATCGATCATTTATCTTGGGTAAAATAAAGTATGCTGATGTTGTTTATGATTCAGCCTCTTTTACCTTGAAGAAGAAACTGGAAATGTTGCATAATTCTGGAATGCGCCTTATTTTGGGTGCCCGCCCATCAACTCCTATTATTGCCCTACAGGGTGAGACTGGTCTCCATGCCCTTCAATATGATAGAGATCTCTCTACTGAGGAAGTACTTCAATATTCTGGCTTCCCCATTTTCCCACCCCTTACGTCAGTCATTTGAGGCGGATTATCCTTTGATCCTTGCAGTGGACTGGACTGTGACAAATAAGCCGCCATTCTTCTTTAGAGCAACTGGACTTCTTAATAAGTATCAATTACATTTTAAATTTTTTACAGTTCCAGTGTTCCCTTCTTTCCCACCTTGGAGATTGCATTTGGTACCAACCTGTCTCTCTCTCCCATTTTTATATGAACCTCCTGTCCCCAAAGAAGTGATTGTGCAGTGTTTCACAGCATACTTGGGAGAGAAGTATCCAGATTACTTGTATATTTATACTGATGGATCTAAGATAGAGGTGCCTGGACCATCTTGTTCATCAGCTGTTTTCATTTCAAATCATAAAAGGTGTTTTTCCTGGAAACTATCCCCCAATCATAGTATACAGGCAGCAGAGTTATTTGCCATCCAACAGGCATTGTGTTTTTTAGTATCCAGAAGTAATGCTTGTAATGTCCTAATAATTACAGACTCCCAGACCTCTCTTCACCTGATCAACTCACCCACACTCACTACATATCTGGCTTTAACAACTTCTATCCATTCTTTACTGAAGACCCTCTCTGTTTCAGGTATTCTGGTTTCCTTCCAGTGGGTTCCGAGCCATGTTGGAATTACAGGTAATGAGATGGTTGATACGCTGGCCAGGGCTGCTCATTCCCTCCCCTGCTATAACTTCGCTATATTTCCATCCAGGCGAGGGTTTTGCAGTAGCTAAAATGGCAGTGCAAAATGATTACAAAACCCAATGGGAGAGATTACGGCACTCAACTCTCTATGGAATGTTTAAGCCTTCCTGGGGCACAAGAAATTGGCCTGTACCTTCTTCCCACTATAAAGCTTCTATAATATTTAGATTCCGTTCAGGCCATGTAGGCCTTCAGGCTTACTTACACCGGATTGGACTAGCTTTCTCCCCATTATGTGTTAGTTGTAATTTACCAGAGACACTGTCCCATTTCTTTCTTTTTTGTCCATGTTATACTAGGCAAAGGAAAAAATTAAGATTCTCTCTTTTGCAATATGGAGTCAGGAACTTTACTTTATCAGTCCTATTAGGTGGGGATAGTTTTTCACCCCCATTGATACACTTCACTATGGACCAAGTATTCAAGTTTGTAGTGGCATCTGGGCGGTTGAGAGAGTTTTAAATCTTGCATTGTATACCGATTTTCATTCCCACAGGTTTATTAATCTGTTACCTCCTAGTTACTCCATCTGGCTGTTACTGTTGACTTAGTACTTGGTTCCATTTTTATCAGTTCATGTTTAGTAGTACTAACAGGCCTCATATTCATCCCTTTCTGAGTGTTCTGGAATTGGCCCCAGAACTGAAAAAGGTAATGGTGTGCTTTCTCTATTGCTCTCTCATCCCAATAATAATAGACCCAGCACTTGATGTAGGAACAGTGGAAGTTCTCCTGGAACAAGGTATTTTGGTCTTGGAGGATGTAAATAGCCTTATTGGCTGAGCTCCTCCATATAAAACTTCAATCAATCAAATCACCTTCGCGAGCGCGGGGGAAATTTGTGGAATTTACGCTGGGACCGTTCGAGTTACGGCAGCCTGAAAAGAAGAGACAGTATTATGAAATAGTCTTCCTAAACGCGCAGCTCCAACTTCATTAGTAGTCTATTATGACTGATCCTCTGGATCTAGAGATTCTATCTTTAGTTTTAAATTGATAATTATTTAGTTTTGTAAAAATTGGTTGTTGCCAATGTACAGGCAGTTTTTACATAGTGGAGCCACCTCGATGGGCCGAAGTGGCCCATCGAGTCTTTGTTTTTATTACGATGTCGCCAAAGGAACTCGCATAGATATGAATCCAACATCTCACGTTTTGTACCACTTTCACCGTTGTTCCTTAGTTTTAAGGAATGCCACAAACTTTCGATGTTTTGAGTGTGGTTACCCTTGTCGGGATCAACAAAACATTTAGAATGGTTGACGGTATGATGCGTAAAGTAGAATCCATCAAGTTTTATGATGTTGCTATATGCCTTCCACATGTCGCTGATAATAGTTGTTTTTGGGCGTATTCTTGCTTTAAATCTTAATTACCTCTCTAAAGTAATTGTTATAATCCACGATTGTTCCATGCGAGATGCCGAATTCCTTTTCGCAAAATTTGATCGTTGTATACTCTTTGAGACCAACAATACATTAATGAAATTATAGTTTAAAGAGGTAGTTTTGAATCCTCTAGCCAAGTTTGTTTTGAGAGCCACCAGCACACCTTTTCTCGGCACGTTTGTTTTGAGCACCGCCATTCCATTGAGCATTTACTGTCGCTTCTTTTGGTTATTGACATTTCGTGTTTTTTATTACATTGTTTGGTTTTAGGAATAACATCATTCTGTTGTAAAAACTTTAATGCATCTTCTTCACGTGTGATATTTCTTGCTAGCCAAATTAGGTTATAATTTTCCATATTGTCAAGTCGAAGCAAATATTTCCATTCAAGGTAAATTAACAACTGATTTGAACTATTAGAAATAGGCTATTAGGCCCTAACTGAGCGCTTACAATGATGTTATCGTACAAATGACATCATTGTGGCATATCGTATAAATAATAATAATTTATTGACTATAACTTTATTTTTTATTTCCCCCAAAAAAGAATAATATATTTGGAATCAGCATAAAAAATGCTGCAAAACCATGTATTTATTTAAAAAAAATGGTGGTTCCCATAAAATGGAAAAAATCCAAAATTTCTTGTTCTTATGTAATTATTTGTTTTTATACCCAGTCTGTTTTTATAATGAGAACAAACTTTTCTGGTCAATTTTGAGGTGTTTTGCCGGAATCTGCCATCCATTTCCTGTGCAAATGCATAGTTTTCGAGATATTGTCATCTTGAAAACTACACATTTGCACAGGAAAAGGATGGCAATTTCGTACAAAACACCTCAAAATTAACCAGAAAAGTTTGCTCTTGTCATTTTTATTTAAACTAATGAAAATATCATGACTAAACCTAACTAATCATCAAGGGCGTACAGTTGACCTAACCAGGTATTCAGTTGACTTAATTGGCCATTCAATTAACCTAATACGTTAATATTAGTTATTTCACCTAAATATCGGTTAATATTCATTTTAATTTTCGTTTAGGCACTCTCTGTCACATTTCTGGCAAGTTAAGGATGAGAGAATAATGCTGTAATTGATAAAAACATTCAATCTTTTGTCTTCATCTAGGGCACATGATGAATCAAGTTCTCAAAGTCGAAATCAGATGAACGGCACGTCATAATTCTATCACAAACACCACCAAACTGAATCCAATTAGCCAGAACAAAAACCAACAAACTAATGAAGTCGCAGAGTAGTGAAAAAATGGCCCAATCAGGAAACATATTTCGTGAAAAAAAGTATATATTTGCATGTCAGTTATAAATAGATAGTGTGTAACATATTTGTGGATAGTAGCCTATTATGACTTTGATCCTCTGGATCCAGAGATTCTATCTTTAGTTTTAAATTGATAATTAATTAGTTTTAAATTGATACTTAATTAGTTTTGTAAAAATTGGTTATTGCCAATGTACAGGCAGTTTTTACATAGTGGAGCCACCTCGATGGGCTGAAGTGGCCCCTAGTGTGCCCACTATAAAAATTTCTTATGTTTCTTACATTATAGCCAAAATAGGAAATATATTTATTAAAAAAAGTACATTTGAACAAATTTGCACAACATAAGATATATATTTTCTTAGTCAGTTTTGAATGGCAATTCAATATATTATACTGTTTTAACCATGCGTGAGTGGGTGAAAAGACGAATATTAACCAATAGCTGATTTGAGATTGATGTTTTGTAGGATTCTATTATTATTAGCTTATGACTTGATAACCTGGATAGGTCCCAGTGGCTTCATGTTTTCCAAATGAAATGTAATATGGAATGTATGCCTTCATGCCTGAGGAAGTCCCCTCTATGATGTGCTCAGTGTGCTTGGAGGGGCCTTGGCCATGGAAGCAGTAATTCTTTGGGAAACCAAAGCTGTACTGTCTTTGGGCCTCCCAATCAGTGGTGCCAAAGTACCAAAGGCATCATCTCTTGGTGAGGATCCAATGGCCAAACTGAAGCAGTAGGACAGGAAACTATAAGATTGTGGTCAGAGAACCCCAAAGGAGGAAAAAGGGTACTTTCCTGTTATCCCGGACCCTAGACTTTTTGCCAGTTGCCAGACTTCAATTTTGTCAGAATATTTTCATTAGAACCAGGGTTGGCACTAGTGGGCCCAGCCCGAAAAAACCCACCTGGGTTTTTAAAAAAAAAACCACTTGAAAAAACCCACTATTTTACCCACTTCTGGGTTTTTTCATGAAACTTAAGAAGTGCATATGCAATTATTTTTAAAAATTGTCATATAGGCGCCTATAATGATTTTACATGCAAAGCAAGCAAACATGAGTCAACAAATAGACCTACAGGTATAACTCTTTGGGTGAGGTAGCAGGTTATAGAGTCTAGACATCAGCCAATCAGGGTGTTATACATCCTGATTCTTCAGTCAACTGCATCTTCAAGGAATTTTCTACTTCTTCATGGATTGTATTTAAAAGTGGACCAGACAAATTTCGACAGGAAGGTGGAGTGTAGCTTGGTCTTAGAGTCTCTATCATTTCAATAAAATACTTAGACTCTGCACATAGAAATAGAATATTATTTGCATAAAAGAATTTGGCTATTTTGTTATCAATGACATTTTTCTGCAAAGTTGTTGTTGTCATGCCAAAATCGCTTACTTTCTTTTGAATTTTTCTTTTTTTCATTTGTAATTGTGTCAGTGGTGGTGAGGATGAGTCTGGATCATCTGAGAGGTCTATGTCATGGCAGTATGAAGATGATGTACTGGCAGTATTGTCAGTCTTGTTTCTTGATTCCATGTGTTTCAAACATTTCATTAAATGCATTTTTATTCGCTCTATTTTATTACTTATTTCATTATTGCAATGTTTGCATCTAACTTTACTAGTCCCATCAATAATATTGACTTCACTCCATTCATGCCCTGATTTTCTTCCTGATCCAAAGGTCTTTGCATTATTTAATGCAGTTATAACTTCAAACAGACTAATTCTGTAGGCTAGCAGTAAAGATAAATATGCTGTTGCCAGTTTGTTTTATTTAACTGTGAAATAAAAGAAAAAATATTCAGTAATATGAATTAAATAGATATAACTAGCTGAATTAAGTTCCCTTTGGGAGCTGTAATTCATCTACTTCCAGCAGAAGACACAGGGGCCTGTCTTCCATAGGAAGTATAGCCTAACAAATAGGATAATTTACCACACCAAATTTAGTTCAAATTGGTCCATGTTTTCCAAATTTTGTTGTGAAGCTCAATCTGAGAAAATAATCACTTTTTATGCTTAATTGCCTGGAAGGCAACCTTTTTGCTAAAAACAAGACAAATGTTATATTAATAGTGTATGGTACAGTACAGTATTATTATAAAAATAAGAATAGGTAGGTCTAATATGAACTATCATATGGACATATGAAAAAACCCAATTTTACCCGGGTTTTTTCGGGTTTTAGGTGAAAAAACCCGAAAAAACCCACCTGGGGTGGGCTTTTTCAAAAAAAAGTGGGTTTCTTGCCAACCCTGATTAGAACAAATTAAAATATCATGACAACCTAACCAATTATCAAGGGTGTACAGTTTACCTAACTGGGCATTCAATTAACCTAATTAGTCGGTAAGGTTAGGTTAAGTTGTGATATTTTCATTATTTTTAATGAAAACATTGTCAAAATTGAAGTCTGGCAACTGGCAAAAAGTCTGGGATCTGGGATAATGGGAAAGTACTGAAAAAAGTTTTTAATTTGGTATGCACATCTTGAAATGTCCACTCTGGTAAACTTGACACACATGAAAACTTTCAAATGACATTGACTGATTTTGTCCCCTTTTCTCCAATAGACTGGAATGTGTTTGTGTTTAAATATACATCAGTGCATCCACTTGCTCATCCAAAAGGATGGTAAACACTTTAAGCATAAATTGTAGGTTTAGATATTGAAACCTTTCAAGTAAACTTCAACTGTTGAATTATTTATGTATATGTATGTATGTAGAGAGAGAGAAATAAGGCCCTATACCTATATCATACACTATTCCTTATTAGACCTATACATTACACATTTAACTTGTCTGATAAAAATCTGAGAAATAAAAGTTAAAGTTTTACAGTGATTTACTAAACTGAAAGAGTCAAAAGTATGGCAAAATGCCTTGTATACAATTTGAAAGGGAAAAGTTCAACCTTTAAAACAAATCATAGCTGGTTGAGAGGAGGGGCAACCAACCTGACTTCTGTGAAATGAGAAATTGTACAGAATGCTTGAAAGGTTGAAAAGTGGTTTAATACAGTATTTAAAAAGTTATAAATTGTTTGAATTTAGACATGCACAGCTTTAGCAAGACTGTACAGTGTACAAGATTAAACTTGTCTGGATGCTTATGAATACAGTACTATATTTTTTATTTTAGTATCTTCACTTACACACTAGACTAGACCTAGTTATAGTACAGTCATGGCAATTAGAACTGGGACCTTTCCATATCAACTCCATTGTCAAGCTGCCCCAGTTTAACTTGCTAGAGTGGCTCTATACGAGTGATGAAATAATCTTGCGGTGTCTGGCAACTTGCCAGGAAGCAGAGTGAGAGTATGGGATAAATTAACGGCTCTCAGTGTGCATGTAGCAGTTGTGGGGAGTGTTACTGCCTTTACTGCTCCAACCTACAGTATATGGAAAGGTCCCACTTCTATTTGCTGTGACTGTATATCAAACTAACAGGTGTATAGTTTTGTAATTGTTATATGTTCTGGTAACTTTCTTGAAAAGGAGTAGGATCATCATAAAATTGGGGTGAGGGGTAATAAAAAGAGCAATGACTTTTTACACAGTTATAAAATTTGGGAAAAAATCTATCAATTTTAAATATCTACTGGCTGAGATATTGAATTCCTGGTAAAACTTCACAAGACACCCGCATTACCATGAAACATGCTATAGTAATGAAACATATATCAATCAATATAGCAGAAAAAATGGTGCAAGCAGCTATGTATAATTTTGAAAATATTAGAAAATAACAGTTATGATACTTTAAAGCAATGTCATTTTTAGCGATATTTAGCAACAGTTTGAGATATATCTAGTGACATCTGCCAATATTTTTTAGTAATTATTGGTATATCTAGTGACATTTGGCAACCCTTTAGTTGCCACACCATTCAATTACTCCATTAGGCAGTGTTGCTACTTTGTGGGAATTTCCCACAGTTTTATGGGAGAAATAGGGCTACATGGGAGGTGTCCTGGGACTTTATTTTCTGTGGGAATTTGCATGATTTTGTGGGAGTCTGATAATAAAAAAATATAAAATATTTTCTATGATACTTTGTTATAATTATGCACTAATAATTGAACTTTATTTTGCAGAAGTTGGCAACTTCAATTTTTGATGGATCATCCAACAAAAATATTTGAAAAAATTATTGACGGAAGGTGAATCACAATTTAAAGGATGGCTTCAGCCTGTAATGGGAGACAGTACGAAGGCCCGATGCAAAGTCTGTGGCACAGTCATGCTGGCTCATTTAAAATCATTAGTTGGTCACAGCAATGGCAAGAAGCATAAAGAAAATATGATTGCTTGTAGCAGTAAAAGTCAAGTTTCTATTACAGACTCTCTGTGCCCTCTAGTGCATGACACAACTAAGGTAGAAGAACTTAAAATTGCTGTCTATATTGCAGAACACTCATTTACATTGTCTGTGGATCATCTCAGTGAATTACTTCCTCTGCTAGATAAAAAATCTAACACACTTCAAAACTTTAAAATGCACAGAACTAAATGCTCTTGATTACAGAGAAATGTGATCGCTCCATGTTATGCAAAACAGTTGAGAAATGATATTGAAGAACAACATTATAGCTTCATAGTAGATGAAAGCACAAATGAGGCAAATGTCTCCTGTCTGGCTGTTAGTGTGCAGTACTACAGTGCTATGAAAAGAAAGATGGTTGATACTTTTTATCGCCTTGTACCACTTCAAGATTGTATAGCAGATACACTTTACAAAACTGTGAGAAATTGTATGAAAGAGGATGATTTGAAAATAGAAAAATTAATTGGACTTGGGTGTGATGGGGCAAACTCTATGGTAGGTCGTAAGCACTCTCTTGCAAGTCTGTTGCAAAATGATAACCCTAACATTACTGTGTTTAGATGTGTCCCCCATTCACTTCATTTGGCTTTTGAAGTACTGCCAACTGTATTAACATTTATTGTAAAAGAAACACAATTGGTTCTCAAGTAGTCCTAAAAGGACTATTGCTTACCAAAATATATACAAAGTTCTTGAAAGTAACACACTGGTCAAAGTTCCTGGCATGGCCGCAACTCACTGGTCAAAGTTCCTGGCATGGCCGCAACTCACTGGTTAGCTCACCTAGAAGCCATGAATGTGATCCTTGATCAGTGGGATGTATTGCTTCTTCACTTTGAGTTTGCAGCATTGAATGAATGTTGCCATTTCACTAGGCTGTTGTGTGATGCTTACAAAGATCATCAAAACAAGCTGTACATGTTGTATGCACAAAAAGTTCTTAAGGAGGTAGTTAAACTAAATTGACTATTTCAGGCAGAAAATGCTGATGTTACGATGCTCACTAAGGATCTTCTTAATATGTATCAAAAGATCTTGCAAATTGTTGTGGAGCCAAGTCTTCTTCGCAATCATTCATTAGAGAATCTTCCTAGTTTGAAATTTTTGGATCACTTGATGCCCCTTTCTGCAATTCAGTTTGGTCATGAATTCAGCAACGCAGTTGTGAATTGTCCTCTAAACAAAGACCGCGTAAACTATGTCAAAGAATGCTGTAAGAATTTTGTTATTAAACTCATTAGTGAAGTGCAGATATGCTTTCCAGACAACTTTGAAACCCTGCTCCTACTCCAACAACTAAAACCTAGGCAATGCAACTTCTCTGTGCAAAGAAAACATATTTCAAAAGTGGGTTCCAAATATCGTTCAACTTTTAATGACATGGATGAATTAGAAAATGAGTGGAATGCTTTGAGCTTAGAGCAGTGCCCACAGTCAAGCTTAAAGGATACAGTATCTTTTTGGGCTGAGGTCAGTGACAAAATAAATTCTGCTGGTAAACAGTCATTCCCTAATATATCTTCATTAGCATTGAGTCTACTTTCTTTCCCATTTTCAAATGCATCTGTTGAAAGAATATTTTCCCAAATGAATGTAGTCCATTCAAAACTGAAATCAATTCAGTGTCAGATCAGTCAAGGCCATTCTTCAGATTTGCTATGGGCTTAAGCTGGACTCAAAGACCTGTGTCAACTTCATACCAATAGCCAAAATGATACATGATTTTGCCAACAAAGATGTGCCAACAACAGGTGAACCAGTAGATGAAATAGTGGCACTAGACCTAGAGGCTTAAGAGATACATGTCCATTACATTAACATACTTAATTTATGTACTTGGTGAGTATTGCTTTATGGAAATATATTAATTTTTGCTGTTAGTAATGTAAATTGTTTGTGGGAATTGTTAGGGAAGTTCTTTTAATTTTTGTGGGAGAAATTGGGTAGATGTCATGGGATTTTGTTTGCTAAGAAGTGGCAACAGTGCCATTAGGTCACATCTGGTCAGTTTGTTTTTTGTTGTTGAGGCGTAAAGATGGATTGTTGTGACATGTCAGTTACTGTGTTTTTTGATAAGTTTCACTCTAAGGATAAAGAGCTATTTAAATTTTGTGTTGAACATAAGTTACTATTGAGTGAATGCTACAGTTTTAACGAAAATATCACAACTTAACCAAACCAATCGTCAAGGGTGTACAGTTGACCTAACTGGGCATTCAGTTAACCTACATTAAATATCTTATTTTCAACAAAATTGGAAACAGTACATGAAACGGAAAAGATCCAAATGGTGTAAGCTATGATAGGCCTAGTAACATCTTCATAGTGTCATAACTTTATTTTCGAATATTTTCAAAATGATACATAGCTGCTTGCACCATTTTTTCTGCTCTATCGATTGATATATGTTTCGTTACTGTAGCATGTTTCATGGCAATACAGGTGTCTTGTAAAGTTTTACTGAATTCCCTTCCAAATTTGCCTTTTCTTAATTTTGCACTTCTCAGTAGTTAAGTTATATTACTATATAGAAAAAGTTGTCATTGTATTTTTTTAAATATGGCAGGTTAGGTTAGGTGTACTTTTAAATTGTTTAAACATTGCAAATCAATTATGTTTTATAAACAGAAATGATTTAATCATTTGATAATTTTACTCAACAATATATGGTCTAAATAAAACCAATTTTATTATTATTATTTTTTTTTTTTTTTCAATAATTTGCAATGTTAAATTTCCTGGATGAATTTGCAATGTTAAACTACAAGATTATCCCTTTTTTCATTCATCAGATATTTCTATGTAACTGATAAACCTGACATATGTAATATCAAAGAACTTCAGATATAGGTTTACTTCCTCCCTTACTATTTCCTTAGAATACTAGCACCATTATAACTAACTTTTGCCCAGGAATTCCTTTGCTGTGTCCACTATTATTAGGAAAAAACACTCCCAATATAAAAGACTCCAAAGATTTTCCCTACTGAGTGCTAGAATCTACCTCTCTTGCAAGATGGAGGATTCAGAAGGTGGTGGTGGGTTTGGGCTTCATTTAATTAGAAATTAATTAGTGCTTCAGTTTCTATCCTCCAAAAGTTCCTAACAAACTTTCAGATGTATCACTTTAGACAGTACCTCCTGGAATTCCCTTTCCTCTCTTGTTTCCTCTCTCTATACTTTCCTCATGGAGAAAAAATTGCTGTATGTGGCTGATTCTTTCAATAACAACCTGAAACTCTATCCATCCAAGTTTATGGTAATGCTAAGAGTTGAGTACTGAATTTTCATTCTGTTTATCTGCTGAGGTACTTTTTGGACCACCTTTTACATTTTATTCATTGAGAAATCTAGTAAAGGGTGATCAAAAAGTAACGCAACCCATGGGAAAACGATTTATTTCAGAGCAAGTGCTGGAAGTGGGCACCGTTCTGTGCTTCACACAAGTGGATACGGCGATTCATGTTCTTAAAGACCCTTTGCAACGTTTCCTGTGAAATTGCATCAACACACTTCTGAATCATCGCCTGCAACAGAAGGAAAAAATCAATTATTTGCGTTTATCTATGGGTTGCGTTACTTTTTGATCACCCTGTATGTCATCAATTTTGAATTTAGATTGATACGGTATACCCTCACTAGATCAGCTTTTTCAACCTAGGGACTATGCATTTAACTTAGGAAACTCCAAACTAGCTAGCCTAAGTTCTTTGAAAACTGATATTTGTCTCTAATAAGGGAATTTTTTTTTTTTAAGATCATTTAAGAACTGCCTTGCAAGTCCTACACTCTGATTGCAGTAACATAGAATAGGATCTCTCCATACAGTGTTGGAACCATAAACCTGATCCATTTGTGTCTGATTCTGTTGAGGACAGAAACAGCTATCACTACATTATTAACCAGCTGAAATCATTTATTCTTCATAAGGGTAATCGATACACATCTTCCTCTATCCAACTTATTAACTGTATAATTACTTGTAATTTTAATCAAGAGATCTGGAGAGCAAAGGAGTCAATAGTCACAACTGATAAAGTTTGTTTGGCCTTCATTTTGAATGAAAATGAGGTCTAGAGTGGAGGTGCAAAGTATGATGGGAAATGATCTGGTAGATTAACAATATATTTGTTTGTAGTGCTTGAAGTAAAAAAAAAGAAAAACTGCTTGATAAGTGAACTTTTTCTGTTGGTGGCATTTATTGTTCCTTGCAATTAAAATGAATGGAGGTACAAGAGAAATAAATATAAATGAAGAATATTTTATAATTAAAGCGGAAGTAGATGACACTAATGGAAAAAATGAGTTCTATGAAACAAGTCTTCAAACAAAAGATTTACTTGCTTTTGGAAACCACACTGGCAAAAGGGAGGTAGGTACAGTATACTGTAATAAAATGCTTTAAATAATTTTTATCAGATTATTTTGCAGGTTGATTGCTTCATAGTAAACTGTACCATACTTATTTCGAGATTAGGAACCATATTTAATGTTTTTGCATAACATAAAATGGGGTGACTCCAGACTTATTTGAAACTCATGAAAAATCTATTAATTTATTATATTTACTAGTTCAAAGATGCTCTCCCAATATGGACAATTTTGTTTCTGCAACATCAGTAGTTAGGTTTTGGTACTATTTACAGAAACAAGAAATTATGACAGTTCAGAGTCACCCTGTTTTACAGTAATTTACTATGTCATTGGTAGGGTACTGGTATAGGTCAATTAAATTAAATCTTGGTAACAGTTGTTCAAAGCCATCAAAGGTTGTTTCAATACATGTTTATTTATTCAGTATAGTGTTAAATTAATCCTATACATGCACATTTAATGAATGTGGAATATTTTGTTACGGTCCTCTGACACTTCATAATTAAGCTTTTAATAGGTTTTCTTTATTTTTCCTCTAAGAAATTAGGCCTAGGGCAGTGGTGGTGAACCTATGGCATTCATGACCATTTGGGCATGTGATCAAATTTGTCTGGCATGCCTAAGCAAAATGTAATAATGTTGCAATAATGAGTATAAAATAATAGACTTAATATTTATTTATAATTTGGTGTAATATATATAAACTTTGGTGGGCCCGCAAATTTTTTTTATGGTTTTTTTTTTTTTGGCAAGCAACTGTAAAAAGGTTTCCTACCCCTGGCCTAGGACTTAGTAACTGAAAGATTAAGAAAATGAAATAGGCATTATGTTCATAAATGTTCACAAAGTTATAAACTTGTTCTTTGAGTTAGCTGTGCATTTCATTTTTAATACGTTTGACTTAAAGAATAATTTCCTTTATGATAGCTTTTTAAGCTAAACAGGTAATATTAATTTCAGAATCTCTGGATTGAAGATGGATTAATGGAATGTAGTTCTTTGAAACAAGAGCCTTTAGACATCATGGATGTTACAACTTGCATTAACTTAAATTTGTCTAGTTTCTCCTTGACTGGAACCAACCTCCAACAGGTCTGTTTGTTTTAACACTACTAAAAGATGTACCAGTACTGTCTCATAAAATAGGGCAACTTCAAACACTGCTAGGAATGTTATATTTTTTAAATATTACCATAACTTCACTACTGAAGTTCCAGAAACAAAATGAAATGAATTTGGGAGGGAATTCAATACTTTTGAGCCATTAGATACACAGCATCATGTGGCACAATGACCAATGTGCTAAAACAAAAGTTTTGAAGGAAGTTTAAATATTCATAACTTTATTAAAATAGATGTAATTCAGTGTATTTTTTAAAATTTGGTAAAACTTTACAAGACACCCGCATTGCCATGAAACATGCTACATTAATGAAACATATATTGATATACCAATTGATAGAGCAGAAAAAATGGTGCAAGTTATGACACTATGAAGATGTTACTAGGCCTATCATAGCTTACACCATTTGGATCTTTTCCATTTCATGTACTGTTTCTGATTTTGTTAAAAATAAGATATTTAATGTCTAGTTAACTGAATGCCTGGTTAGGTCAACTGTACACTAGGGTGGAGTGAAAATGGCCCCAAAAATTTTTTTTGTGAATTTTAACTTACTTGAGGTTTTAAAAGTTGCCAATGGACTAATAGAACAATATGCAAAAAAGTTTATTAAAATCAGACAATCTTTTGATCGACCACCAGACATTATAAGTTTACAATAATATACGATTTACACAAAAATACCTAAAATACGAGTAAACATCAGACTATATATTTTTAGTTATTTTGGCACACTATTATGCTACCGATAGAGTCTGAGTTATGCATGCATGGTTAATTCAGAATTGATAGTCACGTTTAGACTCAAGTTTCGGCATAAGCTGCCAAGAAGCGACGCGAGCCCGAATAAATCCATGGCGGGATGTCTCGCCACACACAGTGGCTGAAGCTTCGGTAACTAGGTTCACGCATCTTTCCACCGCCTGTGTGTGACAAGGGAAGCGAGGGAAGAGGACACTTGGTGAAATTTGAGCAGAGATCATGTCGTTCAATTCGTTGTCCGTCATATCCATCGTAACAGGAGGCTTCGTCATGGTCAAAGTCTGCCAATCGACCATGTCCTGGTATTCGGTCGCGTCGAGGTTGAGCGGTGGCACTCAAAACCTGCGGATTTTGTTTGCAGACACATGTGATCTTGCCTTCATGATTCTTCTGAGTCCGAGTTCCCTTATATGTGGTCGCTCATCTGTGATCATGGCTAATAGCACGTTCTCGGGGTGTCCGCAGAAGCCGTTTCGCCGAATCACCGGGTCGACGACTTTCTTTAGAGAGGAGCTGAGGTACCGTGTTCTCACCATCATCCCGTGCAGATGTTTGGCTCCATCTTTGCATGATGGCTGCGTCTTGATGGCGAACCATGTTGGGGCGTAGACCCGGATGATGAATGTGACAAGAGTTTTGATGTTGTTGGATGGTGCATCGAGGCCAACATAGAGGCGGAGGATTCTGTTGGCAGTTGTCAACCATCGCGAGTGGTTCAATGGTCCCGGTTTTCGCAATGCTAGATCACAGGGACAGTGTCCTTCACTGACAGCTTGACACATCTGCCACAGGTACTGCTGGTCAGTGCTCAGGTCCTTCACGTCAACATGCGGCAGTGGCTGTAATGGAGATATAGGTTCAAACGATGTTATATGGAGTTCCGTGCATGCTGTGAGAGATTTCCCTATCGGTCCTGTAGTTGCTCCATCTAAATGCTGAAACAGGTGTCGCAGGGGGAGCTCGTTAGCATGTAATAAGCACACGAGCCATTGCAGCGGTTTTTGTAGTAATTCCTCAAGCTGCCGAATAACTCCGCCATTATGTCCAGTGTTGACAGCAGTTCTGTCGCATCCGACGACTTTCACACTGTCGAGATCCACACTTCGCGCAGCCAAGCATTCAAAGATTACTTTGGAAATCGCCTTGCTTGATCCACTTGACGGCGTCACGTGGCCAAAGTACGATGAACCTGGTTCACAAATAATGCTGACGTGCTCTTCTGTATCTCTGTCCCGGTGGCCATGTCCTGCGGCGTCTCGTACATTTTTCATCGTTCTATCCTTTCGACCGTCGAAGTACAATCCAGGCAAGTCTGTCATACTGCTGTCTAGTTTTGTCAGTTCTTGACGAGTTCTACTTCTTTCTTGGCGAATTTTACTACGATCAATGACTTTGGAGGTGTCATTTGTAGACACAATTCCAATGTCTTGTAGCACGGATGAGGCAATAACGGCTGCTGCTCGATCTGAGACGCCCGTTCTATCGCACGCTTTAGCCAAACATGGTAATCGTACAGTCATCGTCATTCTTTGATGTTTACTCTCCAGTGTCGATAGATCAGGTTTACAGTGTGACTTAGATAGGGTGTATTCTTCGTCGCTGTTGTCGGTGTCGTCGTCCTTGTCTTCCTCGTTGTAGCTTCCAGAATTGCATTGCTGCTTCGATTGTTCTTGGTGAATGCTGTGTCTTCTCGATTCACAGACTTTCCTGGATATTTTCTTCTGTAGCTTTGTTGTTTCCACCAAATCGATGCCTCCTATAATCATCTTTCTGGCTCCTCTCTGGTCCTCTAGAAACTTTCTTTCTTTGAGTGGTACTTTGTCCGCTCTTTCGCACTTACAGCTCATGACGAAATCTACACATTTACATTTGCTAATGTCGAAGAGTTTATCTGCGTCTTCTCTGAACTGTTCAAGTTGTTGCTTGTAGTTGTCGTTGTCCTTCCGAGCCTTGTATGGTTTCAAGATTTTCTTGTATTTCTCATTGTACGGTCTGAGCGTTTCAATCACTCGTCCGTGCGGCACGGTCGGAAGAGACGCTTTCTCCCAAACAAGTTCAACATCAATGCAAACTTTTTTTGATACTTCGGCGAATGGTGGATATTTGTTATTCTTCGTTGTCAGCTGTTGTCTTGTATGGATGTAAGCCTTCATAACATCAGCATAGGTGGGAAGAACATTTGTGGGTATCTCGCGTGGCGCGCCAAAAATCACACATGCCGCCTTCTCCCTCGTAATAATTTCCATTCTGAAAAAAAAACAATTATTATAAATTGTAAGCAATGTAAGACTATTAAAGAATTTCTGCAAGAAAAAGAAATATCAAATTAATACTGTCACACTCACTTGTCAAACACCTATAAACAGATATCAATATGTAATTAACTTACTTTTAATATCGTTTCACGAAAAAATGATTATAACAGCACAAATAACCTTCAATTCTCACTGCCACATGTGCACTGAGCTTGGCGGAGCAGCCGCGCTTTGCATATTACTCACTCTCCCCCCACTCCCAATCTCCCATCCCCTCTGACTCACGGACTGCATATGTTATCGCACCAAATCACTACCATCACTGAAACTAGCATTAAATCAATGTATGGTTAACTAAACTCTTTCTTATCTCACTTACTCACATCAGCTCTAATAATTTGGCCACCCTCTGTAATTGCCATTAATTTACATTCCACACATGTTGTAATCTTAAATGTCAACCTCAAGTATGCAATAACACAGTCTACAGCAAACTAAGCTGTTAATTATTTGCATAAACATGGATGAAAGACCAGCATCTTGGATGACTCCTGATGGGCAAAGCGATTGTTAAAACATGAAATATGCCATATATTAAAATCGCTGGTGGTCAATCAAGCAATGCTTCAATTGTATTATAATTTCACATGCTTGTTTCTAAAGCCCATTGGCAACTTTTCCACACTCAAGTAAATTAAAAATCCAAAAATGATATTTTCACTCCACCTTACTGTACACCCTTGATGGTTGGTTAGGTTAAGTTGTGATATTTTCATTAAAACTAATAAAAATATTATGACTTAACCTAACCAATCATCAAGGGCGTACAGTTGACCTAACCGGCATTCAGTTAACCTACATTAAATATCTTATTTTCAACAAAATCGGAAACAGTACATGAAACGGAAAAGATCCAAATGGTGTAAGCTACGATAGGCCGAGTAACATCTTCATTGTGTCATAACTGTTATTTTCTAATATTTTCAAAATGATAATAGCTGCCAGCACCATTTTTTCTGCTCTATTGATTGATATATGTTTCATTACTGTAGCATTCACTCAATAGTAATTAATACTTATGTTCCAACACAAAATTTAAATAGCTCCGTATCCTTAGAGCGAAACTTATCAAAAAACACAGTAACTGACATGTCACAACAATCCATCTTTACATCTCAAGAACAAAACACAAACTGACCAGATCTGACCTAATGGAGTAATTGAACAGTGTGGCAACTAAGGGATTGCCAAGTGTGTCTAGATATACCAATAATTGCTAAAAATATGGGCAGATGTCCCTAGATATATCTCACTATCACTAAATATAGCTAAAAATGACATTGCTTTAAAGTATCATAACTTTGTTATTTTCTAATATTTTCAAAATGATACATAGCTGCATGCACCATTTTTTTCTGCTCTATCAATTGATATATGTTTTGTTACTGTAGCATGTTTCATGGCAATGCACGTGTCTTGTAAAGTTTTACCAAAAATTTTGTAAGTAATTTTATGAATGTTGAGTGAGTGAATGATTAAATGATAAAACAGAAGCATTTAAAGTTTTTATAAGGTAAAATAGCATTAAGGGTATAAAGATTGGAAGATTATTACAATGACTTTATAATGAATGAAAGAATTTTGATTGTTTTTGTTTCATTTTTCCTGTAATTTTATAGTGATTAAATGAGTGAATATGTAAATGAATAAAAAGATGACCTGGTACATGATAGAAGAAAGGGTGAAAAGTTTTCTTTGGCATAGAAAATGGAATTTTTACCTGTTGGTTGATTCACCATTGTGCTGCATGATGCCTCATAATATGGGTAAATGCATTTTAAGTACAATAACCACATTTAAGCTAGATGGAAAGGGAAAGCATTAAAGTGAGAAACTAGGAGTTAGTGTGACTTGAACCTGCATTGCTTGGTTTCAAAGTCATTGACCCAATCAGTTACACCATCCAAAATATTCATGATATTTACATAAGCCAATAACACTTAAAATGCATTTATATACTTTATAAAGGGGAGGGAGTTGAATGGGGCATGCTTATTGTAAATATTGACCTTATTTGAATGAATCTATTTTGGGAATCTGGGTGGCATGATTGGTAGGAGCACTAACTCTGAAACCACATGATGCAGGTTAAAAGTCCCACCCAGTAGTTCCTAGTTTCCCACTTTATTGCCTTTTTTCTTTCCATAATAGTGATAAATATTTCATAGATTTTAAAATGGGAACCATCCCATTTTATAGTATATCATGTCTTTCTGTTGAAATTTTAACTAAATATTCCTCAGAGATGAGCATTATTGATTGAGGTGTTTAGTCTAATTTATTTAATAGTGGGCTGGCCAAAAATTGAAAAGTCCTCTAGAAAAAACACACCCATTTTTTGTTAATAGCAGGCACCCACCTTAGATAAGTAGTATTGAGGATGCCAAACAAGATGTCGGTGGATGCCTCTCTCAATTTTGGGTTTGAAGGCGATTTTATGGATAATAATTGAATGTAACTATGATAGTGGACCAGCCAAAATTCAAAAGTCAACTTTGAATGGCATTTTCTGTTAATAGCTGGCACCCATGCTAAATCAATGTACCTGTGGGTGAGGAATAAAATGCAGATGGATGCCACTCTCGCTTTTGGCTTTGAAGGTCATTTTCGAGGTCAAACTGTGTAAAAAATATTTTCTAATTTTAATTTAAAAAAAAATATTCTGAGCCAATTGGTTCGACCAAATGTTTCATTTTGCCACAATTATGATAAAGAAGTATGATGATACACTTATTCCATCCGAATTACCAACTCCAGGTCAAATTCAAGTTAATCATGACTGAATTTGTGCTAAAAATTTGTGATTTTTTATTTTAATTGGTGAAAAAAAACATTGAGCAAGTCTGTTTGTCAAAACAATTTATTTTAACATGATTAGTGCCTAATAAGTTTGATCGCATGAATTAAGTACTCACAGTAACAGAATTATCACAGCTAAATCACAAAGCAGTAAATATAGCCTCATAACTATGCAGTTTACATACTAGTAACATCTACAGGGTTCATACACCTGCAAAAATATCAGGATTTTTTGGATTTTTTGAGAATATCAGGGGAATATAAAATATTTAGGACTTAATTATTTGTAAATATTTTATAAATAATTTAACTATAAATTAATTTAAAATGTTAATATGAAATAATTTAACAAAAACAAGCAATATTTGTCTTACATTATATAAAACTCATGCATTTTGTTATCTAGTATTAATTTTTTCAACATGCCATGTGATTTTTGCATCCATTTTTTAAGAGTAGTTAGAATAAAAATTAGTAGGTTTTAATTGTGTTATATGAAATGTGAATTTTTTTTTACACCTTTTATGCAATTTTTATATATTTTTTTATATATTTATTAGTGATGCACTGATGGCAAATTTTAGCTGAAGCCGATGCCGATGACTAGCAAATTGGCCAAAGCCAAAGCCGATGCTGATTATTTAATAAACAAAAACTTAAAATTTTTGAAGATTTCTTGTTATGTTGGTATCAAATTATTAATTTTTTTATATATCCCTCTCTAGCCAGCTTACCATCTGCAGTACCTAGTGTACAGTAGATTAATAAATTAGTTATTATAATGGAGTAATAATGTCATAATAGCTGAAACCTGATTTTGAGTCTGAATTTTTTGTTTTAACTGGAATTTTGTTTCAAAACTTTGAATAAAAAATAGAGGAACAGGGAACACCTAATAAGCCTACTGAAGTTCTGATTAATTCAGTTATTTGGCCATTTTACTCAAAGAAAACCATTTTACATAAAACCTTCATTACAACTAATTTATGACATCTTTGTTTCGTTTTCTCATTTTACACCTTTTCATAGAGAAAGGTGAAAAAAATAATTTTATGTATGGTGCAATAATATAGTAGATACCCCCTAGCTATCTTTCAACAAAGGTCATGAATATATACACAAATCTAACAAGTGTGTTTATTATACAATATTTTTAACTTTATTTTTTTTTATAATGGCCTCCTCATCACCCCTTATAGCCATCTGATCCTCCCACATTAAATTATTTATTTTTAAAAATCAAACGAATATAATCAGCCACATCATTGGCCAAATTTGGTCGAAGCCAGTACCGATGCCGATGGCAAAAAGTTGGCCAATATAGATGATGCTGATTAATTGGTGCATCACTAATATTTATATATCAGGGGATTATCAGGAAACTTTATTCTTGGACCTGTGTATGAACCCTGATCTACAAGTTCATGTTTCTTGATGAACAGCACTGAAATGCTGCACTGACTGTCACAATTGTGTGGATTGCAATCACTTAAGAACAGAGTTATTAGTTCCTTACAGTACATTCCAGCCTGGAAGAGAGACATAGATCTACTGTCCAGCTGGGTTACAGCAACCAATAGTGTGATTTGCCGCGTGGAACAGATCTAGGAGTGCTTCTGAGTGGGTGGCTTGATGCAGAGTAAGACCCAAGCCCACATGCTTTGGTGTCAACTTTCGTCGCTTGGAGACTGCATAGACTATGTCGTGGGCAATGCTGCACACATTCTGCTTCACTTTCTGGTCCTCTTCACTTCCCTCATCCACAGCATCCATTCTCCTAAAGAGCAATTGTAGAAACAGGTACAGACTGTTGGGTATGACACGATCAACGTGTTCCTGATCAAGACCTTGCCATGTCTCGGAGTGTCCAGGAGTTTCAAGATCTTGTCGAACCTTCAGAGCCACGTGTACCATATCTTGGAATATGCTGCTAGTGGTACACATGCGGACATCAGCATCTTCATCTTCAGTAGACTCTGACTCAGAGGTGACAGGACCTTCTTCACAAGATTTAGCCAGTGCTTTGGAAATAATGAAATCTGAGCTCTCTTCCAGGTAAATCAGCAGTGGGCCCCTTAACAATGGGCGTACATAGCTGGTGTTTGATCCAAGCAGCCTTTGAACATCTTCATAGAACATTGTTCTCCTGGAGTATTTCACGGTGATGCTGGTGTCATTACACATACTCTTGTATATGTCCCAGACGTCTCCCATGTCATATATGTGACCATGAGACAGGCCTACTGTCAAGTCTTTGCACAGCTTTGTCATACAATCATTTTCAGGCCCTTGCTGCTCCTCTGACACTGCTTGTTTTCTAGTACGTCTTTCAAATGTCACCAAACATGCCAGATGATAGAAGCCTTCAACTGCAATCACATCACTCGCTGCTGAAAATGGTATGCTCATGACAGGGTTGTGTTTGGCACACTAGATCAAGTCATCTGACTTCTCCATTGTCTCCACCCTGTGCAGTTTCTTTGTGGTCTTCTTTTGGCAAAACATGCAGAGGGTCCAGTCAATCACTGGTGTTGAACATCTACGCTTTTGGGGGAAAGCCTGAGAGCCTGCACTTTTTGTGGTCACTGCTGCTGACTTCGCAGCCTTTTGAGTTTGCTTTCAGAGGTGAATAAAGAGTAGCATGATTTATGCCACTTGAGTTCCAATGCATTGAAATCATCCTTGGAATGACTTTCCAGTCTTTGTAAAACATCAAGATAGTAGGTATCTCCCAGGTTCTTTCTCTCATCACCCACAGTCATAGTTCTTGCTTTTCCTTCTGCTGATGCTGTGCGCAGGTCACCGGCACTGCTTTGGCAGAAGCAATAATCCTCACTGACATTTCCTCTTGTGCTTGATGACAGTTACAGGGTCCATTGCTGATGGGCAACCTATCTGCAAAGACAAATGGGAATGGCAGTATGTAGTAGCCACAGATATATTGAAACAATTTGAAACATACCTATCCTTTAGCAGTATTATTATTATTATTTTATGAGCTGGCACTGGCTGCACTCTTTTAATTGCATATACCAAACCAATGTCTGGCCAGCCAGTGCATTGAAAATATTCATGTGAAAGTAGGCTATTACTTGTACTATGATAGTAGTAGGCACATGCGCACCTCACCCAGCATGCTAAATGTAGTTTTAATGGAAATAAAGACATCCAGAGTCATAGCCCATGGGCCAGCCAAAAATTGAAAAGTCCTCTATTGAAAAAACTTAATGGCGTTTTTTGTTAATAGCAGGCACCCACCTTAAATAAGTAGTATCGACATCGTCATAGTTACATTCAATTATCCATAAAATCACAAAAATATGCTTTATGTGCTAATGATACACCTTTAAACACATTGTTACATAGAGCCACCATTTAAATGCAAAAAATCAGAATTTTTCAAAATTTGACTTTTGTAACCTTGTATGGGACCTTCAAACCCAAAATTGAGTGTGGCATCCACCCACATCTTGTTTGGCATCCTCAACACTACTTATCTAAGGTGCGTGCCCGCTATTAACAAAAAATGCCATTAAGTTTTTTCTAGAGGACTTTATAATTTTTGGCTGGCCCACTGACTCTGGATGTCTTTATTTCCATTAAAACTACATTTAGCATGCTGGGTGAGGTGCGCATGTGCCTACTACTACCAAAGCTGGGCACAAACCGTTAATCCGTTAATCGTTAATTAACGAAGTTAACTTTTTCGTTAATGATTTAACTTTTAAGTTAACTTTGAAAATCATTATCGGACTAATTAACTTCCGTTACATTTAACTTCCATTAACTCAAGTCCGTTAACCCAAAAAATTCATAAATAAACGTTTAAAAGTTTATTATTTTCAGTGCTGAGCAGGTGCGCAATTAATCCGCCACTGTTAATAGTGATGAACGAATTTCCATTTCCGCAGTGCAAAATCAGGCGATATATTTGTTTCTGTCGCCACAATTTGTGTCTTACCAAATATGGTAGTTATTTATGGCATTGGTTTGAGCAAAACATGGTCGACTGTAAAATCAGGCGGAAAGATTTGCCATTTGAGTTGAATGTTTCAACTTCTTTCAAGAAATATCACGAGTATTTTAAGGCACTTTCAATAATATATATGTAACAATTACAACAAATAACTACATTCGTTTCATTTGCAGTCTCTCTTGCGCAACATGTTTGTGCTAGTGAATATTTAAAAATAATCGTTGTCAAGTAAGTCATGTATATTTATAATATGTCTGTGAGTACCTTATTAGTAGTCTCCTTGATACATTTCAAGAATCATAAAACTGATCAGGTAAGATTTCAATTCTCATGTCACTTTGATGACATAAATTAAGTCAATTGATGTCTTACAATGGGAGCGTTTTCACTTTAACCCTTTATGTCCTGGCGGTACTTCTAGGTACCACATCTTTAAAATCTGCTGCTGCCTTCCATCCCAGGTTTCGCCTCATCTGGTTGGACAAGTATGACAACACCAAGGTCGCCAGGGTGAGGAAAAGCATGGAGGGTACAGTCGAGGAGGCCATGAAGCAGCAGTCCAACGAAGTGGGCAGCAACAACGAGGAGGAGGAGGATGACTTCTTCAGTGCTGTCATCCAGACAAAAGAGAGCAGCAGAAGCCACAGGTCACTCAAGGGCAAGGCCCAGAACTTGGTCAAGACCTGGCTGGAGACCAACTCCAAGGACTTGCTGACAGATGCTGCCTTCTTGGGTGAGCAAGTGTTGGTGGACTTGTTCATCAAGTTCAACACAACCACCCCCTCCAGTGCTGCAGTGGAGCATTTGTTCTCTATGGGCAAGGACATCCTGAGGGCCAAGAGATCATCCCTGTCTGATGAAAACTTTGATATGCTAATTTTCATGAAGGGCAACATGCATCTCATGGACAAAATGGAGAACGAGAAGAAGAGGGAAAATTAAATTATATATATATTGTGTTTTTCATTTTTTTTATAATAAAAGTTAACGTTAACGGTTTATCGGTAACTTCCGTTACATGTTTAACGGTTAACGAAGTTAACTTTTTGGTTAACGGATTAGCGGTTAACGAAGTTAACTTTTTGGTTAACGGTGCCCACCACTGACTACTACCATAGTACAAGTAATAGCATACTTTCACATGTTGAATATTTTCAATGCACTGGCTGGCCAGGCATTGGTTTGGTATATGCAATTAAAAGAGTGCAGCCAGTGCCAGCTCATAAAATAATAATAATAATAATAATACTGCTAAAGGATAGGTATGTTTCAAATTGTTTCAATATATCTGTGGCTACTACATACTGCCATTCCCACTTGTCTTTGCAGATAGGTTGCTCATCAGCAATGGACCCTGTAGCTGTCATCAAGCACAGGAGGAAATGTCAGAATGTCAGTGGGGATTGTTGCTGCTTCTGCCAAAGCAGCGCTGGTGACCTGCGCACAGCATCAGCAGAAGGAAAAGCAAGAACTATGACTGTGGGTGATGAGAGAAAGAACCTGGGAGATACCTACTATCTCAATGTTTTACAAAGACTGGAAAGTCATTCCAAGGATGATTTAAATGCATTGGAACTCAAGTGGCATAAATCATGCTACTCTTTATTCACCTCTGAAGGCAAACTCAAAACTCAAAAGGCTGCGAAGTCAGCAGCAGACCATGGGTGCATTGGTGACCACAAAAAGTGCAGGCTCTCAGGCTTTCCCCCCAAAGCGTAGACGTTCAATGCCAGTGACTGACTGGACCCTCTGCATGTTTTGCCAAAAGAAGACCACAAAGAAACTGCACAGGGTGGAGACAATGGAGAAGTCAGATGACTTGATCCAGCGTGCCAAACACGACCCTGTCATGAGCATACCGTTGTCAGTGGTGAGTGATGTGATTGCAGTTGAAGGCTGCTATCATCTGGCATGTTTGGTGACATTTGAGAGACGTACTAGAAAACAAGCAGTGTCAGAGGAGCAGCAAGGGCCTGAAAATGAGTGCATGACGAAGCTGTGCAAAGACTTGACAGTAGGCCTGTCTCGTGGTCACGTATACGACATGGGAGATGTCTGGGACAGATACAAGAGTATGTGTAATGACATCGGAATCACTGTGAAATACTCCAGGAGAACAATGTTCTATGAAGATGTTCAAAGGCTGCTTGGATCAAATGCCAACTATGTACGCCCATTGTCAAGGGGCCTGCTGCTGATTTACCCTGGAGAGAGCTCAGACATCATCTCCAAAGCACTGGCTAAGTCTTGTGAAGAAGGTCCTGTCACCTCTGAGTCAGAGTCTACTGAAGATGAAGATGCTGATGTCTGCATGTGTACCACTAGCAGCATATTCCAAGATATGGTACACGTGGCTCTGAAGGTTCGACAAGATCTTCTTGAAACTCCTGGACACTCTGAGACATGGCAAGGTCTTGATCAGGAACATGTTGATCGCGTCATACCCGACAGTTTGTACCTGTTTCTACGATTGCTCTTTGGGGGAATGGATGCTGTGGATGATGGAAGGGAAGAGGACCAGAAAGTGAAGCAGAGTGTATGTAGCATTGCCCAGGACATAGTCTATGCAGTCTCCAACCGACGAAAGTTAACACCAAAGAATGTGGGCTTGGGTCTTACTCTGCATCAAGCCACCCACTCAGAAGCACTCCTAGATCTGTTCCACGTGGCAAATCACACTATTGGTTGCTGTAACCCAGCTGGACAGTAGATCTATGTCTCTCTTCCGGGCTGAAATTGAGAGAAGCTGGAATGTGCTGTAAGGAACTAATAACTCTGTTCTTAAGTGATTGCAATCCACACAATTGTGACTGTCACTGCAGCATTTCGGTACTGTTCATCAAGAAACGTGAACTTGTAGATGTTACTAGTGTGTAAACTGTATAGTTATGGGGCTATATTTACTGCTTTGTGATTTAGTTGTGATAATTCTGTTACTGTGAGTACTTAATTCATGTGATCAAGCTTATTAGGCACTAATCATGTTAAAATAAATTGTTTTGACAAACAGACTTGCTCAGTTTTTTTTCGCCAATTGAAATAAAAAATCACAAATTTTTAGCACAACTTCGGTTGTGATTAACTTGAATTTGACCTTGAATTGGTAATTCGGATGGAATAAGCGTGTCATCATACTTCTTTATCACTAAGTGTGGCAAAATGAAACATTTGGTCAAACCAATTGGCTCAGAATGTTTTTTTTAAATTAAAATTAGAAAATATAATTTTTTGCACAGTTTGACCTCAAAAATGACCTTCAAAGCCAAAAGCAAGAGTGGCATCCATCTGCATTTTATTCCTCACCCACAGGTACATTGATTTAGCATGGGTACCAGCTATTAACAAAAAATGCCGTTCAAAGTCAATTTTTGATTTTTGGCCAGTCCACTATTGAGAGTAAATGCTGACAAAGTTTATAGATATCTTTTGATAATGTGGTGAATGAGACTGTAAAGATTGTGATTATTGAAACTAACAGTAAAAGTACAATGAGACTGTGAAGACAATTTTAGTTGTTATTATTTTTTGAATGGGAAAAATATAAAAATACTTTGCATTTTCACAACAAATAGAATAGAAATGAAGTTACAGTAATGAAAGTCCAACCATATGACTTGTAAGCCAAACTGCGAAGCTTGGCAGAAACTTCACAGATCTGGTGTATCACTTTGCAAGCTAAAATAGCAGTTTCAGAGCTGAAGGAGTAACTTTTAAGATTAATAATATTATTAGATGGGGAATTCACATCCCTTTTCCTGTTTTCTATAGGAATTTGAGTCAAATCACACCCCTCTTTTCATTTCTGCCGAACTTCTCATGCTGACTTTCTAGTAAGTTCTTTGTAAGGTATATAAAATTCCCATAGCTTGATTGGTTGGAGATTGCACTTGTCTGTATGAGCCTGAGTTCAACTCCCACCTCTCCCATGGTTGGAGTTGGGCTGGTCACTCGCTGTGTGATTGCTTAGGGGCTGGTGATTTACTTGGAAGTTCATACTCACCCCTGTCTGTGGAGGTAACTAGGGGTTTCTGGATGTTTCCCATTACCCATTTTTAGCCTGCTTTGTTTCGGTGGCTGACATAAAAATTGGTTGTAGTAAAAGATAATTTCCTTTTCAGTTTTCATACTATGATGTTCTTTGCCATTCGGAGAAGAGTTCTTCTATTCATACTATGATTTTTATCCTTCAGGAATGTAGTGAGGTTATATCTAATGAAGAAGTCAAAAACCAAAATTCCTTTCCTCATCATCAGAAGCCTTCCATTGATGGAGAGAAGGTGCAAAACCTTTCTCGGACTGCTAATCAGGAACTAGAAGTCAAAAGATCCAAGGAAAGCTTTTTGCTTAATAAATCTCTGGCAGGAAAGTTGAAATCTCCACAACATAATGAAGGTGACAGCATCGGTTCTAAAATCAAAATGTTTAAATGTTCGATTTGTAATTATGAAGTGAAACGAAAAGCTAATCTGAAAGTTCATGAAATGACTCATTCTGACTTTAAAAGGTTTAAATGTTCAAAATGTCATTTTGGATGTAATCAGAAATATAATCTTCGAATTCATTTGTTAAACCATTCTGAAGTGAAACATTTTAAATGTTTTGAATGTAATTATGAAACAAATCGAAAAAGTAATCTGAAAGTTCATGCACTAACTCACTCCCAAACAAAAATGTTTAAATGTTCTGTATGTAATTATGAAACCAAACGAAAAGACACTCTAAAAGCTCATGAATTGAATCATTCTAAAGTAAGAATGCTTAAGTGTTCCGAATGTAACTACATAAATAACTTTAAAAGCAACTTGAAAAACCATTTATTAAAGCACAAAATATAAGGAAACCAGGATGTCACCACAGAATGGAAATTAAAGTACAAAGCCCTAGGATATTACTAAGGCATACCAATAACTACATATTAGAGTGGAACAGGGGTGGCATTGAGAATCAACATTAATACAGAGGGAAGGATCGAACACTGGTACACAGATGCAACAAAGTGTAACCAGGAAGAAATTAAAATTGGTAGCAAAAGACAAGAGACTGACAAATTGAAGAAAAATGACAAAATAGGTGTTTGAAGAAGATCCATCCAAACTATAGATAGAGTTGAAGAATGCTCAAATAGAAGTAGATAGTTTTCCGAAAAAGAGAGGAGAAATATTGAAGAGATAGAAAGCCCAACAGTAACACGAGAAGAAATAGAAGTCAGACTCGGAAAAAATCAAAACTGGAAAGCAACTGGACCAGATGTGGTACATAACTTTTAGTTGAAAAGACTACTATTTAAAAGAAAAGTTAACCCACTGCATAGGGAAGATTGTAACTCGAGAAAAGAATATCCCAGACTGGATGACGAAAGGCATGAACATTTTTACTTTGAAAATATTGAGAGACCCACTTACCCAACAAATACAGACCAATTACATGCCTGCCGACACTGTATAAGTTTTTAACTGGCGTGTGGCAGAAAAGATATATATATACCAACACATGACCAGAAAGGTTGCATCAGAAAAACTTGTGGAACGAAAGAAAAAGATCAGAATTTGAGTGTGGCCTGGATTTATTAATAAAAAGCCCTATGACATTGTACCACTGCAATGATTAAATGGAGAACCGATCTGGTACTCCATCGCGAGAGAGGGTACGTGGATATTGAAGTAAGAGTTAAAAGAGGTATCTATCACAGAGATTCAATATCCCTATTGTTGTTAGTGTTGGCAATGAACCCTCTAACCTACATGATAAACCTAAATAATGAATACATATTGAAACCGTGTAAAAAAAGCAGCTCAAAGATTTCACTTTTTACATAGATGATTTAAAATTGAAATGGTATGTTCCAAACAAGAGGGAATTTAGTTTGGGTTAGACGAGCGTGCATCTATTACGCTGAGCAAAGGCAGAATGTGTGAACTCAAAAACACGAAAATTGAAGTAGTAGAGATTACAGGGCTTGATCCTAAGGGAGTGTACAAATACCTGAAAACCGAGGAAACGGAGAAGATAGAAAACTAGATGATAAAATCGAAACTATCGAAGGAGTATATTAAAGTCATACCTAAATAATTTAAATAAATTCTGAGCAATTAATGCTCTGGGCATACAAGTACTCAGGGATTTGCAATAATAGATTGGTACCAGTACAAAGTAAAGAAACTAGACACAAACACAAAAAAATTATTGCATACCCATAAGGTAATTTACAAAAACTGTACTCCCAGACTGTACCTCCCAAGAAGAGAGGGAGGTTTAGGACTCCCCACAAATAGATTCAGTACATAAAACAGCAATCATAGATTATTAACGATGTACACCTGGAGTTCGCCCGAAGATATGAACAAGGGAAAACACCATCAACATCCATCAGAAAGAAAGCAAAGGAACTCTCAATCCAAATAAGCCTCCAATGGAAATAATTAAAGAGGGGAAACAATATAAAAAGGAGACTAGAAAGTAGGGGAAACACCAGTGAAGAATATGTATATGGTATAGTTGTAACTACTGTAGATCCAATGGTAGTTCCATAGAGATAGGTCTTAACAACTTGAAAAAGAGGGACCACCTTTCGTCTGTTTCCGGTGCTCGTAGAACTAGTGTGCTATCCTGGTAGTGAAATTTTCAGGTTTGTTAAGAGGCTGGCCTCCCTTCTTTGTAATGCCTTTAACCCTCACTTTTACTTGCATTCATTTTCTTTTCATATTTGTTCACTGTATTCATAACATTCATTTCATTTTATTATTTAATCTTTAAACTTGATAAAATTTATGTATTCGGCGTCAATGACCTGGATGTTGCGACGCCAGAGGGGTTACCCTTCATCACGCAGTTCATTTTTCACCATGTTAAATATTTTAATCTGAATATATGAAACTTTTTCATATTAAATTTCATATTCTTAAACTGTCTAGGACCTATATATATTACTTGTGGCCTCGTGTGGCAAAAGATGCTACTTCCATTTTATATCAGCAAGCACAATTAGAAATAATATTGGAGCAAGAGCTATTCTTTGTGAAACGGGTACATACCACCAGGTCCCAAAAATACCCTCCATGAACCGTAACCACTTTCTTACGTTTCCTCAGAAAGTCGTATATCCATTTACTACTAATCCGTTCTTCCCATTCTCATATCTTTCAGTTTGAGTTGTTGTTCCGTCGTCACTCTCATCAAATACTTTGGCAAAATCTATGTATATGACATCATACTTTGCATCGTTTTCAAGAGCATCAGTGATATAGTGGTCAATCACATAACCTTCGCTGTTATATAGGTTAAAAATCTCAAACATTATATGTATGTGGGGGACTCCTGTCGGTCAGTGGTCCAGGTGTCGGCCTCTGGGCGGTGGGGTTCTGATTCAACTTCTGAGTTAGCTCTTGGTAGCTGGCATTTGGCTTGGGTTGGGCTGGGCACTCACCCTGCTAATGCCTGGGCTTAGGTGACCCTTGGGGCACACTCATCCGCACACTGAAGAAACTAGTTACAGATGCTTTTATATATATATATATATATATATATATATATATATAATATATATATATATGGTTACGGACCGTTGAGTTTGCTGCTCAGCTTGGTCCGTGGCTATTTCGCTGTTTTCTCTGCCTCTTATAATGCCGCTTCCCCTTACAGTTCCATCTTGCATTGGAACTGTAGGGGGCTTTTAGCTAACTGGGAGAACCTTGCCTCCCTGCTGGAGAGCGAGCGGCCTTCCTGTGTTTGTCTCCAGGAGACTATCCTGGCTGCGCGGGGACTCCCTCGTCTCTCTGGATATGTTGGTTTCCCTTGCACCCCGGATGAGCGCACACGCCGGCGGGGTGCGGCGATTTACGTGCATCATTCGTTACCATCGCGTGGTGTGCCTCTTCGCACTTCCTTGCAGGCTGTGGCTGTGCGGCTCTTTTTAGATCGCCAGTACACTGCCTGCTCGGTTTATATTCCTCCTCATGACCCTCCTTCTCGCGACGCGGTTCGCGAATTGGTGCTGCAACTACCCCGACCGTTTCTCCTCCTCGGGGACTTTAACAGTCGCGACCCGGCTTGGGGTGATGTTCGGTCGACTAATGTTGCTGGGATTTTACTCTCCTTAATGGAGGAACTTTCCTTTGCGTGTCTCAATTCCGGTGAACCTACTTACTTCCACGAACCCACGGGTTCATTTACCTGTATTGATCTCTCCTGGTGTCCCTCGATGCCTTACTCGATTTTTCGTGGAAGGTGTTGGGGGACTCTTATGGCAGTGATCATTACCCAGTCTGTCTTGAGCCGGTCGGTCCGCAGCCGGGCGTTTCGTCTCGACCGAGGTGGTGCCTTGCGCGGGCTGACTGGCCATCTTTCAGAGCTCGTTCCGTCATTGTCCGTTCGGTGTTGAGCTTTGGCTCGTGGATGAGAGCTTGGAGTTCTTCGAGCGGGTGGTGATGGGCGTCGCGGAAGACTGTATTCCTCGTTCTTCCGGTAACCCGCGGACTCGTAGCGTCCCGTGGTGGACTCCAGCATGTCACCAGGCGGTGTGCGAGAGGAAGAGGGCAACGCGCCGCTTCCACCGCACCCGGCGCGCGGGCCACTTGATTGAGATGCGGCGGGCGAAGGCTTTCGCCCGCCGGACTCTCAAGTTGGCCCGTCGGGCCTCTTGGCGTGCTTTTGTGTCCGGCATCTCCTCATCTACCCCTTCTGCTGCTGTGTGGCGGAAGGTACGTAGTATCGAGGGGAGGCCGGTCCCTGCTAGTCGCCCTGTCCTTCGGGACGGGGACGGCTTCCTTTCGGATCCTGCTGCTGTGGCTGATCGGCTGGCCGGTGCTTTTGCTGCGGTTTCCCGTTCGCCTTCGCTGCGATCGCCCTTTATCGGAGGTCACGTTCCCGCCCCCTGGGAACGAGCCCTATAACCATCTCTTTCCGATGCGGGAACTTCGGGCTGCTTTGGCAACCCGTCGTTCTTCCGCTCCTGGCCCTGATGACATTCCGTATGACTTTCTTCGGAATCTGCACCCGATGGCCCTGCACTTCTTGCTGGATCTTTTCAACCGGATGTGGGTTGAGGGGTCGTTCCCTTCCCGTTGGAGGGAGGCGATTGTGGTCCCGATACCTAAGCCGGGGAAGGATCCGGCGGAGGTGGCGAGCTATCGGCCTATTGCTTTGACGAGCTGCTTATGCAAGCTCCTCGAAAAGATGGTGGCCGTCCGACTTTCCTTTACACTGGAGTCGCTTGGGTTATGCCCCCCGACCCAGTATGGTTTTCGTCGATTTCGGGGTACTCTGGACCCCCTTCTCCTCCTTGGCCATGATGTACGGGAGGCATTTTCCCGCCGGAATCTTGTTCTGGCCGTCTTTTTTGACGTCCAAAAGGCCTATGACACGACCCGTCGGGGAGTGTCATGGACCGTTTGAAGTCTCTTGGTTTTGTGGGCTTTTTGCCCACGTTTCTTCGCAACTTCCTCTGCCGTCGCACTTTCCGCGTCCGTAATGGGGCGGCCCTATCTGCCCTGTATGTTCAGGAGGAGGGGGTGCCCCAGGGGTGTGTGTTGAGCGTCTCATGCTTCAACCTAGTTATGTCTGCGCTACCGGGAGCTCTTCCGCCCTCGGTGCGCTGTTCCATCTATGCAGATGATCTGGCTGTCTATGCCGCGGGGACGAGTCCCCCCCTCGTGGAGAGGCAAGTCCAACTCGCGGTCAATCGGGTTGAACGCTGGGCGTCGTCGGTGGGCCTTACGTTGTCTTCTCCGAAGACTTCGTGTGTGGCCTTCCTTCCGTCGAGGAGACGGGGATCCGGCGCCATCCCGGCCTTTAACCTTACACTCGGGGGTCAGCCTCTGGCCCTCGTTTCATCAGTACTCTTTTGGGTATGGTTTTCGACAGCCGTTTGAGCTGGGTTCCCCACCTTCGCCGGCTGCGCGAGTCCGCGAGACGTACCCTGGATTTGCTGGGGCATCTGTCGCATACTACATGGGGCGCGGATAGGCGGACGCTCCTCCGTTTGTACGTGTCCCTGGTACAGTCCAAATTAGACTATGGGAGTGTGGTGTATGGCTCCGCCTCCCGCACGGCCCTTCGGATACTGGATCCGGTCCTCTCTAGAGGACTGCGCATGTCATCTGGCGCCTTCCGCTCCTCTCCGGTTGATAGTCTGCAGGTGGAGTGCGACATCCCTCCCTTGGAGGATCGGAGGTCGTTCCTCGTTGCTAAACACTATCTCCGGATCCTCCGTCTTCCCACCTCTCCTCTGTTCCAGGTGGTTGAGAGGGCGTTCTGCCGGGATGGGGGTTGGTATTTCACCGACACGGTGACCTCCCTCCTCGATGGTATGGGCACTCCCCCTCCATCCGTTATACCGGTCTCTTTCAGTGGTGTTGCACCTTGGGAGAGCACCCCTGTTGCGTGCTGTAGGGCGTTGCGCCCCGTTCGCAAGACCGAGTCGGACTCTGCCTTGCTTCGGTCTCTTTTCCTGCAGCATGCGGCGTGTCACTCTGCATGTGTTGCGATCTTCACGGATGGTTCGAGGTCGTCGGGGGGCGTTGGATCCGCGGCTGTTCCCCAGTCGTCTGTCCTTGCTCCCCGATGTACCCGTCTCCCTGATGAGGCTTCCGTTTTTACGGCGGAGCTCTATGCCATTCTGAGCGCTCTGGAGGTGGTGCGGGAGCATCCGGATGGGTCGTTCGTCATCCATTCGGATTCCCGCAGTGCCCTGGATGGCCTGGAGTGTTTTGACTCTGTCCACCCGCTGGTCCGACGAATCCAGCTACTGTACCATACTCTTGTCGCTTTCGGTGGCAAGGAGGTGGTATTTTGCTGGGTCCCAGCACATGTTAACGTGGCTGGAAATGAGGCTGCCGATCGAGCTGCCCGTTCCGTGTGCCGACTGCAGGTTTCACCTGTGTCCCTCCCTTTTTCTGATTATATCCCTGGCTTCCGTAGGTTTTTGCGCTCCCGGTGGCAGAGTCGCTGGGATGGCGCTACGGACAACAAACTTTGCAAGATTAAACCCAAGTTGGGATGTTGGGCCTCTTCCTTCCATCGGTCGCGCCATAAGGAGGTGGCTCTGGCCCGCCTCCGTATTGGCCACACCCACCTGACCCATGGCTATTTGATGGCCGGGGATCGGGTGCCCCGATGTCCCAATTGTGACGTCCTCCTTACAGTTGCCCACCTTCTGGTGGAGTGTCCGCTTTACTCTGCGCTGCGCGCAGAGTATTTTCCCTTTTTGGAGAACGTTGGGCTTTGTGATAGGCTTGGCGCTCTTCTGTCTGAAGGTTCCTACTTTTCGATAACCGGGTTGTTCTCCTTCCTCTTTCGCTCCCGACTTCTTTACCGGCTGTGACCCCTATGATCTTTTTGCTTTTCCCCCACCTCCTCCTCCTCCCCCCCCGTCTATTGTTCATTTCCGTTAGTTGTTCCATACTCTTCGTTCTGTGTTCGCTCTGCTATCCACCTTTCTTTTGGTGGCCATGAGCGGTCATTCTTTGAAACAAAAAAAAAAATATATATATATATATATATATATATATAAATAGTTTCACAACCGGTCTGCCATACTTTGGGGGGTGATATCGAGTAAAAAAGTTAATATAACATGGGTGCTATTTCCAACCGTTGCGGAGCTACGGACGTTTTAAGATGTGCAAACAACAAATCCCTACTTGTGTGTAATTCGATAGATGGCAGCACTGGTGATAGTTTTGGTTAACGAAGTTACTACTACTAATCCTGTTTTTTCTTTCATTGGGTTCTGATCTGTGGTACGAGACACTGTGTTGCGCTAAGGTGTACAATCAAAATGAATCGACAGTTCACACCCGCTGAATATGCTGATATCCACTTCATTTCTGGATTCTGTGATGGTAACAGCAGAGCGGTAGTTGAGCAATATCGAAGACGTTTTCTGAACCGCCGAATAGCAAACAGGCAAGTGTTTAAATGAGACACACCAGAGATTAAGGGAAACGGACAATTGTTCCAAGTAACCAAGAACCTGTAGCACGACGGCCCGTTGCTGTGGAGGAGCCTAGTACAACGTAGCCCAACTACCAGTGTTCGAAGGATTTGTAGACGAATTGGTGAATCTGCATCGCGTGTATGGTGAACCATACATGATGTGGGTTTGTATCCCTATCATTTGCAACGTGTGCAAGCTCTTCAACTGGATGATTACAATAAACATGTTCAATTTTGCTAGTGGATGGTTATGCATCGCCAAATTCTTAATCACATACTGTTTAGCGATAAAGCACAATTTATTCTGGATGGAATTAACAATAGACGAAATTCCCACTTGTGTTACAAGACCAAAGTACAAATGAGAGAGGAACTCTTGCGTCGGATTATGGATGCCGCTGCTTACATACGAGAACACCCCGAAATGATTCAATGGCAGTGGACTCTTGTTTGGAACGAGCAAGGCTGTGCATTGAAAACCGAGGCGGACATTTTGAACATTTATAAAGTGTATCTCATAAAATGTAGCAATAAATACATCAGATTAATACTTTCGTTTATTTTTTTCTGTGCACCATAAAACGTCCGTAGCTCGGCAACGGTTGGAAATAGCACCGATGTTGTATTAACTTTTTTACTTGAGATCACCCCCAAAGTATGGCAGACCGGTTGTGAAACCCCCTGGATATGAAATCAGGAGTTGACAAATCTTCCAGCCTTCATTCTAAAACCTGCTGTAGGGATTGGCTGTAAATACTGTTGGACCACTGCTCTCATTTCTCATCTTTTTTTAATTTCTGAACATGGCCTTATATGTGAAAATTTACGACTAACGGAAGGTGTAATGGAAAAATCACCACACCGCCTGACCGTTATCAAACAACTTGGTTCATTTTACTGGAAGTGAAAATGCTCACTTGGCAGCTGACAAGAGAATAAGAGCAGGGCCGGACTGTTAAAATTCTTTTCGTTTAATTTTTTTCGTCTCTTTATGTACGTAATGTGGCGTGTGCGCGGCGTATACGATATTATTATCAGTGTTTCTGTTTGGGTATCAATCTGTTTTTTGTGACGGTATATTTTTTGGGTTATTATCCGGCATATATCAATTATATCTAATATATCAACTCTCTATTACATCATCAGTTTATTGATCATAATATCGAAACACATAACAAATCTGACCATCCGTCACCTCAGCGGCACATACCTTGAACCTTGCAGTGGCTGATGCAGCCAAAAGCTCCATAGATGCCGCAAGCTTCTTTGGATATGTACAAAAAGTATACAATTTGTTCTCAGCAGCACCTCAAGGATGGACTATTTTGAAACAATATGTCAGTATCACTAAAGTCCTGGAGTGAAACGAGGTGGGAAAGACGACTTAAAAGTATTGAGCCTTTGCGTTATCAGGCCTCTATGATAAGGGAGGCATTGTTGGAGGTCAGGGAAAAGACAACAGATGCTACAACAAAAATTGAGGCACAGTCTTTGGCAGAGGAGGTGGGGTCATTTAGATTTCAGATTTGCACTGAAAGCTCCTACTATCTGCCGAGATACAACTGGACGTGACAGTTAACCTCCTAGAGAAGACAAGCATTTTTCATAACATACAGAGATAATGGTTTTGCTAGAGCACAAGCCGCTGCAAAAAGAGATATGCGAAGATATGCATGTGGAGGCTGTCCTCAAAAAGAAGAGGATAAGAAGCACAAAGACAATTTGCTTATGAATCTCCAGATGAACCCATAAACGATGCAATGAAGAGGATGAAAGTCACGTTTTTCAATGTGGTGGTCGACTCAACCATTGGATCTTTAGATGACAGATTCAAAACACTAGGGGAAGTGAGAAGTAAGTGTGGAGTGTTGCTTAACTTTCCAAATATGATCAATGAGGCAGTGACAGAGGAGTGTGAAGAACTTGGGGAAAACATTAAGCTGTGGAGAGGAAGCTGATATTGATGGGAGAGATCTGGCCACTGAAATTGGGAACCTTCCAAATTTGCCGAAAGAGTTGAAAAACATGACAGCATTTGGACTCCTAAGTTACCTTCATCAAAAGCAGTTGAAAGAAATCTATCCCAATCTTTGGATAGCAGTTCGGATTGCTTGCACTCTCCCAGTGACAGTGGCATCAGCAGAAAGAAGCTTTTCAAAACTAAAGCTCATAAAGACCTATTTTAAATCCACAATGGCACAAGATCGCCTCAGTGGACTCGCTATCATCAGTAATAATCAAGAGATTAGCAGGCAGCTGTCTTATGATAGTGTTATTGAAGATTTTGCCTCGAGAAAATCAAGGAGGTACAGATTATAAGCACTTCAGAGTACTGGTATTTATGGTTTGACAAACATTGTTTTTTGTTAATTTTTCTAATCATGGTTGCAGTTCGCTTCAACAATTTTCCTTTATTTCTTCGTTCTCTTATTTATCATTTTATCAAACTATATTTACAATTGTCAATTTTATTTTCCGCCATTGCTTATTATTTTCTCCACATTGAAGTCATTTCAAACTTATACTGTACCATGTAATTTTGAATATTTGTAATTCTTTAAATAATAAAAGATGCTCCGAAAATTAAAAAAACATACTAAGCTTTGCCACCAGGCAGCTGAAAAATATGATTTATTGAATTAATTTATTATACTTAACTTCTTTTTTTTTTTACCTATCATAAATAGCGTATCTATTAAATAAATCGTAGTTTTACTTGAGTTTATATAAACTTAAATAATTATTACAAAATTTAACTTATTTTTTTGTCAAGAGCAATAATTAATTACTTTTCAATGGCAGACGGAAACGGTAATAATAATGATGATGATCCAAATAAAAAAAAATCAAAGGATAATTCAAATATTTCCTTAAGAAAAGATGATATAATATGGCTAATAGAAAAGCCTATCGAAAAACTCTGATGTTCGAATCCCAACGAAGGGGGACATTTACGCTATTTTTTCTACCTAAAAGATGGACCAATGAAGAAAGAGAAATTTAGAAATTTGAACAGTACAATTGCTGAAAAAGTATTAGAAAATACAGAAAAGCAGTGGATGAAATCAGGAATCGAAACAGAATGTAAAGATGAAGTTAAGAAAAAGATTTTAGACCTTTACGAGAATTATAGGACACCAAAAAAAGAAAGGTTCCAATTCCAACAAGGTAAAGGAAGGAAATTTTGTTAGAGACCTTGACTCCTATTTTTTTAATTGCCCATAAAGATGCTGAACGCAGAGTTCAAACTGATCAATTGAGGACGACAGAACAGTAAAAAGAGGATATTGATTTCATAAATGGAATGAAAGAGGGTAGAAAAGTTCTTTTGGGATCGGAAGATAAAAAGTATTCAAAAAAGGTTCAAGCTAAAAGGAATAGGGAAGAGAATTTCACTTACAGAATGGAGACAGACATGCGAAGAAGAGAGCTACAAGAGGCTTCAACTAGCGAACTTAACGATGAGATAGACATTGTTGATGAAGATTATTTAGAACTAGATGATAGTGATAATGATGAAAATGTGATTTCAAATTCTGATAAAAAATCAAAAAGAAAGCGTTCGAAAACTATCACACTAGAACTTCCACGAAACCCATTCAAAAGTTAAAAAAATATCTGAAATAGCTGATCGTTTAAATTTATCTTCTGGCCAAAGAACTGCATTTATGGCTGCCATCGCAACAGAGGGGGAGTTGATTTGGAGAATATCACGTTGTCTAAAACAAGTACGAGGACAGCAAGAAAAAGGCGAAGAAATCAAAAGTAATTTTGTAATCTTCATTGGGATGGAAAAATTTTACATGAAGATGAAAGATTAGGAGTGCTGATATCTGGTGCCCCAGGATATGAAGAGGGAAAGCTCCTTGGTGTTCCAAAAATCGTCGATGGCACTGGTAATACACAAGCTAATGCTACTTATTCTCTAGTAGCTGAATGGAAAGTCGAATCCAATATATATGATCTTGTTTTTGACACTACGGCGTTCAACTCCGGCTGTTAAAATGGAGCCTGTGTAAAATTAGAAGAATTATTCCAAAAAAACTTTTCTTTTTTGCTTGTAGACACCACATACTGGAAAGAATCTTGCAAGCAGTTTGGTCAAAACTTTTCGGCGATACAAGTAGTCCAAATAATTTAGATTTTAAAAATTTTTAGTTTTCGAATACCATCAACAAAGAAAATTTCAAAATTCTTGAATTTAAAGATCGATCCTTAAAATCTCGTGAAGATGTTAAAAAGTTTCTTCAAGAAACGTTGACCAAAAGTTCTGACAAAAAATCATTACCAAGAGAAGATTACAAAGAGTGTGCGGAACTTATGCTTATTCTCTTGGGAGGGACTCCGCCTCGTGGTGTGTATTGGTTAAAGCCAGGAGCATATCACCATGCAAGGTGGATGGCGTACATTTTGTATGCGGCTATATATGTATAATCCATCTTGCACAGGGCTCGATTGTTTCAACTGTCCCGGTGTGAAACTACTCCCATCCCCAATAAAGAGGCGATGCCCCATGAAAACTCTCGAAGAACATGGAGAAGACAGACACATCTTCCACATCTTGAATTGACATGGACCACTTTACCTGCTGCTGGAAGGAAGAGTAAAAGTCGAATGGCCAGTGGAGAAAAAATTGGTAGTTTTGTGGCGCAAGACCAACACACGCAAAACTTTCAGAAAATGGAAATACAACATGTGTTGAGAAATGCCGTTATCGAAGAGAGAGAGAGGTGCGGTAATACTCTTTCAGTTCGTCTAATCTAACCGAAGAAAAAGTGTTTATTAAGCATTTAGTAGTAGACCAAGAAAGCAAAAAGTGTATTTAATGCAGTCTAAAGATTCTTGAATTATTCCCATATTAAGACGTTTAAATGTTGCAGATATGATAAGGAAAAGTAATTTTAAAACTTAGGTACATAATTGCTGTTCATCACGAATTCTACACTCAAAAGTTCATGTTGAACACACTGAAATCGCCACCGTATTACTCAGTGCGCTTGTTAGGTTTCTTGTTAGTCATGGGTAGACCTGTGTCAGAGAGCCTTAAAAAGGGAGTCGCTTCGGAGTTCTCCCTTCCTTAGATGCGATTCTGGGTTGCGTGTGACAGTGCAAATAAACTTCTCAAGGAAATGCCATTTTTCACTTGGGGGTGTGTGTGGGGGGGGACTTCGACAGATGACTACGTATCATGCCAAGTATCTTTTATTAAGACTGGAGATCATTCCTGTAACTTTCTGCTCTTGTTTATGAATTTATAATAAGTTCCGTAATGTATTATGCCTCTTTTTGTGCGCCTTTGAGAATCGAAACTAACTTATAACCATTTCTTTGTCGTCTCAAACTTTTAAAGAGAAATAACTTTAATTGAAAAGGTACTTTTCAAACTATTGCATATTTTCAAAGCTTTTCCAGTGCATAGTGACTTTTTATATTTTTAAGATAATGTTTGCCTGCAACCGAAGCAAATGTGTTTAAAAAATTTTTTTTTTTTATTCTTAAGTGTGTTTTGGGGATCATTGTGTTTATTGTGTGTTCTGAATGCTGTATTACATTACTGTAATTGCAATGTTTGTGTTCGGTCGATGAACCCGTCTTGGCTTTATAGAATTAGCTTTCGTGAACAGTTGCTGTATCAGACCGAGTTCTCACCAATCTGACTGTTACAGTTGGATCTTATTTCATCAAATTGAATTATGTTAGAATTATAAAAAAAAAATGAGGGATGGGATAGATGCAAAATTAATATTCGATTTGTCTTCGTTTGTGAACTTTTCTTGACTTCGAACACTTTTCCTCCTTAATTAATGCATACACTCATTTCTCTTGGGTGTGTAGTCTAGAGTCTAGACTGAATCAGGAGGCAGTGCTAATGTCCCATTTACAGTGCATCTATTGAAAGGAAATGCAAATTATTCATAAAAGGATGAGTTGGTCTTTGATCAGTTTTGGAGTCTCACTGTATTGTTAGTAGGATTGAGCAGTCTACTCAAAAACTTGATGGGTCAGGGGAAAGAATGTTACAAATGCATCTTGGAAGTGGTGAAAGATGTAATAAGTTGTGTACAAAAAATGTTAAGCTAGTGGAAAAAAGAAGTTAAAAAAAATGTTTGGAGACTTCCGAAGGGAAATAGATGAGCAGTATGTGGAGAACGGAATGAACAGGAAACAAATGTGAATGCAATTGGTTTTGACATATGTAGAAGTGTATACAAAGGGATGGAAGGCCACATTAGAAAAAGTTGAATAAGAGTATGCAAGCTGAAGATAGGAAAATAGGCAGTTGATGGAACATGTAGAAAAATTATCAAGTCTGGAGGTAGAATGGTGATTGAATGGTTGTGGGAGATATGTCAAAAAACATGAGAAAGTGGGTAATGCTCAGCCTCAAAGTCAGATCAGACAATCAGAATGAATATTTGAAAAATTGCTCGGCTTTATATACTGAATTTTTGGTGACATCATTATTATTTAATGTTCACTTGTTTTTCATTCGCAATAGGCTGCATTATTTTGCAAAGTATTTGAAGACAAGGTAAATATTTTAGCTGTAGCAATGTCTAGACAGATAAGCAAGATATTTGAAGATGAAGCCATATTTTTATTTTAAACCGCATATTGACAGATCTGATGTTATCATGATCTGCCGAGTTAACTAAAAATGGAAACTGAAATATGCATTTTATTATGAATTACAATTAAACATGCATATGAGCAAAAATTAAATGCTTAAGATTTAAAATTAAACGTTAAGCAAGACATGACTTCATCGAAGAGAGTTAAATTGCACAATTTAACAAGATTACATTATTAATCTAAATCTAAAAAAATTAAGTAATTTAAAAAGAAATAATTCACCAATTATTGAGCAGAAATAAAATAGAAAGCGAATCAAAAATTTTATCCGAACTTCGTCAGCGTTTTGCGAATTTGGACTATGTAAAAATGAATTTAAGAATTTTATGAATAAATATAGGAATTATTCACTGTTCATTTTTACATATGTAAATGAATCATTAGGGAGTAGCAATTTACTGACAAGTTTGTAGTCGCATGCCTCACAAACAAACAAAACCTCTTTATTGCGGATTATTCACAATCCATAGCCACTTAACATATAAGTACAGTCTTACGTATTATACACTGAACGTAATACAAAAATAAGGCCAGCATAGCCATTTAACCCAACATATAATATGCATATATAATCTTTGCTACACTAAAAAAATAAGGTATTGTAAACCAGCAGTTGTCTGAACCAAGACTGCCATATAGGTGAGAGGCAATGTTCCCTCTAAGGTGTGCGCGTGTGCACGCGCGCACATCAAAATAAAATGTGCACACGCTCAAGCGTATGAGTCACGACAGTAAATGAAGTAATTTAAAAAATGTACCGTCACACAGGGTCTGACCATTTGCATAAACATACTCTATAGTCGCTCTTTTAAGTATTAACCCCCTTCCGCCCGACTTCGCCGACGACCGCGCAATTACGCAATACAGATTTTTTTTTTTACTCTATGTCCGAGAATTATCTGTACAATTTTTGGCTGTTATTAAAAGTCAACCATGAAGTGTAGAAATTCCAGTGTTGTCCCATTTTACAGAGAAACTCATTAAGTTTTTTCTGATAAGTTTTTTCTTTTTTGTACGCGGGTGACAGACATTGATGATTTAAAAGCAAGAATCACAGCTGCTATTGAGCGAATTGATGTGGATATGCTGCAGCGTACATGGCAACATTTGGATTATCGATTGGATGTTTTGCGAATCACTGATGGTGCACATATCGAATGTTTGTAACAACGTTACTTTAATAAAAGAAACTTTTGAAAATACAGATTCTAAATAATCTTGTTTAAGAATTTTAGTGTGTTATCAAGAATTTTATTAAAAGATGAAATTGTAGAGATAATTTTCGGACACTGGAATTTCTAAAGAACTTGTTAAAACTTGGTATCAGGAAAAACTTAATGAGATTCTCTGTAAAATGGGACAACACTGGAATTTCTACACTTCATGGTTGACTTTTAATAATAGCCAAAACTTGTACAGATAATTCTCGGACACCCTGTGTATATATATATATATATATATATAATATATATATATATATATATATATATACTCTCTTATTTTTGCATAAAAACGAATAGTAATTATCTCGTAATTCATAAAAAATAAAATTATTTTTTATTTTATTCCTATTTTGTGAATGGATAAAATCATATATTAATCTTGATAGTCTATTTTAAATTGCAAATGCTAACAATTGTTTTGAGAAATAATAACTAAAATAGTAATTTTCAATTAGTGTTATTTTTATTTTATTTCTTTTTGTTGAATTTTATTTTACTATTTTTTATTTTCTTATATTTTTAGAATGGATATAATGTTTTCTTTTTTAAGAATATATAATATTGTAAACAGTTTTTTAATATCCATTTATTAGTACCGTAATGATCAAGCTATCACCTTATGGAAATAATATTTATTAAGTATTTAATATTTATATATATATATTTCATTTTGAAGATAATAGCGCTCAGAAAAGTTTGCACAATTTTTCACCATGAATCTAAATGTGTGCACAACGAAAATTTCTTGCGCACACTGACTAAAAAAAATTAGAGGGAACATTGGTGAGAGGTATACAGTATCTGAAGACAGGACATTGTACAATAACACATTAGAGCTGTTTTGGACCCTAGTAATGAAATTATATATATTCTTCCGGATTAACATTTGGCTGGTAGGTAGGTTACGCGTAGTAAACATAAAACTGGCACCACCATTTTGGTTCCCTACATAGCATACGAAAAATATTATTAGAAGCAACAGAAAGTTTATTCATAGCAGTTTTTGTATAGTTCCACCACAGATGGGATGTATACAATGCAGTACAGTAAGTTCTGAAAAGATAAGTTTTAACTGATTCTGAACACATATTTCCTTACTAGCATGTTACACTGTATATACATCTTTTTACGTTGCCTCTCAATATCGAGTTCATCTCGCAGCTCGTGAGTAATTGATAGTAATTGATAGTAATTGATAAGACGCTTAGCAAAATCTGAACCAGGTTTGTTGATATTGATGATAAAATCACCAACCACTACAACACAGGAAGAGTCCAGCTCTTCCTGCAGGATATTTAGTTCACAGAGTATCTAAAAATTCTCCTCACTTCAGAGCATTTTTTTAAGCTTTTCCCACTGGGCGACAAAGGCAGATCGGGAAATGTGGGGGCGGGGGGAGGATTAAGGCATGGGTGTGCTGCCAATTTCTTAACAACCGGTTCTGATACAAATAGGGGTGTAAATCGGCGAGCGCCAATGGCGCGAGTTATTAAGCTAGGGGGTCTGGGGTGAGCGGTAGCTCCCCCAGCGGGGTCCGGGGCATAGCCCCGGAAGGCAACGCATTTTAGCTTTTCCAAACAGTATTTTGTAACATTTTGGCAGAAATTATTTAACATTCTTTATACTCACTAATGACATAATTATCTAAAAATAAACTAATTTTTCATCAAAAAATAAATAAATATTGAAACGACCACTGCTTGTGATACTACTTATATCTTTCTATAAAATCCTGAAAAAATGAAAACAAATTTAGATATAAATAAATTTCTACTGACTCTTAAAAATTTGTTAAAAACAAACAAACGGTTCTGTGATCCAATCAAAATTTAACAACCGGTTTGGGCGAACCCGACCGAACCGGTCCCAGCACATCCCTGGACTAAGGATACTATGGATTCAGATGTTCCCTAATCAGGCCACCATCCTCGTGTGGTCTGAAATAACATTAGCATTATCTATATATAAATATTCAATGTAAATTTCATATTTGCATTTAGGATAAACAGTTCTAATTGTGGCGTATGTGCATGTATTATATGTATTTATATGGCTTCCAAGACAATTCTATTTTTACAAATTTTGAAAATTTCTTGTCGCCCAGTACCCTAAAATTTCATTTACTGGGCGACAAATTTTCTTTACTGGGTGATATTCATGTCGCCCACTCACTAGGTTAAAAAAAATGCTCTGCCTCACTTTCAGCACACTCATAATGCATATAAACATTGAATATATATACAGTATTTTGTTATCAATAGTTAGTTTTATGGCTACAACCCACTCATATTCATAACTAATGAGCTCTATAAACCTTTCCAGCTGTGAGTGCCACATTATAGCTACACCTTCCTTCCTATTCTGTCTGCCCACAGTGATAACTTCACTATCATCATTGGGTGAGTTAGCTAATCCCCTGTAGTTAGGCTTAATATTGTTTAAATTTTTGCACTCTTGTTTAGAGAGCCAAGTTTTCTGAAAGCAAGAAATGTCATGCGCAGATAAAAGTTTACTGGTACTTAGTTAGGTTAAGTTGTAATATTTTCGTTAGTTGAAAATTTCTAATGCATCATATTTTTTTAAATAATTTTTTAAAATAGTTTTTTATACAATTTTCTGAAAAAAAAAATTTTTTAGGCTTACAGTTGGTACATGATCACGATCCATTAAATGTTGTTTCTAATGTGTAACATGTATTAATCATTGTAAATATTTTAAATATAAATCTGTAAATATTTTTAAAAATATTGCTATTTAAAAAATATGATGTATTAGAAATTTTCAACTAACGAAAATATTACAACTTAACCTAACCAATCATCAATATGTGGTGGCCCCCGTTAATGTAAGTACCAGTTTATTGATCTCACTGTCAACATTGACTTTGAGGCCTCTTCAGTTATAGCTACTAACGCTGAGTTTGTGAAACTGGGCCATTATTTTTATATACACTATCACTGTTCTCACTGGATGTCTCCGTGGGATTGCATGGTGGAGTCTGCTTACTCGTATTTTTGTGGACTGAGTTTTTCCTGAAGTTCATGTTATACCAACTATAGTAGATTCATCCAGGCCAGACTTCTGGCCCCATAAATACAGAGGGGTCCTCACATTCTGCCTTAATGTAGAAGGAGCTGTAGGTATCTGGTCGTTTACTGGTTAATTTGGGGCGGGTAGTCCCAAATTTCGTTATTTCACGCAGGTATTCTTCTAGTTCTGAAGCAGATTTGTCAGGTGAGAAACGGAAGGCAAATACATGGGCCTGCTGAGATATTTTTACTGCCTTCATTACTGTATTCGTTGCTAGCCCTAGCTGTGGTTCTCTTCTGGATGGAGCGGGGTTCCCAGAGTCCTGTTTCTTTTTCTGACGCAAATCCCTTTTACTAACTGTTGTCCACCCATGCCCTACATTCTGCTCACCAGGGTGACTAGCTGCCAAGCAGGTTTGAATAGTTCCTTGAAGCATGGTCATATTACTAATGGTCTCAGCAGCATTGCCTTCTGTTGCAGTTAATTTGCTATTTGTTTATTTTGGAGATTCATCATATCATATGTCAGACTATGTAGTTCAGGGTAGATACGTATTACCTGCTGCCCACTGTTAGGATGGATGTTCTTGGTCGTACAAGTTTTTATGTCATTGGACTTTTTTTTTCAGAACTTGAGAGTAAAGTACCTTACCGTTTTCTCCCTCCTCTAGTTTGGATATACAGCTCTGCTGAGCTGAGAGAGAGAGAAGATGGTGTGAGAATAGGAGTGGCAGGCCTCCTATCCTGAGGATCACTATGCTGTGTCGTGGTGATGGCGATATTTCTGTCTGGCTGGGCAGTTTGCCTGCTGCTCATCTTAGCTTCGAAGTCTGAGATTCTAGAGGTCAGTTTTCTGTATTCCGAGGTGGTTATGCTGCTACATATATCTTTTAGCTCTCTGTTTTGGCCATGCTGGCCGGATGGTGCTCCTTCTAGTGCCAGTATGCTGTTTGTAGTCAATAAGGTACCAAACCGTGTCAGTCATGCGCACTTTGTATTTAGATTTATAACTATGTTTGGTGAGTCAGTCAATAAGATAATAGAAGCCATGGTTTGTGGCCTGATCTCCGATATATTTTATAGATCTTAAATCTGGTCTGAATGTTCATTATTCATAGTGTTTCATTGGCCTACATAGTCACTGCTCCAGATAACTCTCTCTCAACCTTCTATGGACCACTTTGTTTCTTTGTTTGTACCTGTTGAGTCTGAAATAGAGTATTGTTTGTTTATTTGTATTTTATGCGAGCGTAGACCGACTACATATAGGTTGGCTTTGATTTAGCTTAATCTCCATAATTCACTTTCTTTACAGATTTACTAATTCTGATGTCACTGTTAGGATTTGTCAGTTACCATTTCCCTTTCATGTTTGTTATACATTTATTTGATGTTTCATGAAATATTTGTTCTCATTGTGTAACTTCGTATCTATCCTGATTACTAAGTACTGTACTGGAACTGTTTATCGTAGTGACAGTTATTTTTCCTTCATAGCCTATGTACCATAGTCTAATATGACTCACCAAGTCTCCTCATATCATTTCATAAGCTGTCATACTAAAATGAATATACAATACTCTACAACTTACTATTACTCTTTACAATTACATACTGTACACAACTCTTTAGCTCTCGGAAAGTGGTGAAAAGTTTTTTTTCCTCTATTCTGCATGTTATATTCGTTTTTTCATTTTATCAGACTAGCACCGGACTTCTACTGTTATTACAATATGAGTGTAATGTGAGTATATTTAACAAATCCTGGCCCTAATCTAAAATTACCAGCCATTCCAAACGTGTATCAACTTATCCTGAGCTCATACTTAACACTGGTGTATGAAATTTGTGCTCATATTAATTTGCATTGCTCGCATGAGAGGGCGCTGCGAATCAATTTTTGGATGAACTTTTATGATAAGACTTGGTAAATTATATTATACTATGCTATTTACTTAATCTGATTAAAAGTTTTTGAAGAACACCTGACATTAGTTCGTAGTTAGGCTGGGGAATATTAAGTGGTAGGCCTAATCATATTTTATTTAATTTTACGATATTTTTCCATTGGTCTTAGACTTAGACCTATTGGAATTAGCTAATTTAAGTTAGGCCCAACGGTTTTAACGGCCTGAATTCAGTGGTCAGTTATTAATTAAATTGAAGTAGGATAGGCCCCAGGCCTTGACCAGTCATAGTTACGATAGTCCAGTCCAGCCAACTTCAGGGTGTCGGGGCGAGGTTGCCTCCTACATCATCACATGGTCCCTTCCCATGGCTTGTAAAAAATTCCACTCTGCATTAATTCCAGTCATCTTTGTGGTGGCAAAGATTCAGAAAGTTTTTGCAGTTTTTATATTGTCTAGCACAACCATCTGAAAAGTATATGATTTTGTTGATGGATGGGATGTTCTCTTTTATGAAGTTTATGAGATGCTTTTGAAACAAATGTGCTGCAACTGTGTTATGAATATTGCACTCAGATATGACAACAAAGCTTAGGTGAGCAATCTCATTTTGCTTGTTATAATATAAAACAAATGGACGTAGAGTTGCCATCTGATTGTTCCAGTGAAAACTCTGCACCTCATCTTGGAGAACAAAAGAGTAATTTTTGGCAGTCATACACTATACTAGGACTTCACTTGGTTTCAGTGACATTTTAGTTTCGTTGTAATAATTAGCTTGCATCTTGGTCAGGAAATCTTGGATTTGGTATTCTTGAAGTTTGCTATAGAAATGTTCAATATATTCATCTGAACTCGTGTGAATTGATTCAAGATTGGACCTGTCTGTACTGAATCAGTGCAGTTATCATCAAAAATATTTTGGAGTTTCTCTCCCAATGCTTTTGTGTCTCCACATTGTTTACATTCCTTAAGGTAGCATTGCAATGAGGGTGGATTGCACTCAATCAAAGTAAGACAATGTCGTATATGGTTGATAGGATTTTTATTATCTTAAGTTAACTTATCAAATTTAGTTCCTACAAATATAAGTTTAATATTCAGATGAATGGTATATACACATACTGAGTTCCTGATACTCCGGCAATAATACATTGCTTTGGATGCACCTTTGCAAATTTGCTGAAGCCCACTTTTACCAAAGGATTTCTTTCTTTAAAAAGCTGATAAGCTTCTTTTAAATTGTATAGTAGTAGATGCTTCTGAAAATGTTTCCTCTCCCCTGAGCTGTCCATAATGCTGACATAATCCTTTTTACCAGGCATTATTCTACTGATATCTTCTGAAAGATAAAATGCTTTGATTTTTTTTATAATGTTTTGTTTAATTTTCTTTCTAGGCCAAGGATTTAGAATTGAAAGGATACCCATTTCATTAGTAAGCTTTTTGGCAATTGATGCTTTGTGCCTTGTATTGAATTCTGTAGCTATTTTTCTCTCACTCCAACTTTTTGGTAATATAGTCAAGATTTGTATTCTTTCACTTCTCTTGGTCTGCAAGTTGCTGAATTTCTCTTTCATTTGATTTAATATTTCATTATAATCTTTTTCTATCTTAGTTTTTTCTTTTTCCTGTATTAATATATATCTTCCAGCAATTTCTTCTAATTTTCTCTTGACTGTTCCTGTAACTTTTGTTATTTTGTGAGATGTATAAGCCTGTCTCTCTTAGCTTTCTTGTCTTTATGAGAGTTTCTCCTAATGATTTTAATGAAGTATTTAAAGTTGATAATTGAAATTTAAGTGCTGTGCTTGTTGATGCCTCATTGATTTGAAGTTCATTTTCAGATGAAGATATTTCAGGAATATTACTAGTTTCTTCACAGCAAGAGCTTTTTTCATCTTCATTTAAAGTTTTTTTTTTTAGGCAATGATTCCAGCATTTCCCTACACTGCTTACAAAGCCTGTGATCAACTGTTAATTTGATTTCAGGCCTTTTATCAATTAAATATTGAGGTACAATTCGTAGACTTTTGGTTTGACGCTGTCCTTTGTATGATTGAAAGGGATTAGCACATTTCTGTTTAAGTTTATCCATTTTTTAAAAATTAGTGTATTAAAACTAGTAAGTTATATTTAAATGGCATTCCTTAATAGAAATTAATTTAGAATATTAAAACTAGTACCGTAAGTTATATTTAAATGGTATTCCATAATTTAGAAATTCACTTTGAATATTAAATAAATATTTTCTGAAAAGATGAAAAAAACATGAATTATATATTTAATTGAAGGTTAATTTTAATTAAAAATACTTCTTGATCATACTTATCACTGGCCACTTATAACCTTTTAGGAACATATTCCATATTGGTAAGTGAATATTTGTAAAAAATATTGAAAAAATTGGGATGATATATTTTTTATTTAAGGTCAAAGGTTAAGGATATTTTTTTAAATTTTCATTTTAGAGGCTTATGACAAGAGAGAGAATATGACAAACTGTTTAAGAGCTTCAAAATGACACTAGAATCAGAACTCTAGCTTTATTAGTTATGTGGCTACAGCAATTTGAAATTTGACAATAAGTAAAAAAATTGGGTCAAAGGTCCAAATTTTGTGACCCCGTATCTCAGCAACCAAAGGTCAGCCAGCTCTAAAATTTGGGGAATTTCAGTTTCTCACACATACCTACCTACTATATAATATACCAAATATCATGAAAATCTGAGATGGTCATGTTCAAATTTACCTTTTTTTTTGCTGAATTGACATGGAATGACCCAAGAGCTAGTATTCCCTGTGGGCCCAAGTTTTTAAGGTGTATGTTAGATATGTTGTCTGGTCCATTAGCCTTTGAATTCTTATTTTTGATGATCTTGGTGGTCTGGGCTGTATTGAAGGGTGTAATGGTCATGTTGAGTCTGTAGGTTTTCTTGTTTCTGGCTGTTTATCTGCCTGCATGTTTCTGGTTGTTGTTGTCTGTTTAAGTATTAGCTTGTTGTGTATATGTTGGGATATTATTTTGGCTGCTTCCCATAGCCAGCTCACTGAAGCATTCCAATATATCTTCATGCATCTCAGTCAGAATGTTGGTGCCAGCATGCCTATGCTGTTCACCCCTCACTGGCTTTTTTCTTTTCAACATTACCAGAAGTTTGCTCATTAGTTATCATCTCTTCAATAATCCTTTTTTTTTTTTTTGGCTGTCATTTCATCTCTGAGAATTTTTGCCTTGAATCTTGGATCAAGAAGGGTGGCAATGACAAAACACTTTTTGTTTAGTATATTCATATCTTTATTGCTGCTACCCTCATTGTAGAAACGAACTTCTAGGTCCTTTTTGAGCTTGTCCTTCATTGTTTGCACTCCTGCGTCCTTTTGACATTTAGAAAGATAGGAATTTAGAGTAGCAACTGCAGGAATAACATACCCAATTGTTTCCTTGTCTGCACTAGCCTGTTTCATCAAAGGGTTTCAGCACACATATGACATTTTCCACTAGTACCCATTCATATGCTGCAAGTCATGCTCAGCAGCATATGCTATGATGGCTTGTCTCTGCTCTAGTCATTAAAGCATATAGCATATTGAGTTCTACCTTGTAGACACATGCTGTATGAACTTAGTTTGTGTGTTTGTAGGTGCATTAGTGATGTGTCAGTGAAAACAGTTGGTCTTGGAGGGGGTCTGCAAGTGTCCAGGAATGTAACCTGTATTTTCACATAAGGTTTTTAACTCCGGTTAAAGGCGTTTCAGTTAAAGTCACAGTTTTCAGGAGTGGAACATCGATGTTAAGCAAGGACTGCCTGTATATTAATATTGGGTTATTCCATGTCAGATCACCTAATATTTATAGACATCCCAGGGTGACCATCTCGGATTTTGATAAAACTTCACTATGTTTAAGTATACAGGAGTTCCTTGTTTTATGAATGTTCGTTTTATGTTTTTTTGAATTAATGCCATTGAAGAAGTAGGGAACACTTTTCACTTTATGCAGATGTTTTTTGATTAACGTAATTGCCAACACAACTCAAGAAAATTGACATTACCATGTAATGTATTCCTCATGCCTCCACACTTGATGTAGTTCTGCACAGTGTACTACCGTGCAAACCCTGAAAAGGTTAATTATTTTGATTAATTTTATCTTTATATATCCTGCATGTTATTATTTTTTTGTAATAGCTATGTAGCTCTGTATTCAATTAGGTACGGTATTATTTATAGAGGGAACAGGGTTTAAATATGGGTTTACATGTACAGTATTGGGTTTATGATAATATAAGTACTTGATTAGAATGCATCTTTAATATTTAGCTTTAAATCAATGGGAAAACCAATTTCATTTTAGGTAATTTCACTTTGCACGAGGATTTCCAGGAACGCATCCCTTGCATAAAATGAGGAACTCCTGTAATGAAGACAAATTTCCAGTTTCCTATCTTGAATAGTTTTCAAGATATAGCCTCTTATTATACTCCCCTCTATGAGTCACAGAAGATGTTTGGTTTTCTCTCTATTTCAGATTTTCTGTATTTTAAAACTAATAACTAAAGGTAGAAAGCTTAAATGTGTTATTCCACATAATAATGACATGAATTTTCTGAATATGTTCTTAGAAATGACAAATAATGGTGCTGGTTAAGTGTGCGGTCTACCTAGCTTTTAGTTAGCCTTATAAGGCTAACTAATGAAACTATCACGACTTAACCTAACCAATCGTCAAGGGCGTACAGTTGACCTAACGATTGGTTAGGTTAAGTCGTGATAGTTTCATTAGTTAGCCTTATAAGGCTAACTAAAAGCTAGGTAGACCGCACACTTAACCAGCACCCAAATAATTTTCTAATTTTGTTATCTTTCAATAAAAATGACATTTTTGCGAAAAGCCTAATTTTATTCAATTTTCAGAAGTTGATTCTAAATGCAATATTTGTCATACTGTGTTGAAAAAAGTTGTGTGGTATTGGCATGTTAGTCAATTATAAACAAATATTATAAGTTATCTACCCAGTATCTGACTTTTATGATAGGCCAGATATCTGGTATCTGGTGCATCCCTAATAGCATGAGAATTGGTAAAATTTCAGAATCTAAATGCATTACATTTCATTTGGAAAACATGAAGCCTCTGGGGCCTATCAAGGTTATCCAAACCATAAGCTATATTTTATAACAATAAAAAAACTTGCAAAACATCAATCTCAAGTCAGCTAATCAACATGCAACCATTTACTACTACCAAAGTGGCCTTACATAAGCTAAGAATATACACTATCTACAATCTACAAACTATCTCATTTGTGAAAGTGTCCAAATTTTGTCATTCCAAAATTCTACTACTCTATGCTATGACTGAAAAAGTATTTTTATAGATCAAGTCTACAATTCTGTTTTTTAATTTTCTTATTATGCCCACGAGTTATACCATCAGCCTCTAGTGAGAAAAAGTTACATACTGGTACATCTAAAATGTCCAAACCTGAAAACATTTTGAATATCTGTATCATATCTTCCATCATATAATGTCTCTCAAAACCAAACATAACATATTTTTTGGTGTATAAGACGCACCCCTATTTTCAAGGCCTTTTTTCAGGAAAATAATTAGGACCAACTGCCTAGTTGTCAGAAAATGTCCATAATTTTCTACCAGTGAGGCTGACTTTTGTTAAAGCCCTCCATCAAAAGTATGATGATACGTTTTCTTTCACCCATACTCATTATAAGAAAATAGTATTAAGTATACAGGAGACTATACTATATATTATGAAACATAAAAGTAAATCATTATGCAATACGTACTGTTTTTCTTGTTATCAGTGAGTTGGGAAGAGTAGAAACTTAGTGTAAAATTGGCCAAACCAATACACAGTCAGGAGGGACTAAGAGATGATGAATTTTTGTAAAAATCCATCAGTTCTTCTAGCCCATATAAAGGTAATATTATGACCTTCAGTGTATAGGATGCAGGATGATTTTGAGACCCCTTTTTTTGGAAAAAAAGTGTCTTATACACTGAAAAATACGGTACCTAATTCCTTTAATCTTTCCCTGTATTCTATTCCAATCTTCTTAGGCTAGGGATAAGCTTGGGTGCCTGACATTACAGACCTTCCAAGCATATCACTATCATGTTTAAGGTGAGGGCACCAAGCTTGAATGTAGTATTGTAAGTGAGGCCGAACATAAGGATTATATAATTTGCAGATCACTTCCTTACTCTTATAACTAACATTCCTCTTAATAATAACATTTTATTTGCTTTATTTTTAGCCTCTAAGCTCTACTTAGGAAATTTTAGATCCCTACTAACTATAATGCCAAGATCTTTTTCATGTCTAACATTCTCTAACCAGTTCCCTTGCATCTCATAACTAAAGTTTTCATTATTTCTACCAAAATGGATGACTTTGCATTTTTGAATGTTGAATTCCATCTGCCATTAGGGATGTGCTGGATAGTAATTTTACCGGATAGCCGGATACCGGATATCCGGTAAATAATAAGGAATGATTGAGGCTACAGGAGAGGGATGTTTCATCCATACTCTACAGCTCACTATCACCAACTCACTTCATTCACAAAGAGCATTAGCTGATATCATACAAAAGGGCAGACAAATACTAGTAGGACACTTCAGCCACTCATCAGTTGCTTGCACCCAACTTAAACAACTACAACAATCGCTCCAGCTTCCTGAACACCAGTTAATCCAGGATGTATTTACAAGATGGAACTCAACTTACCACATGCTTGAGAGGCTCCATGATCAGAAAAAAGCTGTTACAGACTATGCAGCAGAGCATGACATTCCCACTTTGACAACTTACCAATGGAGTTTAGTGAAGAATGTTATTAGAGTGTTGCAGCCTTTTGAGGAGACAACCAAGCAAGCTAGTAATGATAAGGAGCTGATCAGCTTTGTGATCCCAGCAGTAATGACACTGCACTCATACCTCTCCAAGAGACAGAAAGATGTTGGTGTACAAACCTTGAAGGAACAGCTGAAAAAAGCAAAAAAGCTCTAGAAAATTGTTTCTTATCTAATTCAGGAGTCCAGCTTAGTGAAAAATGGTTCACAATTGCAACTCTTTTGGATCCTAGGTACAAAGATTGTTTTTTGAAAGATCCACAAACTGTGAAGCAACAACTGATTGATGATTTAGTAGAGCTTGAAATGAAAGATATACCAGAGGAGCCAAGCATCAGTGTTTCTGATGATAAAACTTTGACTGATGGAGAAAAGAGTCTTGCCCAAGAAACGCATGAGGATATCTGGGCTTGTTTTGACCAGTACAAACGAAAGCAAGCATATGATGAGGGAGACAGTAGCAGTAGTGCCGATGAGACCATGAATGTCAGCCACTCCATAGGAGAGAGTACTTTTACAAGTCCTAAAATAATAAAATCCAGAAAAAGTTTCTATGCTTCAGAATTAGAAAAATATCTCTCTATGCCTGCAATAAATTGAACAGACAATCCATTGGACTGGTGGCATATGAACTTGCCCCATTTGGCCTCATTAAAACCAATGGCCCTGAAATACCTCTGTGCACCTCCCAGTTCTGTAGCCTCTGAAAGGTTATTTAGTGCAGCTGGGTGAGTCTATGCAGATAATAGGAATCGACTGCTGCCATCAAACGCTGAAAGGCTTCTTTTCATAATGAAAAATCTCAAATACACAAAGCAAGAATAAATGAAGTTTCATGAATTTTGTTGAGTTTAAATGGAAAGTAGCAATGGCTTATAATGAAGAGTCTTCATTTTGATTTGAACAATTATTTTTCTTTTCTAACTACTTGTGTGATCATCTAGTAATATCACATTTTGTTACTATTAGCTCTTTGGCTGAATTTATTTTTCAAGTATAAATGGAAGTGAGTTAATAAAATTAATCTTTTTGATTTATGTTTAAACTTTTCCTTACTACCAGTATAATAATTTAGTATATGTCACACTCACATTCGTTACTAATAGCTCTTTGGTCAACAAATGATGCTCATATTGCTTATAAACTTCAAGAACTATTTTTTTGAACTAACAAGTAGAAAGCAAAATTATTGTCAATAAAAAATGAAATACTTAAGTAAATACTGGGTATCTGGCCGGATACTGGATAGTTGAAAAAGTGCCATTTACTAGCCCAAGCAACAAAGCTATGACAATGTTTTTGCAGTTTAAGAATTTTCTATATTTGTAACTGGGGCAACTACTTTTGTATCATGTGCAAATTTAGAAATTTTACTACCTACTCCCTTCTCTAAATCATTTAGATATAAAATAAAGAGTAATGAACCTAAAACTGGTCTCTGTGGTAACCCCACTTTTCACTTTCTGCCACCCAGATTCATGACCATTTAGAATTACTCTGTTCTATGTCTTCCAACCATTTTTCTGCCCAATCTATAACTGATCTGAATATCTCATGAGCTTTTAATTTATATAGAAGTCTCTGATGTGGAGCCTTGTCAAATGCTTCACTAAAATCCAAATAAATAACATCTACATCATTTCCATTATCCACCCGATTAGTTACAAACTCTAAAAAGTCGAAGAGATTAGACAAACAAGACCTTCCTGATCTAAATCCATGTTGTGAACTTGAAATAAGATTAAAATTTTCAAAATGATCTTGAATATTATTCTTTATAATTCTTTCTTGTATCTCTCCCTACCAACCAGTGATATTAAACTAACAAGGCCCATAATTTCCTACCTCCTCCTTACTAGCCTACCCTTTTTGTAAATGGGTATGACATTTGTTTTTTTCCCTCCATCAGGTATGGTACCTCTGCATAATTAATAGACCTGTCAAACAAAATAGTTAGTACCTCAGATAAGCTTTTTTCCCCTTCTCTGAGAATCCTAGCATATATATATATACACAGTATATTATCAGGTCCAGCAGCTTTATTTGACTCTATTGTATGAATCACTTGCCAACCATCATCTTTCTTTATATAAATATGATCAAGAATGCCTGAATTTACAGAATCTAAAGAATTAAAATAAGAGTTATTTAAATTTTCTTCAGTAAAAACAGCTAAAATAATCATTAAAAATACCAACAATATCCTGATCTTTTTTAAATATCCTATCATGATGTTCTATTAGGCCAATCCTATCATGCTTTTTTTTATTATATTTATAAAAACTAAAGAATTTCTTTGGATCTTTATTGCTATTTTTAGCTAGATTAATTTCACTATGCCTTTTGCTCTTTGTAATCAAACTATTTAACTTTTTTCTTAACTGCCTATAATTATCCAAGTCCAAAATACCATCACTGCCTTTAAATTCCCTTTTTTTTATTTTTAATAATTTTAATTATTTCCCTATTCCACCACAAAGGTTTCCTAATTCTGTTATGCCTAACAGTTCTGAAAGGAATATACCTACATTGTATATCCTCAAAAATTTCTTTGACACTAGACCACACCTTGATAGCATTTTTATTGGCATATTCATTATCCCACTTTACTGAGCCTAACAATTCTCTAAATTTACTATAGTCACTCTTTTTGAAGCACAGGACTAGATTGTCATTGTTGACCAGATCCCTATTTAATTCTATCTTAAAATATATGATCAAATGGTTACTATTCCCTAATGACTCTCCCATTGCAAGTTCCCTAATAAGCTCATGATCATTGGAAAGAACTAGATCTAAGATTGCTTGATCCCTAGTTGGTTTGTCTACAAATTGTGTTAGAAAACAGTCATTATAGCAGTCAGTGAAGAAGTTACCTTCCCTATTATTTCCTTCTAAAAGGCTCCAGTCTATTTGAGGCAGGTTGAAATCTCCCATAATTAAGGTTCTTGCACTACAACCTTTATTTATTTCTTGAACCATACTGTCATCAACTTCATGTTTGGTTTGGAGGTCTGTAAAATGCACCTATCTGAATACAGGTATCCCTCATTTAACAATTATTTATTCCAGTGGTTCTCAAACTGGGATACACAAGGGAATCTTAGGGGGTTACGCAAAGGGGTCCTGAAAATATACCCTTTTAATTTTATATATATAATTAACAGATGGCCACAAGTCACACAGTTATAAAGAAAGTAAAAATCCTCTATCTCTCTCGAAAATCTAGAAAATCCTGTGAAAGAATTCAAGGGGTACAGCAGAAGAAAAAGTTTGAGAACTGCTGATTTACTCATTGATCACTTGCTATAGTGATCTATTTTTTTTTAATACCTTTTCTCGTACAACAATTGGCCAAAATTCAGTTTAGTGATTGCTATGATGGGCAAAGTTTGGTTTTGGTACTCCATGGGCTCATCTCTAACTTCAATTATCTAACCAAAATGGCTGCCATGCATAGAAATGGATTTATCCTCCTCTGCACAACTTGCTTGACCCATGTGCCCCTAAGTGGCCACCCCCTGCACTTCCTTCTTGCCCTGCCAGTGTTTTGAGTCGCTCATGCTTCTGCATCATTGTGTAAGATTGTGCATGATTGTGATCATTGTGTTATTTGCCACCTTTCTGGAGTGTGAAGCAACATTGTGCAGATTGTTTGATGCTAATTTGGACTATGTTAAGTGACTGTGAACCAGGGTTGTGGAGTCGGAGTCAGAGTCGTGGAGTCGCACGTTTCAGGGCGGAGTCGGAGTCGAATTTTTACAATGTGTGGAGTCGGAGTCGGAAAATTTTGGACCGACTCCACAACCCTGGTTATAGCCACTAGGTTAAGGGTTATTCAATTTTAAGTAGGACTACTACTGGTTAGACCTTAATTATGTTTAAGAGAATCTTTTTCATTTATATATATATATACACGGTGAACCAAAAGTAGGTGGACAGTAGGTTGAATACGGTTTGTGTTATATTATATTATAACTATGGTGTTCATTATAACTATGGTGTTTGTGTTATATTATATTAAATATTATAACTAAATTTATTTAAATTTTATTTTGTATTATAGTATACAAAAAAATTAAATATGTATTCTCAAAATAAACGTTATCATTTACTGTCCACCTACATTTGGTTCACCCTATATATATATATATATATATATATATATATAATATATATATTATTGGAAAAAATAAAATCCCTTAATATGATAATATCTACAAGTCAATATCCTTCTTAATATTTGAATGTTCCCTTATCCTAGAAAGTAACCTGACGATTCATGTGGTGATGAAATGTCTTATTATTATGATAATTATAGAGTGAAACACTAGAGGAGTCGGAGTCGTATATTTAAAATGTGAGGAGTCGGAGTCGGATTTTTAGATTTTTTACAATGTGTGGAGTCGGAGTCGGAGTCGAATTTTTACAATGTGTGGAGTCGGAGTCGGAAAATTTTGGACCGACTCCACAACCCTGCTGTGAACATTGAAAATGACAGGTAAGCGTGTGACTGCTTCCCCTGCATCATTGGGTAAGGCTAAGCTCTCTCATAAGTCCTTGACTTTGGAGGTTAAGCTGGACATTAAGTGCCACGAGAGTGGTGAAGCGGTGAATGTAGGAACGTATCCCCTATTAACCCATGTTATAATGTCCTTGTTTAGTGACCATTCACTTAGCAATCAGTTTTTAGGAACATAACCCAATCATTAAATGAGGGATACCATACCTATATATGGTACTCTTTGCTTGAAACACAACTATCAACCCAAATTGATTCTATGCTATTTATTGTCTAATTTAATACCATCATTCTGAACTGAAGTTAAAGCATTCTTAATGTATAAGACCAAACTACTCCCCTGCCTATCCCTTCTCTGATAAATATACATTGTATAATTATTTAACTCATACCTCTGCTCTAGTGTCATTGAATACTATCTCACTAATATAGATTATATCCAGATTTTCACTGATCATATAACTAAATAATTCATTAATTTTATTCCTAAGACTCCCTGCATTCGTGTAGAAATACTTCAACCCCTCAGTTTTAACTGGTCCCCTACCTTTGGCTAGAAAGCTGATATGCCTATTCCTGACATAATCTGTATTTAAGACTCTAACAGTATTTATTTTACCTATACCCTGATGCTTTATGCTCTCTGTTGATCTAAAGTTATCTTTCAAAACCCCAAAGAACTCGCATTTTCCTCTAGAAGCCTCCCTTATAAAGCAGTTTCCTTTCTACTAAGATGTAATCCATCCTTACTGTAAAGCTCCCTCTTTTCATAAAAAGTATCCCACAAATCTATGAACTTAACAATTGGGGATGGTCCATAATAACTAACAACCCAACCAAACCTAACACGAGACCGCAGAATCTGCTCAAATTTTTTGATAGCATCACAAGGATTTTCCCATAACACTCATGCCTGATGCATCAGGCAAGATTTTTAACTGAAACAACTTAGACTTGACATGTTGAACAAAAGTTTCAATTGTAACTGAAGTTCTGACTGAATTAAAGTTGAAGGTCACAAATATAGGTCTATAGGGATGTACTGATATTCACTATTGGCCAATATTTCAAAAGTACGATTTTTCCAAAATTATGAATAAAAGACTATTTAGAAATTTCCAATATTTTATTGTTTTATCACTTCACATAACTTATTTTTTCATAAGGGTTCTTGTATAAAAATATGTATAAAGCCTAGAAAATAAAAAAACTATCTTGTAGTCATAGCTCACAATATTAACCCAGCTAGCTGGTTAAAAACACATTTACTAAGCCCAACATAGGCCTGTAGTCCAATTGTATAACAAACAAAACTATGACATTTAATGCAGTGTTGCCATCTTTAATTAAAAGGATTATTGCTTTGCTGCCAAATTTTCAACACAGAAAATAAATTATGAATGTTACAAAAATATGACAAACTAATAAACCCTAGCTGGATATCGGTATTGGTTATCGGCCGATATTGTTTTTAAATATTGGTATTGGTTATCGGCCTATACTGTTTTTAATTATTGGTATGGTATCGGTTATCGGCTAAAAAGCGATATTGGTACATCCCTAGAGGTCTATGCCATAACTTTATTGATAAAACTTCACATACATAAGATTGATCATAAGGTTACAAATAGAGAGAGGTCAAAGGTTAAATTTTGTGTCCACATATGAATCATCATAAGATGATGAATCATGAACAAGGTGATTAGGTTGTTGCATCAAAGGTCAGAAATGAAATGGTGGTATATGCCATAATTTTTTAACCACTCTACATAATTTAATGAGACCACACATATATTACAAGATATGTTTTGAATAAGAAATACAGGAGAGAGAGACTGATGTTGTTCTGACATAGTTCCTGGATTATTGTGGTGACTATGTAGTTTTGTGGCTATGTATTTTTTGTCAGTGCCCATGATCCCTGATTTGCCAAAAGCTAAGGATGTGGATAATTGCTAACCAACCTAAAATGACTACCAAACCTAATGTACTCGTATACCTAACCTGGGCATAAGATTTACCCTGATTAGCCTTGCATATCAAATGGGTAGGTTTTGTGACTGTCAAAAATCTGGTGGTCACCTCACAAGACTACATATTGGTATGTATAGAAGTGTGATTTTTAATGTCCCTTAAAACAGTTCTAAAATATGAACCTACAAGTGATTAAATAACACTGGTATGCATATGAAATTTTTTTGTCTGCTGTGAGGGTTTTTTCAACTCATATTATATAATTCGAAAATGACATTGGTTTTCCTCAATCAGGTCAGGTTTTTTCTCTATTGGCCATTTATTATAAGTCCAATTTTATCCCCAAATTTATTGATTTTTTTAGCTTAAACACTGTAGATACGAGTAATATTATAAGAACACTTGTGAAAAATGAAAACATTGTGTGAATAAATACTTTTATTCATACAATGAATATGGAAAAAAGTTTATTGAGGAAGGAATGAAGTTTTTTTGGCTTTCCATCTGTTTTTCTTCGGGCACGTCTCGCTTCAAACACCAGCAATAGTCCGCCAGCATATTGATATCCCAGTTTCCCTGGTACCTCTCTTCCATTATTTTGATATTTTGGTGAAATTGTTCACCCTGTTCCTCACTATAATCCCCGCAATTTTCAGGAAAATAGTCCAAGTGGGACCACAAAAAGTGCATTTTTATGGACATGCGCGACCCATGAGCTTTGAAAGCTCTTCCATCAAGTTTTCGACAACGGACTCGTATTCTGGACTTCTACGCTTGCCAAGAAAATCAGTGACAACTGATTTGAATGCCTGCCAGGCATTCTTCTCAGTTGGAGTCATTGCGTTTTCGAACTGAGTATCCTTGATCAAAGTTCGAATTTGAGGACCATCAAAAACCCCAGCATTTAGTTTAGCATCAGATATATGAGGAAATTTACTCTCGAGATATCGGAATGCTGAACCCTCCTTATTCATTGATTTGATGAAATTTTTCATCAAGCCCAGCTTAATATGAAGTGGTGGAAGCAAAATTTTTGTTGGTGGTACAAGGGGCACTGAAACAACATTATGCGACCCAGGTTCAAAATTCTCTCTGGATGCCCATTCACACTGTGCATAGTGCTTCTCATCCGCTCGGCTATCCCATTTGCAGAGGAAACATGGGTATTTCGTGTATCCCCCTTGCATTCCCAATACAAATGCCACAATCTGAAAAAAAATGAAAATATTTAAAGAATTTAGAGAATTTGTTCTATCAGATAAAAAAATCTATGCATTGGACTGTATCACTTCTGTGGGGAAGTTAAGTGTTCTTATACGCTCTCAAATAACCTTTGGAAAAACAACATAGTCATAGCAATAGTTTACTTATGATATTAGTATTACCTTCAAATCTCCACAGATCCTCCAGTTATGTTGGTCGTATATAGTGATGTGAGTCGTTTTTTATTGTGTCGTTTTTTTTGTTTAAAACGAAGGTAGTCTGTTTTTTTTTTTTTTTTGTTTTTTATTGTTTTAAATTTATTCCATATTTTTCTTCCTTTAATCTAATAAGTATATTAGTATTACCTATAATTTACTATACTACCATGCTTATACGGTTATCCCTAGTATATATAGTCATCTTTTAGAAAAATTGAATCACGCAAAAAGTATATAATAGAAATGAAAAACAAACCCTTATTTTTATATGTATATATATTTTTTAACTAGAACATAAAACATTCTTCCTCGTTTCAAACAATATACATAATTGTGATTGGCAAGAGTACCAGTATATATATATTCCAGATAGAAAAGGAAAATATTCACCTTTTTGTTAACCTAATGTTGTTTAACCTTCATTTCCATGGAAGAATCATCACTAGATTGGGTAGAGCATATATGCTAGTTTCAATATCACAGGTACTGGTATAATATACATAATAAAAAATACATAATACTGGTATAAAACAATATATATAATTGTGATTGGCAAGAATACCAGTGTGTGTGTGTATATATATATATATTCCAAATAGAAAAATAAAAATATTCATCTCTTTCTTTAACCTTTGTGTTAACCTAATGCTGTTTAACTTTCATTATCTGATTCTATTTCCATTGAAGAATCATTATCACTAGATTGATTAGAGCATATAGTTTCAATATCACAGGTACTGGTACTTATTGCAGATTTGGATGTTGACGAAGCCAATGTAGCACCATGTTTTACTTCACTTTCTTGGAATTTTGCATTTTGGGATATAAATACTAGCTTTGCTGCTCTGTCTGTGCTTAATCAGTTTCTTTTGGCTGTATGGATATTACTGTATGTGCTAAATGATCTCGGAGGTAATGAAAGGGTGAAATAGAGGTGTATGAGTTTGTGTAGGTATATATGTGAGTATGCGTGCGTATGTATCTGGAATTCTGGATGTATGCGTATGTATGGGTATATAATAGATATAAATATGTGTATATAAGTATTTATGTATATATTGGTATATATGTATACGGGTGTATGTGTATGTATATATATGGATGGTCTCGGGGGGGGGGGGGGAATATGTCATCGCGGGTCTAAAGGATAGTTAAGTGGGAGATTCAAAATCCGAGGCATAGATGGGAGAGTCCTGGAAAGGTTGGACAAAGGGCAGTCAGCTCCCAGCCAGTGTTCTCGCAAGTTTAACGGATCTCAAGATACAAGACTTTCAGAGCAAGAAAGAGGCCAGTTTTTTTCTGTAAATAGGCTGAAAAGGACATTCTATACTGGTACCATATGGCCTATTTTATTATTTATTTATTTATTTTTATAATATATATCATTGCAAAAGTATACCTTATAATTAAATTGGCAATATCTATATTAATTATTAAAAAAACAAAAAAAAACAATAAAAAACAAAAAAAAACAAAAAAACAACATGGACATAAAAAAAACGGTTTTTAACATCACTAGACTCGTATATGAGAGCATCCAGTAAAATTTTCATGTTATCGTAGCTCTCAGTAAGTTGTACGGAATGTGCTACAGGGACTGATGCAACCCTATTCCCAATGTTGAGAAGTACTGCTTTCGAACTTCGTTTAGACGAGTCTATAAATAGCCTCCATTCTGATGCGTTATATGGCAGACCCAAGGATTCGATTAGCCCCTCAACATTGCAGCAGTACACTAAGGAAGAGGTATTTTCGTGCACTGCAAAAAACTTGCGGAATTCTTCCTTTCATTTCCTATATCAGGAGAATGTTGTTCCCGGAGCCAGCAAGTTGTCCTCTCGAAGTCGTGAGCCCAAGATCTTGGCAGCTAATTTGGAAAGTCCTAAATCCCTGGTAAGATCATTAAGTTTGGCCTGGTTGAGAGGCCTCGGCTCATTTGAAGCGGTATTTTGAGGTATATACGACTGGGACTGGTCATTGATTCATCATCAGAATCATCGAAGTCCAGGGTTTGAGGTGGGTCAGGTATTGGAATTCCAGGACCATGGGGTACAGGTCTCATAGCAGAAGGAATGTCAGGGTATACAACAATGTGTTTATTCTTCTTGTTAACTCCTGAAAATAGAAACAGAAACATGGATATAAAACTTGCATATGAAATAGAAGAAGCATTCAGACAGTGGCGGCTCGTGAGGGAAGGCTGCGGTCTGTAAGATATGAAATAGGTCGATGGAGTCTGTATATTTTCTTTCTTTTTCATTCATATTGTCCCTTCGGGGACAATATGAATGAAAAAGAAAGAAAATATACAATCATTGTATATGTAAATGTAACTTGTATAACAATATGTATGTGTAAATGTATTTTCTATAACAATATGTATATGTAAATGTATGATTACCATTATGGTGAATATTATGCTATATATGGTGAATATTATGTCAAGTTTCATACGAGGATTTCAAAATATTTAAGAAAAATAAATTTATAAGCCCACCTTGGAGGTTTGTCATGCAGAAATAGCAATCTGTCACGTGATCCTTTCCTTCTCTCCAAATCATGGGAATTCCAAAAGGCAAAGATTTCGCTCTGCCTTTGCTCCATCTTCTCAAATTTTCAATGCATGTCTTGCAGCACATATGAGGGGCGAAATTTTTGTCCTGGTCCCCTAGCTTAATTCCAAAGTATGCTCTATACATTGTCTTCACAAATTTAGTGATTTGGGACTGGTTATTTGGCATGGTAACCGTCCCACATAAGTAGCAGAATCTATTGGGATCATTTTTACACGCTCTATTCATTATGAAATATTTTATCTATATGCCTGAAAAGTAAAAAAAGATATTATACAAGTGAAACAAGTGATGATAGATGTTACTGTTCCAATTCCGCTTTGACAAAATCACGAAAAATTCTATTTTACTTATGAGGCCATAGCCAGATAACCTGAGCTGATTGAGAAAAATGGATTGCAGATTCGAAATCAGCAGGAAAAACTCTATAAGAATCACTTACAAAACCCTTGACAGCAAAATTGTTGCATACCAGTGTAATGCAAAAAAACATTTTGCAACATCTTAAGATCTTATTAATTCATACCATACTGTTGAATATTGAGGATAATTTATTATAATTAATTTTTAATGTACATTAATGAAGACTTCTGAAATTATATTCAAATGCCTAATAAAATACCAACCTCAGAGATCAAATGTAGTAAAATGGGGGAATAAATCTAGATTTATTTTAGGAATAGACCCTTGGCCCTATATTGTCAGAACTCTTGGGTACTCTAGTCCAGATGCTAAGGCAATAAGCTAACTGATGACCTGACCCATGGCCCTTTCAAAGTTCATCCAAATAAGTTACTTTAAATTAATTTTTTAAAAACAAGGCTTGAAAGCCATCATCTCAAATGATAGAGTAGATTCACCCAACATTTCCTCTTATATCTAACAAAGACTTCATCTTTTCACAATAAAGTGAATAAAATATACAAAATAAATGAGCCCCTATTTCTAAATGCACCATAGACCTATAAGAAGAAAGACCTAACACACAAAAATAATAAGTCCTTTTAATAAATATAGAAGTGGAATGTAAAATTGAAATAAACTTTCTTTTCTGGAGCCATTGAAGTCTGTTTAGAATTTAGTCTGTGCCCACAGTTTTATTCCCTAGCTTCTCAAGTATGTTTTCATGGACTTGAAGATTTTCCCTGCATAATTTTAGTTTTCATAACTTTGAAACTGGATTATATTTGGTTGTTTTTTTGCTCTGTCATTTATGTGGGAAAGATTGTTATATGTCTTACCTCAGATGTTATTGAGATTCTGTTATACACTATTGGTAACGAATCATAGTTAAATAGGGTATGTTTATTTTAATAGTTTTACGTAACTTGCTATTTATAGGTTAAAATTTTTTTATTTTGGACTTATCATTTTAAAACATACATTCATTTCAGGTATCTTGTGGCCAATTTTAAACTTAAATTCTAATAGAAGATAGTAACTGTGCCATATAATAGAAGATAGTTTTAATGAATACTGAATATACTTTTAATTCTGATATACACTTAATGACATCTCAGTTCAAGTATGATATTGAAAAGCTTTTAGACAATCCTCAAGATCAAATTGTTCCATTCTGGCCAAGTTCATATGAAGAAAGTACTTATAATTTGGAACTGGACCAGAACAAAACCATTCATGATGATAATGAATATTTGCCATTCATTAGTGAAGTTGATGAACACCCACTTTTGTTAAATACAAAGTACACACAGTGGAAACCTTTGTCAAAGGTAGAATATATCTGTCAGCTATGTGATGTCTCTTTTGCATGTGCAAATAACTTGCGTAATCATATGAGAACACACACTGGAGACCGGCCATTTACATGTGATGAATGTGGAGCATCTTTCACTCAAAAGTCAAATCTTAAGAGTCATCTTAAGGTACATACGGGAGAACGGCCTTACATGTGTGATATTTGTGGGCAAACCTTTAGCCGTTCATCTTATTTGCCCAACCATATGAGGAAGCACACTGGTGAGAGACCATATCAGTGTACATATTGTGATAAGTCATTTTCTACTCATCAGATACTAAAAAATCATGTTAGAGTTCACACAGGAGAAAGACCTTTCATATGTTTAATATGTAATGCCAGTTTTGCCCATAGTTCAAGCTTTGCTACGCATAAGAAAGCACACATTGATGTAAAGAAATTTTCTTGCAAATTTTGTCACAAAGGATTCATTTCAAAAGCAAGATTGGTTGCGCATGAAAGAGTTCATACTGGAGAAAAACCATATGAATGCAAAAAGTGTGAAAAGGCTTTTAAAACATCTTCCTATTTATCTAAACATACTAAGAAATACTGTAGATTGCTTACAAAAAGTACAGATCCTAATGTATGAACATGTGAATAGCCTAAGGATTTTACTCTATCATTTTAGGACCTAAGCTTTATACAGGGTGTTTCAGGAGGAAAGGTCAGTACTTCAGGAGGTGATAGTATCGGTCATTGTGAGAAAAAAAGTTCATATGAACATGTCTAATTCTGAATGGTTACGGAGATAGAGCTGTTTGAATCTGATGCGCGCGCAGCTCTTCCTCCCCCTTCCCTCCCCTATAACCTTGAACCATGTAAGCTGTAACATTTGTCATTTCTGTATCTGATACCATTCAAAATGCCAGTGTTTAAACATTAAATGTTATAAACAGTAATTGGTTTCTCTCTCTTGATTACCATTAACAATGTTTTTGTATTTGTAGATTCAAACAGCTCTATCTCCGTAACCATTCAGAATTAGACACATGTTCATATGAACTTTTTTTCTCACAATGACCGATACTATCACCTCCCAAAGTATTGACCTTTCCTCCTGAAACACCCTGTATATATATATTATATAACTGGGCTAAAAGTTTTCTTAGAGTCTACCAACAAATTTGAGCTTCTACATTTTTCTGTTTCTGCATTACTTTAAGTTTTAAAACTTTCAGATCACAAGAATACTTGTTAAAAGTCAATCATTCACACATCAGATAAAAATTTCAATCCAGTATTATTAAATATGGACAGTAACTATTTACATTTTACTTTAAATAGCTACCTATATTTAATTGTGTAATATATTTATAATAGGCTAACTGCACATTATCACATTAACATACTACTGTCATACTATCACATTAATGTAGTAGGTAGTACTATGGGCAAACCAATTTGTGTCTGATGTTTGACTGATAAATTTGATAAGTGTGCGTGTGATCTGATTGTTCAAGTTAATCCTTATATTAGTATGAGACCTTCAGTAATGAGGTATCATACTATATCAATATTCAGTTAAAGTTGGGTTGGGAAATATTTGGGTATTATAATTTTAGTAGTTCTTAGTTTTTAGCTGTTTAAGTTTGCTATTTAAACCAACAGCTGAAGATTAATTTATTTATAACTCGTAACCCAGTAACCTAATGCAGTATTAAGAATGAAGTTGGCTTTCTTGAAGAATTTTCAGTATTCTTTTGCTAATTCTTACTTAAATTACTTACTGGATCATTCAAATAATAAGCAGCAGTCATAAAGAAACTAAAAAATCTCAGAATTCTCAGCTTAAGACAAAGATGATGTTTACTATCTGGTAACTCTTGAAGAGCTGGATATCTAGGTATTCATTTTCCATCATGTACAACCATACATGCTGCGTGATAATAACGTAGTCTGTCCAGATTGCAGAAAGAGTAATTTCAATGTGACTAAACCTAAAAAGTATGGAAATCAAAGTCAGTCAGTACCATACCCTTTTAAAAAGGGTTTTTGTTCAGTTTTACTGTGTAGTGCATCACTATGTTAATACACTAATGGTGTGTGTGTATATATTAGAAAAGCTGCAAAGGTTCAAATTCAATTACTTAATTAATTAGCATTCTCTTCAATGTCTGTACAAATGCCCACAATCTGGGTAACAGGGTTTTTAATATGTCAAAGAGATTGCTTTTCTCCATTTTTTATTATGCTTTTTGCGTGTTATTTAGGGTTCCTTTAATTTTTCATTATTTCATTCTTACTCTTCATCATTTTATTGCATTCATTTTGTTTTTGTCATGATGCTCTTTGTTTTAATATCACATACTAACTCGTGTGTATTTGGTGTCACTGATCTCATTGTTATAACAGCAGGAGTCAACTCATTTATTAACTAATTAGCAAATTATTTTATATGTTGTATTTGTAGTTGAAAGTTTATTTTTTTTAAGTTTATGAATAATTACTTTGTAACTAAATTGAATATATTGCTGCTATTTTGTAAACATCATTTTTATAATGAGAATTAATCAAAATGAGCCATTAACCAAATGGCTTTGTTTTCAACTAATTAATTGTTGAGGTTGCTAACACTGTATTAATGAAATAATTTTTTTTTTCAACTTTTAAGCATGAGATAATGATTGACAGTAACACTACCATAAAGTGTCAGGCCAGTAATGCTGCACAGCTGCTGTAAATTAATATTTTATTTGTGCTCACAATGTTACTAGAAAAAAATAAAAGAAATTTTTTCCCAAACCGTTATTTATATATATCCTTTATATATAAATTCTTTTAAGAAATTATTTTTAGAATACAACTGAATTTTGTAATTTGAAATAATTTGTGAATCACTAATGAATAATTCTTTATTTATGAAATAAAATGATTTTACAATTTTTGTTGTTACTATAATTTTAACATAAAATAAGATTAATTGCAAAAATTAGATTTTTCATTTTTAGCTTGACCCCTAAGCCCTTAGGCTTTACTGAACTCTTAAAGATAAAACATCGCTTCACAGATAGTTATGATTAATAATATATGAATCATGAATAAGAAGAAGTATTAATTAATTTCAAATACACGAATGAACTAAGTTAAAAATTAGACAATAAATTTAAAACACTGAACTCATTAAGTCATTGTGAGGATATTAATTTTTTATCTATTTACATTTATAAATTTATTTATAAAATAGATATTATAATAATACAATTTCTGTTATGTTACAATAATACAAATAATACTGTCAATTGGACTAATTATTATGTATAATTGACCCTTAATACATGCTATACAAGTCACATTCAAATTGGAATTAATACACAAATGACCTAATAGTGGAAATAAAGTATATATTAATCTTAAGTTATGATGATGGACATGAAACAAATACAAAGTCATTGTTGAAAATATGATGCAATACATTAATTACAAAAAATTGAATGTTAGATTTGTGGTTAATGTATAGAGTAAAGTTGCCAATGGTCACACATTGGTCCTAATGTCTAAATTCATGTCAAACATTACTTCCAGTAACTTTGTTACTAAAAATAATGTTTGACATGAATTCTATTTCCTTTCACTCTAACAGTATTTTGTGGAGAATTTTTTTTAAGTCAAATGTGTGACATTTGGACCAATGCGTAACTATTGGCAACTTTACACTAAGTTTAAGAATTTTTGTGAAGATGAATCAAAGAAGGAAGATATATTTTCTAATCTAAGGGTATGCATAGGCCTAGTCATATTACAATGTGGCAAAGAAAATTTGTAGTGACAGTTATAAAAAGAAATAAATTTATATTAGTCTTAGCCTTTGGTATAGTATGCTGTATGTCAGATTCTGTAGGCCTGCCTGTACATACCATTCACTGAAAATTTGGGCACAATTTTAAGATCTGCCTTGTTTCAGATTTTGATGGCCCTTGTTATGACAAGAGAAAGAAGAGCAGTCATAGTAAGGTAATCTGAAAACTATGAGATTTAATTTTTTTTAATACAAATTAATGCATGCACCTCGTATTTAATAGCTTAAATTTAACTAAAAAAAAACACACACACACACACACACACACACACACTTATAAACAGATTTTCATTGACTGGGTCTAATTTCATTTCATTGACTGTAATCACTGCATCACACTTTCACTTGAAGGGCAGATCCAGATAAGGATCTTTGGCTGTCTCTTGGCACTGAAAATTAGTGCTCCCAATCTAAGATACAAAAAACAAGTTAAAATACCATAATCAGAAGTTAGACAAACATTGCTTTCAATTGCCCTAATAGCCAGACAGTTCATTTTCTTGTTGAAATTGATTTGAAAGCATTTATGAAAAAGTTCAATTTAGAAGAACAAACATTCCTCTTTTAACACAGTTATATGTAAAGTTAGAGAAACTCTAACTACAACATTGGTACTTGGAATTGTGACATGAGGGATTCTTCAAAATTTAGTAAAGTTCATGTGGTAATTTCGTTTTCATTTGGATATTCATGCATCCACTGCATCCACTGCATCCACTGAATTCACTGAAATTTAAAACATGCTCATATTTAGGGCCACAAAGAACATCAAAGTGTATCTATTTTCCAGTGAGCTGAACAGTATTATTTCTCATTGATTTACAACCCATAATATTGATAAAAACCTGTAGAAAATTAGTCTTCAGATAACTCTGTGTTGGTTTAATGATGTAATGCAAGTGATAGTTTCAGAAGTGTCTAGTCTGAAATTTTTATCACAGTATTCTGATATTGTTCCTAGAGTGTTTCATTATCATGCGCATAGCGTTTTTGTTGCCTTAACATATTGGTTTTCTCAGGCCTACTCGCGTGTTTGAAAAGTTTAGGGCATCTTTTTTTTGTCACGTCTTCAGTTTCATAAAACTGATGCCTTAGGTGACCTATGAAGTCTTCCCGCAAGTTTAGCATTGTGGCTCTAATGAACGAGTCTGTAGTCTAATTTCAAATAGATACACTGACTTTGTGTCATTGAATAAAAATTCTGTTCATGAGTTTTGCCATGAATGCAGCTTCCAGTCATTCGCGAGTGTATGCAAGTTTTTTAAAGTTAACTTAATATTTCAAACACTGGTTTTGTGAACTCTTAATGACAGGACCATTAAATTGCTGATAATGTCTTCATTATAAAAACTGTTCTGTACTCATTTAGTGCTAGGCTGCTTGTCAGTACAGCAACCCATAGTTGTGGGGATCCAGCAGTGAATGTGTGCATTTTATTTAGGAGGTGATAGAAGTTAATTGCTTGAAGATAACAGCTGGCACTGTGAGTAGTGATGTGATATGTTTTATGTTTTTTTAAATTTTCCAAAAGTAAGTTTATTTATTTAAAATATGAACTTAAAAGTGATTAAATAATATATAAAAAAAGCTTCTTTTGATATATCTTGGGATCATATTAATTCTTGCTGTTGAATATCAACTATGCATTGTAGTGACAAAAGATGGCCATCTTGTGAAAGTGTTCTAAACTTGGACAGTTTGGAAATGTAAACAATTATATATATAATTCAGGGATGGGGTCAAATACAATTGCCCAAATACAAATATAGATACAAATACACTTTTTTTACGGCCAAATTCAAATACAGATACAAATATTCGAATTTATAAATCTACAAATATAAATACAAATATGAAGCTTCAAATACAAATAAAATGCAAATACAATTTTTACTGTATTTGCAAATTTCGTACCAATTTCATCCTAAATATAAACGGATAATATTTACTTGACTTCGGCTACCCCTCAAGTAAGACAATACTGGTATAGTACTTATTGTATAAAACTTAACATTGCAATACTTTGGCTCTTATCAAAGTAGACTTCATTTTCACACCAAGGCAAGAAAAGTAACAAATTCCTCTTGTTTATTATTTTTATTAGAGAAAATTATTTCACACTTCTTGATATTTCTGCACTTTTGTATAATTAAAGAAAATAAATTCATATTTCTCAATGTTTGATTTTTACTGTTCATATCAATTTGTAGTTATATGCACAGTTATATTACATTAGTGTATTTGACTGTATTTGAAGCAAATATGGCAAATAAAAGGCTCAAATACAAATTCAAATACAAATATGCAGCTTTTTAAATTCTCAAATACAAATGCAAATATCCATTTTTGTGTATTTGTAAATACAAATATGTATTTGACCCCATCCCTGATATATATATATATATATATATTATATACACCTCAATTTATGTGATAGTTACATTCTTGAAAATGGTTGTGTAAATCAAACAATTTTTCCATAGGGAATAATGTAAAAAGTGGAGGTTAGGGATTTTTGTTATCAATGAGACACAATACCCAATATTATACCAATGAAAAACTACAGTATACTGCTAAATCTAATACACATAACAATAAATTCTAATAAGTAAAAGAAGAAAATGACAAAGTTAATTCCAACATTTACCATTGACTGCTGCTCCTGAATTGCTTGCTGGTGCTGGTGGACAGGGAGGAGGGTAGTGGAGGAGTTATTGAGTGGGATGGGCTCTTACACCGCTAGATGTTGATGGCTTGTTGTCCTTGTGAGTCTCCTTTTTCTTGAAAAAGAAATCCAGTGTCTTCTGCGAGACCTTCATCGTCTTCTCATGATGGATTTCTTTATAGCAATTGATGTCAATTAAGACATTTTGGGCCACGTTCGAGCTGTATTCTGTGTTCAGGTCATCCTCATGAAAAATAGCAAGAGCAAAGTTGATGTAGTGAAATGCTTCAGCCAACCTCATGCTAGTGAGAGAACGCACTTGCTCAACATCAACATCAACATCTGCTGCTACCACCACCTCCTCCTGGTGTCCCTTCCCCGGCTAAACAAGATCGCATCGCGTGATGGATCGAGTTATATTCCAATCACTGGTTGGCGTAAATTAAGAAAGGTATGAATGGATCGCGCAGGTTATTCTAAAAATGCATAAACGAAACTCTCATAAAACGCGAGGTGGCTGTATACATATTTATTAATAATAATAATAAGGAAAATGACCAATTATTTTTGCACCATTATTTTTCAGACACCCTGTACTTTAATTATCTCATACACCTGAAACAAATTGGTACTTTGCTTACGATAAAATGTTAAGTACAGTAATTACTGTTGCACATTGCGTGTATGTACACTTAATTTCACTAGACATTTATTAACTAGACATTTATTAACTTCCCTCACAGCATCTAGCCGTATGATGGGGGTTGTTTAACCTCCCTCACAACATACAAAGTCATATTCATGATAGGAATTTTATGTGAGTTTAAATAAGATTAAATATTATTTAAACTCAAAATTAACTTCATTATATTATATTTAGCATTTGGACAATAAGTCTGAATGCTTGACAGTATACTGAGGATAATTTTGAGTTTAAATAACATGCGTACACAAATTGATTTCTCGCAAGACGTGCGTGCATATATAGTATATACAATATACATATAATCATACACCCTTTTCATATTCTCCATGAGGTGGGAATGATGCTTGAACTTAACACGCAAATCACTTACACAAGATGCATGAACATGATGAATTTTTAAATATTTTTTCAAAGATTTTTTGAAGATTGTCTTATCTTTGTTGTCATTAAATTTATTCACGTTTACTGCTCTGAAATATGAACCGATTCAGCCTTGAAAACAACTTTCGGAGTTAGTACGCTAAACGTCGTTAAATTATTATATACTAATAATAATAATAATTAATAATACCAGCAGCATGCGTTTTGAAACCTTGATGTTATTTTAAACCAAACATAACATCAGAAAGGTGTATAATAGCGTGTATTATATGTGCTTATTTAATAGGTTAGCATCACATCTGAATTTATTCACTGTAGTACTTTCATACACATATGTTATGAAATAGAACTACTGTCGTTATATTAGGACTTCAGTTAAACAATCATTATCAATCATTAAACAACCATACATCATTATCGGTGCAAAATTTATCCAGAAGACACAATACAAAATATATCGTAATACGTATGCGTCATCCGTGACTTTCGCAGTTTTTCGCCGTCATATTTCAAGAGCGGCGCGTAGTTCTCAACCGCGGACGAAGTGCAAAAGTAGGATTTAATTAAAATAAATAAAGATATACTTGAGAAGAGCGAGTTTTGTTAATGTTTCTTATCAATTTATCTTGAAAGAAAAGTAATTTTATTTTAGATTTGCGTAGTTGAAAGGGATATATCCTCGTTTTAAAAGTCAATTGTCTCGTGGAAATTTCCGCATTAGACCAGGGTTGAAAATCGGTTTCTTCATCAAGATTATGAATGTAGTCGAATTCTCGGACTTCCTCTCTGGTTTCGTGCGGATAATCAGTGGCATTCGTTGGCGTTAATTTATTGCGATTGAAAATAGTTTAAAGACGTTAGTATTTCCCACTGCTTTTATTCACAACGTGAAAATGCATTAGAGAGTTGGTAGAAACGCAATTTAATGAAAACCGAAATTAATATAAACTAAGGAAAAAGATTTATTTCGCCGAAGAAGGCCTAATTTCTTGGTTTCTATGGCCTTCACTAAAATACCATATATCGCATTACAAATTGTTTAAAAAATAAGCTTAGATAAGATAAAGACATCATCTTGACCTACGATAAGACATTATCGGTTTTCTTTTGTGAAACCCTCCGTATATTGTATAAAAGAGGGATTTATTATGAATACGAAGTAGATGATACGACTCGTTCGATTTCTCGTCTTCACGCAATTGTTTAATATGTGGAGGAGGTGAACAACACAAAATACATTGCGAACAATCCTTGAAGTTATTCACCTTTCTCCAACGCATGTATGTAAACGGCTCAAAGCGTTTATCATTATTATTATTATCGTAAATGATTTTTCTGACTCGGATTACTACCTCGGTTTATTTATTTTTTTTCACGTTGTACGATTTGCGTGTAATATAAGCTGTAGTACAGAGACATGCCCGTGTTAACCCTTGTTGGATCCTTTATCGACGTCCCGGTCGAATAGGTACCATTTCAAATATACCCATTTGAACTTAACCCCACAAAAACTCCCGGCGTTAAAGGGTTAACAATATGGTTTGCCATTTTATATTGGTATGTGACCATTATTGGCTTTAAAACACGAGTAAGGAAAAAAAAAAACCATACCAACAAGATTCTCGCACTATATTAAGGAAATTGTTATCAGGGCTGATAATCAGAATATTATCTATAAATAATCGCATCTCATAATGTACCTATTGACTTAGGTACGTAGTCTAGGCCTATACGATAACTAGTGTTTTACTAATTCGTATTCTTAAATGAGGCGCTCGGAATCACAAGCTGCCAAGCGCCAAAATTAAAAAGGAAGAAAAATGCAGTTAAAGTTTGTCAACTTGCAGAATATCGTAACTTTTAAACCATTAACGATATTTGATTGATTTCGACCATAGGTACAGGTCCACAATCTGCTTCCAGACTCACCCACAGGATAAAGTAAGGGTGGGGGAATATACTGGTATAAATAACTCAATTCTGAACCCACTAGCCCTTGGCAGGTTGTCGTTCGGAGCGCTTCAAATGTTTTGGACAATTAAATACATAGGTCTAATGTAATAGAGCAATAATAACGCGTTCTCTCACTGCTAAATAAAGGTAGCTTTTCACGACTAATAAATGCACGCATTTTACACTTGATTGTATAGTTGGGTCAAAAGTGAACGAGATTTCGGGTAACACCCAAACTAATCCTACTGTTAGTTTTCTAATAGTAAGAGTGACCCCGTAAAGGACATAAACATTTAAAAAGCCATCCGTGATTGTATTAACTAATTACCATTCTTTCCATCTTGCCAACACCAACTGAAAGGCTGGTATGGCGTACGCATTTTTGGTACTTTAGTTAGTAATAGATATTTCGCTCTAAAAGTTAGCATGGGAACTAAAGCATTTAAATTAAACGTCATTATGAGCACAAAAACAATTGTTGACACCGTCAAGAAAACCAGTATTCGTAAGAAATATGCCAAGTGAACTTTAAACTTCATCGCAGCAGATAAGCTGACAACGAGAAAAAGTATATTTTGAGAAGTTCTCTCTCCAAGTAATTTCTAAGCGAACGAAACGGGTACAAATTTGATTGCTACAGCATCAAATCCATTACATCTGTATTTGTTTAGCCAAATGATAATTCGATGGTATTTTCCTGTAGAGTTGTTTTTTAACTTATTATATAGCAACTTGAAATTTTCTTCAAAATTATACAAAATAAATATCTTATCATATCCCACGATGTGTATTGTGAATGTGCATTGACCAAGTAAGGAGAGATTTTTTTCTTGCTGTTCTCAAATGAGAACATTGGGATATAATGACCTCCCTTTCAGACTGTCGATGGTGCTAATTGGTTTCAGGAACTAATTTTTGATGCAAGTAGCGATAATTATGGGAGATCTTAATTTACCGTGCAGGAATTGGGGTGGTCCTCCGCAGTCTATTTTGACCGTCGACTGCACGAGGGTTTGCTCGAAAGTTCACTTTTTCAAATGGTCAAGGAACCCACTAGAGAAAGCAATATTCTAGATTTAATTTTAAATACAGACCTAGACTTAATTGATATCTCTGTAGGAGACTACTACTACTACTACTACTACTTCACCAGTAATCACGGGTAAACAATATTTTAAATTAATGTTCATAATTTGGAGAGCCTAGAATACGTTTTGGATTTTAAAAGAACCAAGTTCCGTGACATGAAACTGCAACTTTCGACCCATAATTGGATGAGGTTCTATCGCACGATGATATCAATGGTACATGGACTTTCTTTTATAATTACTTTAAACGTTTAGAATCGAGTAATATCCCATTGCGTAAAAAGAAACTTACGAAGTCCGTTAAACCTAAATGGTGGAATGCCGAAATTAAAAGTAGCTTAACGTTAAAAAGCAACGTGTATTAAATTTAAAGAGACGCACAACACTGGACAACAAATTAGAACTTTTTTCCTTTTCCCCGAGTAGAAGGGGGTGAGTGTTGATTTTTGCACGCAGAATACAAATATGGATACGAAACGTTTCCATCGCCCACAGTTTTTGAGCAAATTGAATTTGAATTTTGTTTCAAAAACAGGAATATGTAGGGAGGGTGGCGTTTTCTGTATCTTGTATCGTATCGCGATACATTTTTATTATTTGTATCGTACCGGAAGGTACGATACGAATAAGTGTCAGTAACGCGATACTTTGATAAAAGAATGTTTACAAAATACAATACAACACAACACTACCATCAAGCGCTCCGGTTGAGACACTTTTTAGCATAGCTGGAAATCTCTCTCCTTCAAAGAGAAACAGAATGTCTGATGAATTGCTTGAGAAGTCACTGTTTGTAAAATTCAATAAAAATAGAAAGTAATTCAGTTGTTTTATTATTTATATATATATATATATATATATATATATATATATATATATATATCGAATCGTATCGTATCGCGATACATATATTATTCATATATCGTAACGACATACATTTTTGCCAATGTATCGCGTATCGTATCGCGTTATTTTTTTTTGGCCCCGATACACAACCCTGTATGTAGGTATAATTGGCAGCATTAGAGTACACTTTTCGGGAAGTACTGGGGCCGAAGATGGTACTGTGGCACTGAAAATGGCTAAAATAGCAGTTAGATGAATTGCACTTTAATGGGGAGACAAGTAGTTTGCCAGCAAATGGTGGGTGCAACTAGAAACACTGGAACGGGAGTGGTCGTGCGGATAATACTGTATCTATCAAAGGCAGATGTAGGCATTTCAGTAGGGGGGGGTCCAAAGAATAAAGGGCACTGTACTAAAAATTTTTTTTTAAAACAGACCACCATTGAGCGAGTGTAAAATCAATTGTATTGTTTTATTAGATCAGTCTCATTCAAATATGATACAAAATAAAAATCTAATTTGGGTACAATAGTTATCGCAGAAAATTTTGTCAGTTAAAAGAACTATCAGAATAAGATGAAGATAAAAATAGTGATATGGCTGCACCAGTACTAAGGGTGCCTATGAAAACTATTAAAACTACAAATTTGGAAGTACGAGTACAATGTATACGGATAAAGACTCAAAATAGAATTTCAATAAAATAGCCATGATCTATTCACAAAAAAATTTGTTTTCAGAGGTATACATATTCAAATAGGAAAGGGCATTCGCAAGAAATTGGACGGTGGCCCAGACGTCGCCGACTCCATCCTCCTAGATCCCCTTAATATATATTTATTTTCGAAATCAGCACTAAAAAGTTAGTAAGGAACACCAGACACCACCAGAGGAACAGAATCTTTGCTGAACAGTGTAATTTGTCAGATGAAAATGCTTACAAGCTATTGAGAAAGAAGGTGAAGCAAGAAAGTTATTAGAAAAAGTAAGCGCAATTATGAGCTATATAGAGTGAACCAAATTAAATCGAATCCGAAGGAATTCTATAATTATGTTGGGAATAAAAAAGTAGCTTCGCAGGCCCACTCATAGGCTCACTCGTACAACGAACAAATTTACGATGACTTACAAATGAGGCAAGTGTTAAATAAATTCTTCTCTTCCGTGTTTACTAACGAAAATATGAACATTAATGTTCTCTTAATCATGCTCAATGATGATCATTTAAAGCTTCGCGATTTTACCATTAGTGAAAGCGAAGTGCTCTCATCCATAGGTAAAATTAATCCTAATAAAACTCTCGGTATAGATTAGCTCTACTCTAGTGTACTTAAAGAAGTGAACTGCGCAATAGTCTCTCCTCTTACATATATATATATATTTAATAAATCGTTACAGTCTGGAGAAGTTCCGGTCGATTGGAAACTCGCAAACATTACACCGATATTTGAAAAGGGGACAAATCACTCCCGAGAAATTATCGTCCCATCAGCTTGACTTCAGTAGTTGGTGGTAAGCTTATGGAGATGAGAGTTCGGGACAAAATAATCACTTCTAAATTAATCAAAGATTCTCACCACGGCTTTCGACGTAATCTTTTTTGTCTTACTAATTTGCCCGATTTCTTTAATAACATCGTAAATGTATATATGATGGGAATAAAACAGTAGATATTATAAAGTGCCACATAGAACATTATTAGCTAAACACTATTCTCACTAGAACATTATTAGCTAAACACTATTCTCACGGAATTGATGGTAATATTCTCAAATGCATCGAAAATTGGCTTAGTGGACGAACATTGTGGTCATTAATGGCAAAGCGTCTAACTGGAAAAGTGTAACTAGGGCGTGCATCAGGGATCAGTTCTGGGACCAGTTCTTATTATTATTTATATCACTGACATCGACTTGGGGGAGTTAAGAGTATAATTTAAAAATTTGCGGATGATACCAAACTGGGGGAACGAACAAAATTAGTGGTAGAACGTTCGCAGCTTCAATAAGATAATAAATTACTAGAGTGGGCGGAAAATTTGGCAAATGAACTTTAATAGAGATAAATATAAAACGTCGCATATCAGTCGGAACAATGTTAAAGAAAAGTTCTTTTATACGCGACAAGATTCTAACTAGCGTTACGGAAGAGAGAGATTTATAGGTATTATCGTTGCCGACACTCTTAAACCTACTAAACCAATTTATTAAAGCGGCCAGAAAAGCAAATAGAATCTTAGGATTTATTGGTAGATCGTTGTTTGAATTTAAGTCGGAGTAAACAATGCTAACATTATATAATGTCCTTAGTACGCCCCCACCTGAAATACTGCGTCGTGATGTCTTGTTTTGGGACCTGTTTTTGGTTGTAGGTAGAATAACGCGCAATTGTTAATGTGGAAGTGAGTTACACTCGTGAGGAAGAGGCCTCCGCCTTTTCCTCAGGAGTGTAACTCGCTTCCATATTAGCCACTGCGCGTTATTTTACTCGCAACAGCAAAAAAGGTCCCAAAACAAGACGTCAAATTGAACATTTGTTTTAGTTCCAATGTATTATTTTTGTAAATTTAATTTAAAATAAAATTTTCCTAAGAGACCGAACTTATGGGGGACACTGTATATAGCAAACATCAGTTAATCAACATAAACATTATATTGAAGAATTACTCGCTGAAGATCTTGAGAATTTAGTATAAAATTAAATGAACTATGCAAGCTTAGGTTTTAAAGTTAAATACAATAATATAAATTTTTTAAAGATAAAATTACGCATTTCTGTTACTGTATTTTATTCAGTTTCAAATATTTATACGTATCTATAACGATAAACATGGCAAAATGAATTACGGGACAGATGCTGAGAACATTTAAAAGGGATGAGAAAGTAATGATTCCCTTGCTGAAAACACTCGTCATACTGCTCAATACAAATTAATAAACTTGAAAAAACCTAAAGAAATTTCACAACCAAGATCAATAACTACAAAGCACTCAATTACTGGGAAAGATTATGGTACGTACATTAAATCTATATTCGCTGGAAAGAAGAAGGGAGATACGCTGTAATGCACGTGTGGGAAGTAATAGAGAAACTAACACCTTACCTGACACTGGACACGATAACGACCTAACCAGCACTGGAAAATAGGGAAGTTAGAATGTGGAGTGTTTCCGAACTAAAGGCCAGACAAGGGACATCCTCATCTCTGAAAGAAAATACTGTCGCTTTGTTTTTAGAGGGACAAGACTATTTAACTAGCACCTGAAGACATTAGGAGCATCACGGGTGTCAAAAGTTGGTCTTCAGAAGAAGACTAGACGCCTGGCTCAGAACGGTCCCGGATGATCCGGGTGTGCCTGAAATTGCGAGATGGAGAGCTGAAGACAGCAACTTCATCTTACATCGTCAGGTCTGGAGGTAGGGCAACCAGCCTACCCCCCCCCCCCCCCCCCTGTGTGAAGAGAAACTGACGTACGGAACATTTGGAAGGTTACAAGATATATATATATATATATATATATATATATCATACATATACAGGGCTATTCAAAATGATTCACCTGATTTCAAATGAGAATATTTTTTAATGTTACAAATACAGTGATATTTGTGATACATCAACCAAAAGAAAAACTGTCCAAATTTTGTCTCTCACCTCATAAATGCTCTATGTGACTTCCCCTAGTTACACGAGCAACGTCGACACGATAGTCGAATTCCTCCCATACTCGCTCCAGCATGTCCGTTGTCACTGACTCTACGGCAGTAACAATGCGAGTTCGGAGCTCATCCAAAGATGTTGGCAACGGTGGCACGTACACAGTATCCTTAACGTTCTGTAAACGTCGACGAAACTCACGCTGCACTGTGACTACCGATTTACAGCTCGAAAACTGCAACACACAAAACGCCTTCTGCTGTGCGGACGCCATTTTCACACTGACTGTTTGTTGCTAGGCTAGGCCACGGCGTGACTTTGGAGCCCTCTCGCGGTGATCTTGTAAAACTAGGAGATTTCCTCTTTCATGTGGTGTATGCACGGTTGATAGGTACGGAAGTATTCTCATTTGAAATCAGATGAATCATTTTGAATAGCCCTGTACAGTATAATAAATATAGTAGAACAATTGCTAATTTTCAATAATATAGGCCCAGTTACATCCCAAACCGTTCTTACGGAATGGCAAAGTGAAAAAATTGTGTAATATATTTTAGGAGTAGAGACAACTCTGTGCTTTTTTAATTTAAAGCACAGCAAAAACATCTTTCGGTGTTTAATTTATGTCTTTGAATGTCCGCAGAAATCTTAATGTGATGGTGAGGATTTGGGAGTCAGGATTGTTTAACCTTCGTAACGGCAAAGATCATATGATGGATGGCTCGTACAGCTTTACGTTGTATCTGAACTGCTTCTCGCTGCATCTTGGCGCGGGGGACGGTCACCCATTCAACTATCACCAGACTTCGCTGATCGAAGCGGTGTTATGACATGGCCACGACGTAGCCCAACATTAAATGTGGAAAGACATTTGGTTACTGCGCATAAGCTGACCGGAAGTTGAAACGAATTGTGTGGTAACTTCTACGCCATCGTCGTCGTCAGAATTTTGTAAATGTACGATATGGTCACTTATTGATGTAATGTTTCACGTTTTGAATTTTATAAAAGGTTATGGAGAGCTTTGGGGTAAATTTGCTTAAAATTTGAAGACCATTATTTTTCTGTAATGCATGGGGAGCTTTTTTATATATATATCTATCTATCATTATTATTATTATTATTATTATTATTATTATTATTAAATTAAGATTAATTTGTAAAAGTATGTGCATATACCGTAGACTTTATTCTATTATTTATTTTCGGAGGCAGTCTTAATTGTTTTCATCGAAACATCCAATCGTTTGAGCAATCTTGACGGACAGGCATCTACTTTCTTGATCATTGTCACTGGTTTGTCTTACTAATTTCCCGATGATATACCTAAAAAAAGTAAAGGTCAGTGGGTACCCGCTCCATCCGTTGTGAGTACGACTCCTCCGTCTCCGTGCGTCAATGGATGGCGAGGCCTATTGTTTTATTCTTTTTTTAGCGCACCCACACCGACGAGAAGGCGGCGGGAGCGAACCAGAGCACTTCGGCGTTCTGAGATGATAACCCCTTAGAGCAATGATACGTTCGTGTAAAATAGACTGATGCATTTGTTGCTGAAACATTTCAGTGAGACCTTAATTCATTAAGATAGGCAATGAAGAATAGAGATTGTTAAGTAGTGTCTATAGCAGAGATGTCCGACCTTTTTGGGGAGCTGAGCTATTCTTAAACTTTGGCCTAGGGGCGGATCCAGAGCACAATTTGGGCGGGGGGGGTGAGGTCACCTTCCAAAACCTGAGATCATAATACATTGGCAGGCAACTGGTGTGACAAAATTGGCAACGATTATAACATATTCGTTCTGCCTATAAAGAATGCAGGAAGGTATCTGTTTTTGGTCAAAAAAAGTCAATTCCTTAAGACGACAGTAAGCTCCAATGAGGTATTTTGTATTGTCTCCTCTTTGTTTCCGATCTCCTACTTTCTTTCACTTTCTTTACCTTTAAGGTTTAGAGGCCTCATGGTTTGGGTCCCCTCCCCGCTCCTAAATCCGTCCCTGCTTTGGTCAGAAAGAGAGATCTACTGTACCTAATCCTTTTCGTACTGAATCGTCTTCGACACCTCCAATCCCCATCTTATCCCATTTCCAAATCTTAGCAACTGAAATCATGTCCCACCTTATTTGTACTAAATTGTAAGAAAGTGCAAAATTGCAGACTTTACAATGATGTATTCTAACTTCACTAATTTTTAATATTGATAAGAAAAAAAAAATAATTATGAAGTATCAGTGGTTTTGTGCATTTAGGTCTACTTTGACATTTTTTGTTTTTAGGATTATTTTGTAGAGTTATTGCAATTCTGGAGAAATGTCATTTCTGCGCGTGTGCGCGTAAGCAACGACGTAAGTGAGGTCGATTGTTTGATATTCGTAAGTGTAGTGGTGTAGTTTTGGTACCTCGGAACATTAAAAAATTTCTATAAATATTCTAGAAACATTTTTATCGTCGGAACAAAGATATGTTGGTTATGATTAGTTAGGCTAGGCTAGATTAGCGAGTACTTCACTATTTCATGACACCCTTCCACCCGTAAATTGCGTCCGAAATACTTGCCCCCTGCCCCCCGCCATACAGGAAGAAGAGAACCAAAATCAAGGTCCAAGGTTTTCGAGATGCCCAGACGCTCTGCGTTTGAAAGTTTGGGGGTCATAGACAAGGGGGGAAAAGATGGATTGAGGAAGATTATTCGAGAAATAATTGTTATTCTTTGCTGAATTTGTGAATGACTTTTAACCACGTCTGAAGACGAACGTACGAGGACGTCGTCCCTTTAGTAAATGATGTACAGTAATAATTTTAATAGGAACTGAACATTATAACATTGTACGCATATCTTTACAGAATAGTAACGTACTAATAGCATCTGAAAATGTGTCACTCACAGAAGTCTTGGCCTACGGAGGCGGCGCCTTGACATCTATCACGAACGTGATGGTTGGTTAGAGATTATGAATCATCAAATCAGGGGCCGTGTTCTACAGGCGGACAAATTCGAGAAAGGAAAATATTTTCACACTTTAAATCAGATATATATATATATATATATATATATATATATATATATATAAGCTGAAAGGTTAATAATAGTCTTAGACGAATCTACAAATCTAGGACCACTCAGACCCAAACTGCGTAACTTCCTTTCATGCGTAACTGAAACTTTATCAAGAAACGCGTTTAAGTTACGTAGACTAAAATTTTTAATCATTATGAAATCCAAAAATGAAAGTTTAGTTTTCAGATTAGCTTCTATTCTTTCAACCGAAGCCGACAGAGAAGAGAGTTGCTTGATTTTTAAGTTAATTTCACAATTCAAAAGATAAGTCATGGAATCTTTATAAAATTGGGAATGATAGAGAGACTCGCGGTATATATATATATAACGTAAAGAACGACGCTTGTATAGGAGATATTCCGCGCAAGACGAGAAAGAGAAAACAACAAATGAAAAAATGAAGTACCACCTGGGAATCGAACCCGGGATCTTCCGATTGCCGGTCAGACGCGATAACCACTACACCATGGACTTCACTCTTCCAAATGCCGTAATTCCTCTACATACTCGCAGAAACCAATGCCCCAAGGGGGCACCTCCCGCATGCCGTAACATTATATACATTCAACTGCAAAGAACACGCAGTATAAATAAGCGTCGTTCTTTACGTTATTTATACTGCGTGTTCTTTGCAGTTGAATGTATATATATATAAGTATATATATATATATATATATAATATATATATTATTTTTTTTAATTGGGGTTGTTTAACCTCCTTCGCAACATCTAAGGTTGTATGACGGAGGAGACCTACAGCTTTACGTGGGATCCGAACCACGGGTCGCTACATAATCTGGGCGCAGAGGACGGTCTCCTATTCAACTACTACCCAAACCCAATGTCGCTTAACTTCGCTGATCTCCGGTAAGCGGTGTTACGACATTGGCCACGACGTAGCCCATCAGATATATATATATATATATTATATGAAAGTAACCACGAAGGAAGGGGATTCCGTTTTTCCTTTTCCTTCGTGGTTGTTTTCATATTATTCACATGTTGCTTTATATGCAGGGTGTTTCACAACCGGTCTGCCATACTTTGGGGGGGGGGGGATTTAAGGGTTAATATCGAGTAAAAAAATACAACCGGTGTTATTTCCAACCGTTGCGAAACTATGGACGTTTTAAGGTGCATGAAAAAAATAAACGAGAGTATTAATCTGATGTATTTATTGCTACATTTTATGAGATACACTTTATAAGTTTTCAAAATGTCCGCTTCGGTTTTCACTGCACAGCTTTGCTCGTTCCAAACAAGAGTCTACTGCCCATTGAATCACTTCCGGGTGTTCTCGTATGTAAGCAGCAGCATCCATAAGCCGACGCAAGAGTTCCTCTCGTTTGTACTTTGCTCTTGTAGACCATCTCTTTCATAAGGCCCCATAAAATGAAATCTGACGGGGTTAGGTCCGGAGATCTCTGGGGCCACGATATTGGACCAGCACGACCAATCCAACGATTCCCGTACCGTTGATTCAAGTAATCCGTAACGTGACGACCAAAATGTGGTGGCGCCCCATCGTGCTGAAAGAATATCCTGCGCCTTGTCTCCAAGGGCACGTCCTCCATCAAAAGCGGCAATTCGTTCGTCAGGAAGTTCAGATAAATATCAGCAGTTAATCGTTAATCGTTCCAAAACGAACGGTCCACTCAGCTGATCTCCAATTACACTGCATCACACATTCACCGAGAATGGATGTTGAAAGTTTCCTTCAACTATACCGTGGGGATTATCGGTAGACCACAAGCGGGAATTTCATCTATTGTTAATTCCATCCAGAATGAATTGTGCTTCATCACTAAACAGTATGCGATTAAGAATTTGGCGATGCATAATTTGGCAAAATTGAACACGTTTATCGTAATCATCCGGTTGAAGAGCTTGCATTGCAAATGATAGGGATACAAACCCACATCATGTATGGTTCGTCATACACGCGATGCGGATTCACCAATTCGTCTAAAAATCCTTCGAACACTGTAGTTGGGCTACGTTGTACTAGGTCCAGTATGCGCTCCTCCACAGCAAGGGGCCGTCGTGCTACATGTTCTTGGTTACGTGGAACAATTGTCCCTGTTTCCCTTAATCTCTGGTGTGTGTGTCACTAAACACTTGCCTGTTCGGTATTCGGCGGTTTGGAAAACGTCTTCGATATTCCTCGACTGTGCCCCTCTGCTGTTACCATCACAGAATCCAGAAATGAAATGGATATCGTATTCAGCGGGTGTGAACTGTTGATTCATTTTCATTGTTCATCTTAGCGCAAAACGGTGTCTCGTACCACAGATCAGAACCAACTGAAAGAAAACACTGAGGATTAGTAGTGGTAACTTCGTTAACAGAAACTATCACCAGTGCTGCAATCTATCTAATTACACACAAGTAGGGATTTGTTGTTTGCACATTTTAAAACGTCCGAAGCTCTGCAACGGTTGGAAATACCACCTATGTTGTATTAATATTTTACTCGATATTACCCTCCAAAGTATGGCAGACCGGTTGTGAAACACTGTGTGTGTGTGTGTGTGTATATATATATATATATATATATATATATATATATATATATATATATATATATATAAAATATATATGTATATATATATATATATATATATATATATATATATATATATATATATAAAATAAATAAATGAGAAGATAGTTTATAATGTGATAATATACAGGGTGGCCACAAAGTCTGGGATTATGTATACTTTCGAACTGTTATAAACTACTAGGGGCACTCAATATATTTTGTCTCGCCCTTTTTTCTTAGCTAAATTATAGGCTATGGGGCTGAAATGTCTTTTGGGCCGTAAGTTTGAACTTTCTGCGCTTCACATAACCAGATTTTTCCAGTTTGAACCTCCCCTCCTTGTATAAAACCGATGGTTAACGCAGTTTCGAAAATGGCATCTGACAGTGATGTGCGTCGTAAACAGAGAGCTGTTATCGATTCTTAACCGCAGAGATCCGTGTGAGATCATCGATGATGAGCCACGCAGCGGTCGCCCGGCATCGGCTGTGACATCTCGCACTGTGCAACGTGCTAAGAGCATCATTCGATCAAATCGGCGCGTCACTGGAGCTAGGAATTAGTGAAGGAGGTGTGAATACGATAATTCAGCAACTGGGATACTCAAAAGTGTGTTCACGGCTTGTTCCTCGCGAACTGACTGAAGATCACAAAGCCCAAAGAAAAGAAATTGCTTCTGAATCGTTGGTTCGATACGAGACAGAAGGGGATGACTTCCTTTCACGAATTGTGACTGGGGATGAGACTTGGTTACACCACTTTGAACCTGAAACAAAACGCCAATCCATGGAGTGTGTCATCACGCAGACTCCCCACGCAAGAAAAAGTTCAAAATGGCTCCCTCTGTAGGAAAGGTTATGGCCACCATCTTCTGGGACATGAAAGGGGTGATTCTGGTAAACATTATGAAGAAAGGACAAACAATCAACTCAGAGACATATATTGCTACCCTACAGAGACTCCAGAGACGTATAAAGCGAGTTCGATTGGAGAGAAAACTGGAAGACGTCCTTTTTTTGCACGATAACGCAACACCACACATCAGTTTGCAAACAAGAGAGGTCATCACAAAAATGCGCTTGACTGTGTTACCCCACCCTCCATACAACCCGGATCTGGCACCTTCAGACTTCCATTTGTTTGGGCCAATGAAGGATGCTATTCGTGGAAGAAAGTTTCAGAGTGACGATGAGGTTGTTGAGGAGGTTAAGAGGTGGCTCCAGCTGAACCCAGCTGACTTTTACCAGCAAAGAATAAAGGCCCTTGTTTCGAGGTGGAACAAAGCCGTAGAAAAGGATGGACACTATGTGGAAAAATAAAAACTTGTAAGAAAGGTATGTAACTACTTGCGTACAAAATTTCTGGAACTTACAAGGAAACTTGGAAAGAAAAAAAAAAGGTAGGGCAAAATATATTGAGTGGCCCTCGTATGTTTCCCTTGATTCCATACTTTGTGCTCGCCCTCTATAATAATAATTAAATATTTCGCATTTATATTCCCATAACCATTGAACTCCCGTGGTTCGGTTGATTCGAGATTAAACCCAGGCTCCCAATGCCTGGGCCCGACTCCCACCCCCGCTGTGGTTTGAATTGGGCCGACCACCTATCCTCCGTGATTGCTTGGGTTCAGCCGATTCTCTCAACAGTCTACCCTCTCCCCCACTCTCCGCGTGGGGGTATGGGAGGTCCAGATGTTACCTTTATCGGGATATTTTATAATTTGATCACATATAATAGTGTTTTACATTTCTAATCATATCAGTTGATAGCTTAGAATTGGAAGAGAATAGTTTCACTGATCAAAGGTCACATTGGCCAATTGTGATATCACTTTTCAGTAATCTCATTAATCACTGTGTGATAACGTTTTGGGTAGGGGTAATTTTCTTCGTGGGCTACGTCGTGACCGGTGTTGTAACACCGCATCCCGTCGATCAGCGAAGTTAAACGACATTGGGTCTGGAGAAATTGCATGGGGTCCGTCCTCCGCGTCTAGATTGGGGTCCTACATAAAGCTGTAAGTCCCCTCTGTCATATGACTTTTTAGATGTTGTGAAGGAGGTTAAACAACCCCATAAAAAATCTCCGTAACGGCAAAGATTATGGAGGTGAAAACCTAAATATTTACGTAGGACCCGAACCATCTAAAGGTCACTACATCATCTGAACGCGAAGGACGGTTACTCATCCGACTACTGAGCAGGGTTGACAAAAACTCAGCAAAAACCCAACTGGTGTTTTGCTGGGTAGTTGGGTTTTTGCCAACCCTGCTACTGAGTAGATCCAGCGCCACCTAACTTCGATGATATAACGGGAAGCGGTGTTGAGACGTGGCCACTGGCCATGATACCCCTCACTCACTAATATTCCTGTGGTAGCCTCCTGTGGTAGCCATAGTTATAGGTCCTGATATGTTGTTAGTAATATATTTAATTGGTAGGAAGTTAGTTGTTTGAGTATCAAAGCGTATTTTTAATTTTAATAGATATATTTTATATTTTAGTACTTAAGCTAATATTTGGAGAGATTAGGCATACAGACCGTAAGATGCAATTATTATATGTATTTAACTTCAAATATTATTATAAATAACTGATCATCTTCAAAGATTGGGAATTAGTCAGTTTAGGAAAGGAAATCAAACTGCACTTCAGAGACAAAATACAAAAATTAGGTTAATTATGTATGTAAGGAAAGTTTCTTCATGTTGCAAAATAAGATTTAGGTTAGACTACGTAATAGATCCTCAAAACTGCTTTAAAGGTTCAGAAATTTAGGTGGTGGTTGACTTTTACCAGGGGACTTTCTAGTTTTTCCTTGATCAAGATATTCTTCTGACTTGACTTATATTGAAAAACTAGCTCATTCAAAACATTTTTTGTTCGGTGAATTCCTCATAAATTCTGAAGAAAGAAATAAAATTCATAGTCATTAATTGGGGAAAAAGAGTCAGAAGTTTTACTTGCATGCCCATAGGGTCATACGTGCCCTTCAGGCTTTGAATTGAATAGGCACTCCAGGGGTTAATTGGCCAGTTTTTGCATTTGTAGTGAAACTAGCAGCTTGGGAACAGAAGGGACGTTTATCCTCCTCCACAACCAGTCGCAGGTTTGTAAGAGAAACTAAATAGGAGATGTGTTCAGTAATCAGGTCAAGCGGCCCACGAGCCCTCATAGCCATTTCTGAGAAGTAACAGTTAGATTTCTGCACCATTTGTGTGTATCAGTTGTTGCAATTTCATATGTTTATATAACTGACATAGTTTCTCTTGTTTGTCGTTTGCTTGCAGATTGCGAGGCGTTTCCGTTTAATTTCATCGGTGACAGTTTGTAGAGAGACTGGATCCGAAAATGGACTCGTACAACCAAAGCGAGATGGCACCCTCCTCATCTCTCTCTCAATCCAGCATCGTCAACTACGGGTACCTCGGCCTGGAAGACCTTCTAGAGCCGCCGCCAGTCTCAATAGAAGCCGGAATCAACCTTTCGAAAACGTTAAGCAATTCACACACATCCCAGTCTCAGCAAGCCTTTAGCGACCCCGTTCAAATTCAGCCGATGCAGTTGACCTCGAATGTCGTTCCGAGCATCGTCAAGGACGCTAACATCAACGCTGATGATCCTGTATCTGAGGACGCTGCAAAATCGAATCTGCGTTCTTCGCGGCTAAAGTCGAACGGCTCGAATAGCGAGAAAACGATGTGTCCTCGGTGTGGCAAATACTTATCGTGCGGAAGCGGGAATCTCTCCGAACACCTCCGAACGCACACGGGAGAAAAACCTTTCGTTTGTTCAGAATGCGGCGCGTCCTTCGCAGCGAAGTCTAACCTCAAAACTCACATGAGATTTCATACGGGTGAAAAGCCTTACATGTGCGGCATTTGCGGGAAAACGTTCGCTCAAAGCTCACATTTGCCCATACACATGCGCGTCCACACGGGCGAAAGGCCCTTCCAATGCCCCGATTGTAATAGAAGATTCTCGACAAAAACCACACTCAACAACCACTTAAAAGTCCATAAAGGGGAGCTCTCCTTTAAATGCGAAATCTGCGGCAGGGGTTTTGTGTGTAATTCGTGGCTTCAAGATCACTACAAAGTGCACTCGAGCGATAAGCCTTTTCAGTGTGAAAATTGCGGTAAAAGTTACAAGGATAAGTCATATGTTTTGAAACACAAGGCTCAATACTGCGGAAATGACGGCTATAAGAAACGTTGGAAGGTACCTGGCGTTAAGAAACCACAAGGGAGACCGCCTAGCTTGAAGAAAAACAAGAACAGATCGAAGGGGAATTTGACTCAGACGAAGCGTCCCGTGGGAAGACCGAAAGGAAGGAAGTCCAAGAGGAGTAAAAGAAGGAAGCAAAATTTCTCAACGAAAGAAGTTTTCTCTCAATCGATGGAGGAGATCGAAAACATTTTCCACGGTGACGAAAAAGACCCCTCGTCAGATTCCAAGAAGGAAGACTCCGATCCGATGAAAGGCGCTCTTCCTTTGACTCTGCAGAGTCACGAAGATGAGGAGAGCAAGGAGCGAACCAAACACGAGGATATTAACAAGTACCACAGTGCGTCGTCGGCAAACAACAGTAAAACTGTGTTTGAAGTGGAAGAGAATATTCCCTTATACCTCGGTAGTGACAGTAATCATATGGACTACGAAAGTTGTCACGTTAACGTTTTACCCAGTAATCAGATGCACCATTTGCATCAACATTCCGAAACTATCGTTAATAATCATTATAAAAATTCTTCGGGAGGACACGATTTCTCTCTAGATTTGGAATTATCCGATCAGAATTCAATTAATTGCACGCAACCCGAAAATTTGTCACTACATAATTTCACTCAGCCTCAGAATTTGTCGCACCAAGACTCTTCAGCTTCTACTTTTTCTCATCCTCATAATCTTGGTCCACAGCAGGATCATATCGTTACCGATTTTTCTCAACAGAGTCCTCAAAATCTAAGTCATTCTCACCACACTTCGGTACATATGAAATTCTCGCAACCTGAAAATCTTAGTCACACACAAAACTCCAGTTTCCATCAGAACCAAAATTTACTGCACACTTCAAATGTACCCAGGCTTTCACAACCCCAAAATTTAAGTCAACCTCAGCAACCTACAATCAATTCTATATTCTCTCAACCCCAAAACCTTTCTCTCCCTCAGAATCTCTCTCTCCATCAAAACATATCCCAGCCTTTGATGCAGCAACAGCAAATCTTACCTCAACCACACAAAATGGAAACGCAAAATACTTTAAACCTGACAACGTTGCAGCCTGAAAATCTTTCCCTACCTCAAAACCTCTCCATGACGCATAGCATAACTCAGCCTCAAAATTTATCTCAACCTCAAAACTTGTCTCAACCCCAAAATTTATCTCAAAATCATTCTTTTTCTTCATCCCCAAATTTTCCACAAACACAAAAGTTTTTGCAACCTCAAAACTTGTCTCGTTCCATTAACTTAACCCAACCTCATAATTTATCTCAACCTCACAATCTTTCTCAACCCCAAAACCTCTCTCTTATGTCCACCCATATTCCTCATAATTCTAATAAAGACTCCAGTAACTCTCAACCTCAAAATCTGTCTCTTATGTCAAACAACATTTCTCATAATTCCAAAGAATCAAACAACTGCCAGCCACAAAATTTGTCCTACTCTGAAACAATCTCGAGGACACTAATCCCACTGCCTCAAAATCTGTCAGAACCACAGAATTTATCCGTTTCCAATAACAATGTAAATGCGAGCATTCATCAACCCCAGAATTTAAGTCAATCTCACCTTTCGGTATCTTTGACTGACCAGTTAAACCAGATGTCTGAAAATACGCAGTCATTACATATGGTTTATTATTCTTAGTAACGGTTGATAAAGATTCAGTTTGTGTGTTGGTTAATGAACCATAAAGTGATTAAAACAAGCTCTAAAGTGTTGATTGTGATAGTGGTGAACAACTTTATTAATAGATGAGGTTTATATAAGGGATAATCTAAGGATTTATTTATAGCTTCTCTTTTTTTTTTTTTTATTTACTGAGCGCATTTTTAAATCGAATCTCAGAGGCTCGATGCCTGAGATTGGACTAAGGCTTCTAAGACGCGAGTTCGACTCTCACAGCCGCTTAAGCTAGAGTTGGGCCGGCCTCGACCTCAGGTTCACGAGCGAGAAAGAATTCACATTCAACCCCTTCCTTGTGAGGAAATAAAGGTTTCGGATGATTTTAACTTCATTATTTTTGTTCACCGACCGAAGGCCAAAATGATCTTATAAACTTAAATTTATAACCTTTCCGTTGTCGTTGACTTTTAAGAAAAATAACTTAAATTGCAAGAATACCATTCTACTTATTGCTTATTTTGAAAGCTTTTCGAATGCGTATTAACTGCATATTTTTTTTTAAACTGAAGGTACGCTTGTCTGAAATTTAAACGACTTTGTTACAATGATCCCCCCCCCCCCCCCCATTTCGTAATTAAGTTTAGGAATGGGGTTATTTTTCAAGTATTCTAAAAGCTTTATTAAGATTGTCGTTGTAATGTGCGTGTTTTGTCGGTGAACCCTTCACTGCCTTTGGACTTTGGGTTAACTTTAAAATTGTTAGCTTTATTAATTTAATTTAAATTGTTAATTTTTTATAAAAACCCTTTTTTGTTAATATTTGTACAGACGTTAATAGAATCTATATTAATTTGGTCTTTATTTCAGCATTTCCTACAGCGAAGTTAAGCGACGCTAGGTCTATTTATTAATTGGGTGGGTGATCATCCGTCGCATTCAGATGGTGTAGTGACCCGTAGATGGTTCGGATCCCACGTAAAACTGTAGGTCACCTCCGTCACAGGATCTTTTTTAAACGTTACGGAGGCGCTAAAGGCCCCCCCCCCCACACACACACATTATCATTCATTCATTTCGTAATGTTTTGTTTACATGTATATGAACGAGCTTCTCAATAACTACTACTAAGATTTCTTCGACTCTGGTTGGTTGTCCAGTCCTGAATTCGACTCCCGCCACGTATACTCTTTGATTGCCAAGGCTCAAGTGACACACTCGGGGAGTTCACCTTCACTGTCCCACTCTCTGTGGGGAAAGAAGGGTTCGGGATGTTGCCTTTAAATTGGAAACTTCGGATTTTCAACCTGTTGAACGACGTGATGTTTAGCAAGTTTAATTATGCTTTTTAAAAGAAAATGAGGCGTGTAGTTTGTGGCCACTTTGGAAACCCACTTATCTGATCCCTGATTGGCCGAACGTTAATGACTGGGCGAAATTAATAACGAGTCTTGCACTACCATCTAATCTAGCGTATAAAATGGGAATGGCTTTCGACTTTGTCAAACATTTGATGGCCGCAGAGCTACCGCACATATTATCCGAAAAACAAAATAGGTCCTGCAATTCAGAACGAAAAAATTGGGTTTGCATCAAGTGTCAAGTGTGTAAATGGGCATAACTGAATGGTGAAGATGTGAAGAAAAAGTTACCTCGCTTTGAACTTTGTAGACGATACTACCTTCGTCGTGGGTTTCTCCATTCTTCTGACATTCTTAACCCTTTAGACGCGATGTTTGACCGTAGTAGAACGATTTTTTATTAGCGTAAAATGCGGTATTCGACTTCTCTCCATGCCTGATAAAAAAGTTCCCATTTACGCGATGTTCGACACTTTTACGGAACAGGCCTTGGAAACGAAATCCGCGTTAAAAGGTTAATGATGAAGTTGCCCTGTCGGATGACGCTATTATTACATTTAGATGAGTTCCTTACCCGTAAACTTGATGTTACGGCGTCTTAAAGAATCTTGCAAGAGTCGCGACAATCGTACGTCGTGTTTGTATTACAATTCTCAGAACAGTAACTGCTGTTATCCCTTTTAACTTTTTCCTTCAATTTCACTTGGTGATTGTTGTTTGAGCGCTTTGTTTTAACTTCTTTTTCCAATTTCGGCTCGATTTGGACACTATTTCACCGGAGTTAAAATAGTAAGTGTTCTACGAAGATGAAGACAAATGTCTTCAGTCTGATTCCGCGAAGTAGAACAAAATTATAAATATCTCCTGTGGCTTGGAAACTAGAATGAGGCTGCGAACGCCTGTGTTTGATTCCCACCAGCGACTTGGTTGGAATTAAACCGAACACCTACTCTGTGATTGCTCTGGCTCAGGTGATACTTGGATTTTACGCCCACTCACGTACCTGTGAGGAAATAAGGGTTCCGAATGTTGCTAAAACACTTAGCATCCCAGAACCTCTGTTTACTCCACAAGGAAGTGGCGAGGAATGAATTCGGTACCTTTATGTTCAGAATTCCCTAACCACCGAGTGAGTCACTGAGGCTCATTTTGATTATAAGAATGTTAACATTCTGATATTGGCACAAGATTATTAAATCTTTTATTGTTTAGGGATACGTTGTGTCTATGTCGCAACACAACTTCGTGTAAAATTAGCGAAGTTAAGTGAAATTCAGTCTGGGCAGTAACTGGATTGGTGACCCGTCCTCTGTATTCAGATGATGTAGTTACCCTTGGATGGTTCTGATCTCGCGTAAAGCTGTAGGCAGAGGCGTGTTAAGCTGCCGCGGGGCCCTTCACTTCCTCAAAATTCAAATGAAATACACAGCCAGTACTATAGGCTACATTAGATCATAATGAGATTTCCTTAAAAGAAAATGACACGCTTAGCACAGAAAGCCTCACTAGGCCTATTCAACAATAAAATACACAAAAATCTTTGACAATGATATGTGCAATAAAAACTGCACTTCTTCACCCTTGCACTCAACCAACATAGTTCATAGAATGTCCCGATCGTGTCTGCCTTTCCGCGTACCGACTGAACAATCTCCAGAACATTGTACGCGGATGGTAGCACTTCAGCCGGCAATGGTGTCGTTATTTTCGCCGGGTTTGTTCACACTGCCAAATTTTGGTTCCAGTCCCGTGGCAAAGCCAAATGTGTACCGTCTTCCGTGGCAGTGAGAATAGGGTATAATGTGTATGTATTTCTTTGGTGTAAAAAATCTGATGCGCTTTTCATAGAAAAACTATTTAAGAGTATTTCTAATAATTCTCATGAAAAACGATCGCGACCGCGGGGCCCGGGGCACGTGCCCTAAATGTTGTGGGTCTGGGTCCCCACCATCTAGGGTGGCCATTTGGAAATGGCCACCCTAAGGACAGAGTGCTGAAACGGCGGACTGTCCGCCTAAAGCCGGACGTCTGGCCACCCTACCACCATCGCATGACCTTTGTCGTTACGAAGGAAGCAAAACAACCCCAAAATATAACTTTTATTGTTGATGAATATAAGACAAAAATAATGTTCAGACGAACTTAATATCCACAAAGAGAACCTGCATTTTAGTATGGGTGATCTTGAAAATAATAAAGACCGGACTCGACCCCATCGGCCAGGAAAGTGTGAAAACCTGGAAGTAAATGCTTAGGAATTAGCCTTATGTGTGTGAAGAAGCCTAGAATAGATCGGCCTGACGTCATTTCTACCGATCTGACTTTTAAATGACAAGTCATTGTAGGTTAGATTAAATTTGGCTTAAGAGAGATTGGTTAAGAAACAGAAAGCAGAGAGTAGTAATAAATGGAATGGCCCCTGTCGCCAGTAGGGTTCCACAGGGCTCTGTCATTGGTCCTTTACTTTTTATCATTTGTATTAACGATATAGGCGTTGGGCTCCGAAATACAATTTCTAATTTTGCAGAAAATACCAAATTAGGAAATAGTGTAAGCAATGAGAAAGTTGTAAGAACACTTCAAAATGATCTTGATAGGTTCGGCGAATGGTCTACTACTTGGAAGATGCCATTGAATTTGAACAAATGTAAGGTAATGCACATAGGTTATAAGAACCCAGAGACCCATTACTCTATCTTGGGGAGGAATTTGACTGAGATTGATCTAGAGGAAGACTTAGGAGTTTACAGGACATAGTAATGATTTCAAACCGTCAAAGCACTTTGCAGAAGTCGGAAAGAGAACCTTAAAATTAGTAGGCTATATTAAAAGGCGGTTCCAATTTAGAAACAAGAAGATTGTAATGTGTCTTTATAATTCACTAGTTAGACCTCAACTCGAGTATTGTGTGGAGCTTTGGTCTCCGTCCCTTAGGAAGGATATAGAAAGGTTGGAAAGGGTACATGCAAGGGCCACAAAACTGATACTTTTAATGAGACTGCAAACCTACCAGCGAAGATTAAAACGCTTAAGTCTGTTTACCTCAGAGACCAGGAAGTTACGCTGCCAGCTTATTCAAATTTCAAGATGCTCAATGGAATAGATAGGGTAAACTACAGGAAATTACTCATTTATTACCATTCCGACAAGAAAAAATGGTTTTAAATTGGGACTTAAAGCATTTAGTACCTCCATCTGTGGTAACTTCTCCTATAAAATTAACGTCTGGAACCAACTTCCCTCGAAGGTTGTTTTAAGCCAAAGTGTAAACATGTTTAAAAATAGGCTGAACAAAGTTCTGAATACAGTCAAGGTTTAAGACTGTCCTCGCATATAATATAGTTTAAGAAAGTAGTATTATAACGTAACCCTGCCGGAGTTTGTTTAAACATTTCCTCCTCCACTTAATTTTGAATTTTGATTGTACCCGACATAGCGTGATCAACCATCGGGAAATTCTTTTAACTTGCCTCATAAACATCACTAAGTGGGAGACTCTTCAATTTGCTGTAGCAACAACGGATGATCATCCACAAAACACTTTCATTCTCCATAAGGGACAAATACACGGGGATAGATACAGGGACCTCTCACTGATATTCCTCACCGGAAAGAGATTTTCTCCACTCGTGGTGGCACAACATCGCGAAGTATGAACGGCTCGATATATCATTTGCTGCATAAACACCTTTCATGGCGGGAGACCCCAAGTTGAAACTCGGCGACATTCAAAGAGTTGGCAGACATATACAGGACAGATATCCAATCACAGAAAATACGCTCACACTCTTGCATGCCTTGTTAGCATGTCTAAGAATAGAGTAGAAAAATATTTTGTAGCAACACATAATTTCATAAAACAAAAAAATTAAAAATGCATAGCATGAATTAAGTGAGGTACCGTTGCATTTCTACCAACACATTTTTTTTTGTTGGCCGGATGCACGTGGCGGGTGAGGGCATGGTGTGGAAAATCTGATTTCTGTTCTTAATTTTTGTTTCCACATGTTCGAGGTTTTTGTGACAATACCAAGTGGTTGATATGCTATCAACACAAGTATATTATTGGTTAGTTTATACAGCGGTGCTATTTAGTGTATGATCTCTGTGTGTATGGCGTAATTGTAGAACTAGCTTATATATTCTCTTTCCTGTAAAATTTTCTTGCCTATTTTTCCAGGGTCGGTGTATTTTTTTTTTCGACTTTTTTCAGTATCCCGCCTCTGGCAGGAAGGGTGGAGACTCGTACGGTCGCCAGACGTCCAGCATTTGATCAAAAAATCAAGCATTATTAAGCATTGTTTTAATACAATTTTTCTAATTTTGTTTGTTGTAACCATTGAAGAAATCTAGTTTCAATTTGAAAAAAAAAAAAATTGGTCTTAAAAAACCTCATAAAAAATTTTGTCCCGCAGAATGCGGGACAAAATCTGGCAACCCTAGTGGGTTTTCTATTACTACTAGAATAGTTAAAAGATGAACAGTTTAATAATTGGAACTTTCCCGAGTCGACCGAAAGGTCTCTGAGGCTTCCTCTTGCCCTTGTAACTCTCTCTCTCTCTCTCTCTCGTCACATATCCCTCAAAGAAGTGAGGGGTAGGGCCCCGAGCCTGGGTACTTTAGCCCGAGTCAATGAAATAGGGGTGGACGGCCCGCCGCATCGTCGTGACGCAAGATACAGAAAAGACACCAGCCCAGCTCTAGGCAGCACTGGGGCTCGAACCCCCGACTCAAGGAGTCTCAGCACTGCCGGACGGATGGCGCCCTAACCGATATATATGAGATATTTCACCCTGGAAAATGAAAGCAGGAGTAGCGACATTTCGCTCCGATCCAATCATTGCAATTATATTTCACCGTGTGTGTATATATATATATATAGTTAGTTAGTTAGAGCGATCAATTGTTTTGCAAATGAAGAAAGGAATAGTGTCAACACATGAGAAATATTGAACCGTGTCATAACACCTGTAATGTTAAATCAGAAAATAGTTCGGTTCTGTATGAAACCACCTTTCAAGTTACATAACGGGTGCGGCAAAAGTAACGCCCTTTTTAGTTTATTCTCTTTTATTGAAGGAAATAAATCAATTACAGCATTTTAAGAGAAATAATAAGGTTAAGAAAAATAATAAGTACTTTCTCAGTAAAAACTAAAAAATAACTGGAATTTAATTAATTTTGTGGTTGGTTATACTGTATAAAACTATAAAGATACAATTATTAAAAGGGCGTTACTTTTGCCGCACCCGTTAGTTCGAACAAATATAAAAAATGAGTGAATGTTACGTTGAAACATTGATTGAGATCATGGAAAACCGAGAAGTGTTATGAATTAAAAATATGAAAAATAAGTAAATAAATATAAATGAATTAGGAACGCATTTAGACATATTTAGTTTTTAGATGTACTGTCTGTGATTATTCAAGAACAGTTTTACAGAAAAAGAAAACGTGGAAAAGCTGTTAATATAGTCCGGTAGTGAATGTTAAATAGGTGATATAAGGGAATAAATAATGCAATTAATTAAAAGAAATATTAACAGTGCTCAGTTTTGTATAAATCAAAGAAGAAAACTGGGAATATAGATGAGAATTTGGGACAAAATAAATGAAGTTAAGTTTAAAGGAAGAGTCGAAAATATTCTAAAGTTCGTCTAATACAATGGTCAATACTATGAAAAACGAACGTAAATGTGGTTAGTGCAGACCGTTAGTGCGAGAAAGATGGTTTCAGTAATAGCAAATTATAAATGCTGTGGCAAAGCGGTATACTGTGTTTTTATAGATTTTCGACAGGCCTTTGACTCGGTGTGGAGAAGGGGATTGTATCAGGTTCTGATGCGTTTTGGCTTCGAGGAAAATATTGTTAATTAAGATTGTATGAGAATACCAGAGCAAGAGTGAGGAAGGGAAAAATTACAAATGGTGACTTCAGAACTAACCAAGGAGTGATACAGGGATGTCCGTTGTCACCCCATCTTTTCAATCTGTTCCTGGAGATGGTGATGGGGGAGGCGCTCGGTGACTACGAAGGAGGAGTGAAAATCGAAGGAGAAAACATAAGCAATCTAAGATATGCGGACGATATAGTACTGGTAACAGAGACAGCGGAAGAAATACAAGAAATTACTACTAGGGTGGAAGAAGCATTCATAAAATACGGGCTAGAGATAAATTGAAATAAAACCAAGACAATGAAGATAGGAAGGACGAGAGAACGGATGGCGGTGGCACTGGCGTCGGGAATAATAGACCAGGTAAAGGAGTTTAAATATTTAGGAGTGTGGTTCACGCAAAATAGAGATGACTTTAAAGCGGTGCAGGAGAGAATTAAACTCGGGTATGTGGCGATGATATGGAAAGACGACAATGTCAGCAGAGCGCTAAAGATTAGATTATACCAGGCAATAGTGTTTATAGTGGTACCAACAGTTTTGTATAGTTCGGAGTGCTGGACGATGAAGTTAAAAGAAAAGAAGTTATTATCGCTGGAAATGTATTGTCTGCGCAGAATTTGTAACATTCGCTGGTACCACAGACGAACAAATGAATATATAATATAAGGGAATTGACTGGCGTTAAATTCACCATAGTGGACAGAGTGGTGGATGCGCAGAGGAGATGGTACGGCCATTTGGAGAGGATGGGGGAGGACCGACTTCCGAGAAGGCTGATGTACGGAAGAATAATGGGCTCGAGGCCCCGGGGACGCCCAAAGACGACGTGGCTGAAGATGGTAGAAAGAGAGAATCCGGGTTTAACCTGGCGCCAGAGAACAGATCTGGACAGAGACGGGGTGCAGTGGCGAGATTACCGACGGGGGAGACGCATCACTCGGGACCCAACCTGGAGACCTCCAGATGGGAACTAAGTCTAAGATGCTGTGGAGGAATGAGGAATAAATATCTACAATTGGTTTCTTCATATTTTCACGAAGATTTGAGTTTGCAAAATTCATTTAAAACTATAAAGAAGAGTAAATTGTCTTAATTACAAAAACAATAAAATACATTCTATGTATTTTGAAGAATTGTAGGATACAATTCGTCAAAACAACGCTATAACATCTGAAATCTGAAACTGTTATGTTTATAAACTACGCTAAGTCGTAAATGTTAGACTACGATGCAGAAAAGTGATACGATGCCAGGAGGGACGAGATATTCCAACAAACGACAAATTGCAATCGCTCAAAGGCTTTAATGTGCTTTAAAAAAATGAAATTTGTACTTTATTAATTAATGTTTTTCATGTTTATATATTATAATAATAATAGTCTAATAAATGAGAATAGAGAACAGTGTATATGCTACATGAGTAAGGGCATGTGAGAAGGATGAATAATGATAGAATTGTAGAAAATGTGTATAATTGAGTGCGTGGGTGGGTGTGGAAAATAAAAGAAAGATGATGATAACAATGCTTGGGATTGTTTAATAAGTAAAATAGAACTGCGTAAAAGATGGAAATGCCCTAATTTTTTCTTTTTGTTTTTTCCCTTCTACTCCAGATGGAGAGTTTTTTACTTCCGGGGTTAAACCTTAACCCTAAGGAATTTTTAGGTACAGCCTAGTACTAGGCGTAAGATAGAGGTGCTGTATCGTAATATCTCCCCTACAACTTCTCCAGATGTCACACTTATGGGCAGTTGGTTCAGGAACTCTACTGTGGATTTCTTTACTGCCCCTGTTGCCCCCACATTCCAGTCTGCTGGGACTCCTACTTCCACCAAGAGGCACTTGTTTCCCTCCTTCTCTCTCACAACTATGTCTGGTCTACATCCTGATACCCTGACATGGGCGTCCGGAGGGGGGGGGCAAGAGGGGGCAGTTGCCCTCCCTTGGAAATTTGTGTTTGCCCACGCAACGACTTCTATAATTCTACTGCAGCTCAGTCAGTGTTTCCACATTCAAGGAAATGTCGTTTACTTTACCTTTACTTTACCGAAGTGCCGTGTCGTTGAACTTAGAAGTGTTAAATAAACTATACTGAAAGATATAGTAATGGAATTATTTGCAAAGATCATTATATTGAGTGTTTTATTTATTTTTTTCTCTCGAAAACCTTTTGGTCAATTTCACTGAAACTTACACGATTATAGTTAATCATAGTATCATATAACATATAAAAAATGGACTTAACTGGTAGAAAAAAAAATGCACTGCGACCACTACGAGTAAAAAGCTATGATAAGGGGAGATGACAGTTTTTACTCGTAGTGGTCGCAGTGCATTTTTTTTTCTACCTAATAAAGAACTAATAAGAACTAAGAACTAATAAGTTAGTTTTGCCCCCCCTTGCGAAAAATCCTGCGGACGCCCCTGTACCCTGATGTCAGTTGATATCTCGTGATCATATAGGAGCAGCACTTTGTCATTGTCTTCTATTCCTTGTGGTATATGTTCCCAGTGTTCTTCTGTTTCTAGCCTTATTTCATATTTCTCACACAGCTTGAAGTGGATTAGCTTGCAGACTGCATTGTGTCTGTCTGTGTAGTTTCCTCTGTGCAGGCAGGAGTATTTCACACCCCGATAGTATGTGACTCATAGTCTCTGGACTCTTTGAGCACAATCTGCACATCTCACTTTCATTTCTGCCCTCAATATTCCTTTTGAACCAGTTTGTCCGTAGTGCCTGGTCTTGTGCTGCCATCACCAGCCGTTCATCTTCTGGTCTCAGTGCCCCTCTTACCAGGAACGTTCCACCGTTTTATCCCTCTCTATGTATGCTCTGTTCAGCACGTCCTCTTTGTATACTTTGCTGAACTTGTGCTCTTCCCAGTTCTTCTCCTTTTCTTGTTATACCTTCTTTTGATGGTGCTTATCTTTTCCATGAGAGGTTTATTTGCAATGCAATGCAATGCACATCTAGAATCGGCAAATGGATGAATAATTGCGAGTTGATATAAATATGGTACAAGAATTAATAAGAAAGAGAGAAGAATGGAAGCGGTTTGCGAGGTTTCATCTGACGTACCACTTGAGTTGATACCCCGAGCCGCTTCGTGGAAGGTAATACCATGTGTATTTAAGTAATTTGAGTATTGTCAGTCCAGCGTTCAAGCGTCGTACTGATCCCATAAACTATAAAGAATGGGAAATTGGTTTTTAGATAATATATATATATATATATATATATATATATATATATATATATAAAATATATATATATATATATTATATATAATAATATATATATATATATAATATAGTATACAGTTCACAATTATGACAAAACTTATAATTTTGTTTACCATTTCGCATACTTTCAAAATTTACATATGCAGTCGCAAGTTTACAGAATTGATCAACAGAAGTTTATACACATTTTTTTTATATGAATAAATAATAATAACAAAAAAGGGAAAGCCAAAGAAACTCAAGTGAAAACAGTACAGCCTTTTGTTCCTAAATTAACATTCACATTAATTCATCTCAATGTCATACTTTTGGCTACTGCCCCTACATTAGACAGCATAAATATGAAATATACATAAAGGATAAGTATAACCCAGGGGACATATGAAAAATTATTTCAAATACTTATTTCAACTCTACCTCAGGGAACAATAACATGTTGTTCCCTGAGGAGAGTTCAAATAAAAACTTGAAAAAGCTTGGAATAATTTTCTTATTTTTCTGTGGGCTGTTATAATAATTACAAAGTTCATGTGATTATTGTAAATTTTATATATATATATTTTTTTTTTCAGAATTTAGCACGATCCTTTCTTCATTTGTCTGGAAATGCAGAGAATTTCCTTTCCAATCACTCCTCCACGTACTTCTGCTTCATACTATATGTCATGATTATTATTATTATTATTATTACAGTATATGCACGTATAGTATATGGCAACTTACAACCACTTTTTACACATACAGTTGTTGCCATTTGTGTTTTACAAAATGGCGACTCATAAATTTTGTAAATATAAACATTTCGTACATCACTTAGATTTTTTATTAAAATAGCATGTAAAATATTAAAATACTTGATAGACATATTGTTCATATAAAACTAAAATAGTTTATTTTAATTTATTATTTAACAAGTTTTAGTTACACTTTAATTCAAAACATCCATGTGGCAACTGTTCGATTAGAAGTAAACAGGGAGGCTTCCTATTGTTACTAGCCGACATGTTTGATATTAGATATTTTTGCCAAATTATTCAATATTTCAATATTAAGAAGGTAAGTAACCCTTTTAAATATTTTGAGAAATCATGTATTTAAGGTACGCGTAACCAAAGATTGGGATTTTAATCCCAGTATTTATTAATGCCTTCATTAAACATTATTCATTATCGGTGATTGCTGGCATTGGATTTAATAAAGGACGCCACTTTTCGCAAGAATTTTTATGTGCTGTTTAGCTCAGTAGGCTTCAAGAGATCTATCTTAAACTAGGCTAGATATTGAAATGCTCTTATGTCTTAATTTATATATATTCTGAAATAGAAAGCAATCGTTTGATTTAATTAATTTAACTTACTACTGATAATTTAGGCACCCTTTTCTTAGCATTAGAAGTAGGCTATAGCGTTGAGTTAGGCCGAACTTGAAACCATTAGTTCATACACAGGGCTGGGCTAGATTCAATTTAGGGCCTAACGTTAGGCATAACTTGGAATTTAAATATCTTGCTGAGCTGTTTTGTTGATGTAGGCCCAGTACTAGGATGCATCCTGTCAAAAAATTTTGTTAGTTTGAGCATTATACTTTAGCCTGGAATTGGAATAGGACAGGTCTAGTTTTTCTAGCACTACTTTTACCATGACTAAATACTAGCCTAATTCTGTAGGCCCACCCAATCTTCAGAATTTGCCAGATCTGAGGATCAACTTGGAAAATATTGAATCTAGTGCAGATGATAGTATCCATTGTGATAGGACTGAGTTCAGGAATTTGTGAAGGTTTGCAAGTTATCTGGAGCCCAGACTGCACAATAATCTGAATTTTCTGATGCATCATGAAAGGATTTTGTCCATAAGTTCTCATGGCTAATATGTCAGGCAAGAGTTTCAATGGAAGTTACTCATGCTCATTGAATAGGGCAAGAATTTCCATAGAAGTTCTCATCTATGACAAATTTAATATTTTTTGACGTTTTGAAATGAAACGTGATATTTTCTCTCATTTAGTACCAGAATTTTTTTTTCTAAATTGCATTAATGAGAGACTGAAATATGAAGGAGAATTTTTCATATTGTGAGACATACCCCCGGTATATAATTTGGAAAGTGAGGATTTTTCAAAAAAATAGGAGTATCACGCAGGGATGGGTTCAAGTATTGGCGGCAGTACTTGTGGACAAGTACAAGTACTAAAGGAAAATTCAAGTACAAGTACCAGTACAGAGTTTTTGCATAATACTTAAGTCCAAGTCCAATTATATAATGATGTACTTAAGTACAATTATAAGTACATTTTTATAGGTAGTTTAATAAAAATCTTTAAATCAGATCTATATACTCGTAAGTTTATTTCAAATTAAACAATTAAGGAATTAATAATGGTAATGATTAATTTATTGATTAATATTTATCCATAATTGAATACTGGTATCCAAGGTTGAATGAAAATAATAACACACAACTATTTGCTCAGTGCATTCCGTGCTATCTGTAATAATTCTGAAAATATTCTCATTGGTCAGCAGTTACGCGATACAGTACCGGTACTCATAATAAAAGGAAGGAAACAATTGAGTAGTTTGGTTTGCAATAGCAGGCTGCAAATTAGTGTAACTGACATGGGACATACTTTGATAATTAAGTGTAGGACTTATTACATTTTACAAACATTACACATTCAAAATTCTTGTCTGTAAACCGACATCTGCCAATTTTAATAAATAACAATTTATAATAATAGAAATAATTTATCAATAATGAAAATATAATTGCAATAAAATAATTACTTTGTTGATATTAAATAAACATTTAATTTTGTTTACATGCAACATGTACTTAAAAAGTACTTGAAAGTACTTGATTTTTCAAGTACTTATGGGCTAAGTACAAGTACATTGACTATTTAAATCTCAAGTACCAGTAAAAGTACACAAAATTTTGCACTTAAGTCCAAGTACTTGAACCCAAGCCTGGTATCACGTAAGAATTTTGCAGAATATGCAGTCTGGTCTGGATCCCTATATTTAGTAACTACAAGCAAAGCATTATGCAGAAGTTATAAGTTCAGATGTACAGTCATTTTGGCCCAAGAAACAACTTGGACCATAAATGGTATTTGGGTTTAAACTCTAATTGGTGAAATATGAGAATTTTTAATATATAAGAATTTTGCAATTTCAAAATTGAGACTTTTTCTAAAGTAGGAGTGTGCCAGAATTTTGTAGATTCTGCATCTGGAATTACATATTAGCAATCAAGCCCATGCACAGGACACTTCAGATAGGAGGGCTGAAAGTTAACAAAAAGGGTACCATCTCCTACCCCCTCAAAAAAAAAGTCTTCATAGCATTTATATATTTATGGAAAAAAAAGGGCACTTCTGAGGCATGAAGGGGAAAATGGGAGGGCTCAAGCCACTGTAGCCACCCCCCCCCCTTCTGCACGTGCCTGAATCAAGCCAATAAAACATTAAAAAGAATGAAGGATTGAAGTGTTTTTAGACCAATGCACAGACTTGGGAATAAGATGAAGGAATTGTTCAGTTATATGATTAGTGAAATTCTTTATATATATTTGTGAGGCATAGATTAGTGATGTAGTATTCAGTGATACTAGAGTAGAGTAGGAGTTGTTTCTATACAGTATAGGCTGTATGTATTAGAGTAGATAGACTAGGGCAGTGGTGCCGAACCTATGGCACGTGATCAAATTTGCCTGGCATGCCTAAGCATAGAAATTGTCATCTCAAAAAATGAGTATAAAATAATAGACTTAATATTCATAATTTGGTATAATATATATAAACTTTGGTGGGCATGCAAATTTTTTTTGGTATGGTTTACGTGTTATTTTGGCATGCAACTGTGAAAAAGTTCACCACCCCTGGACTAGGGGGTGGTTTTATTTTATTTTATTTTTTTATATTAAGAATAAGTTAAGTTTAGGATGATAGTATTAAATTGAACAACAGGGTTGAATCAATATAGGTTGATATTTGTATATCAGTTAGATTGCATTCAAATAGAATCATTTTACAGACCTTCAGGCCAAACTCAAGAAGTTGATGATAGTATGGTTCAAGAAATTTAAAAAGGTGTTAATGACAGAACATTAATTATGGGGGATTTTGTCCTGTCTTGCATAGATTGGAACTTTTTAGGAAGTATTAGGAAAGGTATTTTCTTCATTGAGTACTGTAATGATAACTTCCTAAAGCAGTTTGTAGATAAACCAACTAGTCCTAAAGATCAATCTAAGATTTGGTTTTGTCTAATGATTATGAACTTAATGGTAGGAGAGCCATTAAAGAATAGTGACCATTCTGTTGTACATTTTAAGATATAATTAGTAATGATGATTTTGTTCCTTGCTTCTCAAAAGGTGACTAATCCTGAGAGTTTTAGGTACCATAGCCATTAGGATCAGTTAAATGGGATATAGAATTTGTTAATAAAAATACTATTTAGATATAGGCTGAAATAAATTTTAGAGGACAAACAATATAGATGTATTTCCTTTAACCCTTTACTGCCCAAACGGACGAATTTATAACCTTTCAAATACACACATTCATAACTTAACCCTATCAAAAATTTGGGCAGTAAAAGGTTAAAACTATTAGGAATAATGAGACTGAGAAACCTTTATATTGAAATAAGGAGATGGCTAAGATGATTAACAAGAAGAAAGCATTTAAGGAACTTAAAATTAGCAATATCCTGGAAGCTTTAGATAATTACAGACAATCAAGAAATAAGTTAGTTTGATGAGGAAGAGCAAAAGGGATAGTGAAATAAATTCTAGCTATAAAAAGGGATAGCTAAGGATACAAAGAAAATTTTTTAGTTTTTATAAATGTAGTAATAAACAAGGAGATAGGATTGTCCCAATAGAACATTATGGTACTGTATCATATTTGAAAATGAAGAAGATATTGTTGGTATTTTTAATGAGTAGGTACTGTATTTTAGTTCCATTTTATTGAAGAAAGCTTGATAACTTTGATTTTGACTCTTTAGATTCTCCAAAGTCTGGCATTTTTTATAGGATTCATATTAGGAATTGTGTGTTAGGGGTGTAAAATTAGCATATTGAAACAAGATAAAACTGCTGTTTCTGATAACATTTATGCTAGGATTGTGAGGGGAGGGGAGGGGAGGATAGCTAAGTTGAGGCACTGTTCAAGTATTATGTTTGTTAGGTCTAACAGTTATGCAGAGATTTCCTGATGATTGAAAAAAGCAAATGTAGGACTCATATACCACAAAGGTAGTAAAAAAAAAGGAGGTTAGGGAACTATAGTAATTTTAGTTTAACATCATTGGTAGGTAGGGTTGCCAACTTTTAAATGAAAAAAAAAGGGGGGGGAGGATTTAGGATGTAACCTTTTCTTGGAGTAACATTGCTACTAACTTGACTTGATAGTTGGGTGTATTAATTATTTGTGATTTATCAGCTACAATTTTTGTTCCAGAATGACCTTACTAAATAATAATTAAATCAAATTTTATTTTTTATGTAAATTGAAAGCTGGAATTTTTATTTTCAGTTTCACTTTGAAAGTAAATCTGGACATTAACAGTGAAAACTAGAGAGTTGGCAATCCTGTTGGTAGGGAAGATATTGGAGAGAATTAAAACTTTTATATAATAGCTTCTGACAAGGAATGAATGTTTAGACTAAATTTCAAAGTTATGATATTACATTATCAAGTCTTAAAGACTATCCTAGAAATTATTTCCAAAATTTTAAGTTGATTTTAAGTATCATGATGTTACTGCTTTTAATTAGAGTATTTATGAGCAGGCCTGCAAAACATTACGAATGTTTGCTTTATGAAAATCTGCAATTATGAATGACCCTAATGTACACCAAATGACCACTTTACGAACATTTGCTCTAAAAAATCTGCAATTATGAATCCAACTTTGAAAGGACAGCGAAGTTGCCAATGGAGTCCACAATAACTGCATGTTATAAAGATACTTTAAAAGAGAGGAGAAACAAGGCCAGACAAACTACTTTGGACTCCTTCGGGAAGCCCACAAGGGAACCTCCCACTCCAGCAAAGAGCACTTGAGCACTCCCCCTGGAAGTCCATCTAAGTCTTCAAATTAATGTCTAAAAGTAGCTTTCATGTCTTATTTAATATTAATATTTTTAATATTTGTATGCTTATTCTTCCTTTAAAATACAAAAACTTGCCTATTTTCATGAATTTTTAGGTCTTAGGAGCCAAGTCAGGAATGAATTAACCTGTATTACATTAATTCCTATGGAAAAATTGTGTTCACTTCACAAACTTTTGTTTTACGAACAGTTTCCAAGGAACCAATTGATTTGTAGTTGTGGACAATGCCTGTATTTATAAATAATATAGGCCAGTGATGAGCAACCATTTTTGACCAAGGGCCAGATTACAAACCTGGGAACTGCCTGAGGGCCAAATTAATTTTGTCAACTAAACCCATTAATGACAACTAGTAACATTTATTGTCAATTTTTTTTTTCTGGTTACATTTTATGACATTGTATAGGCCTATATAGTAAAATTCCATGTGTTTAGTTATTCTTATTTTTGGTACATCCCCTTAGTCCCTTTTTGTTTTTTAAACTTGGTACATGGGCCATATATATAGGACAATATAGTGCATTGAGTTTGTGTTTAATTATGAAGTAGAAGGATAATAGTGGTCACTGTGGCACCAAATAAATTTGGCATCACTCATACGAAGAATGCTACTGGATGGTTGAAACTCAAGAAGAAAAATATCATTGTGCCAAAGCATTAGAAGAGTGTAATGATAGCATGGTAGAGTGGATGCTAATGATCCATTCGTGGCCAATTATCGCATTTAAATTTAATCTCACAAATGGTGGTGACCAATGTTCCCTCTAATTTTTTTTAGTCCGTGTGCGCAAGAAATTTTCGTTGTGCATACATTTCGATTCATGGTGAAAAATTGTGCACAAATACTTCACAAATATTATTTCCATAAGGTGATAGCTTCATCATTAAGGTACTATTAAATGGATATTAAAAAACTGTTTACAACATTATACGGGCTCCAATAAACCTTAGCCCCCCCGCCAATGGCCGAAACCAGCGCTGTCCAACTGATGGCCCGCGGAATGGACTTTTGCCAAATTTCATTTCTGAATTTTCTTCCCTATTTTGTCATTTCTAGTAGGGAGAACAACATTCAGCGGGTTCCTAAGTCGTATTAACCAACAGTGTATGATTATAGGCAACATCTTGGCCGTGCTTTATAGAAGTTGGACAGCACTGGCCTAAACCATTAGAGGTACAGTAAAAGTAAACATATCTTACAAAAGAGAATTTAATCCTGCATTTAATGAGAAACAATTAAAACTTGGTGTTCCCGCCATTGGCTTCCAAGACAGCTTGAATTCGCTTTGGGTAGCTTCCCAAAAGTGACGTGAATAGATCTTGATCATTACGCAAATTTGCTAAAACAGTTTCAATGTGTTGCGTCATTGTATCCTTCGAAAATCGATTTGCTGCAGGTTCTTGAAACAAGAGACATTCAATCTTGTCCTTTATAACTGATTTAATGTGTTCACAGACGTTCAGGTCAGGAGAATTTCCTGGCCATTCTTCATTTCCAAAGAAATCGATCTCATGGTTCCGCAACAACTGTTGAGTGGCTAATGCCTTAAAGCAGGGGGCCTTATCGTGCAGAAGTGTGACCTGATCGACATCCATAACATTGTTTGGGTTTCTTAGAAAAGGAATGACATGTTGGGATAGAATAATATCACGAAAATACTGTCCATCCCAACTCTGACCATTTGACTTCAGCACCCACATGAGCTTCTTTGCAGTGAGCAAAACAAACACACCAACACAGTCTGGACTTTTTAATAATTCGTGATAATGTTCATTGTCATCGATTTCATCTGGTGTTGTGGCCCACACTCGATCATTTTGGTAGTTAGGCCGACGTGTTACGTAAACAAAAAATTCATCGGAGACAGCTAAATGCATGAATCATCCACATCCAATCTTCAGATAATGGGTAAACCACAATCTGTCATCGATGTTAAGTTGAGTTTTTCTTGGCTTTGGAAGTTCATGCCAAGGCTTTAAACCTTGCCTATGACGGTACAGTCGAATGATCTCACCACTAACGATCTTTCCTCTCAACACTTCGATCTCTCTAGAAAGTTTAGCACAGCTGTTTTTCCGCTTACGCGTACCGCTTTCAATGATGTCCTTTGTTTCCTGAGAGAGTGGCAAATTTGGGCGCCCAGATTTGATTGTATCCATTTCATATTCATCCAAAGTTTTATTCCAATTTCTTTTGACGAAGTCCTCACTTCTTCGCAACTTTTTGGCAACCATGAACGTGTTATAAAGGTGGCTCCAGCATCACGAGCTTCCTGAAATGTTATTGCTCGTATGCGATCTATCACACGTTGCCTCTCCGAATCACCAATTAATTGAGAAGCCATTATATTAGCACTTTATCAGCTAGAGTAATTTTAATACCTGCAACAAATAAAGAATTTTATATATTTTTATAATCACTAAAACTATTTCGATATAAGTAAACATGTAAGCTGCAATGGGGGGGCTAAGGTTTTTTGGAACCCCTTATATTCTTAAAAAAGAAAACATTTTATCCATTCTGAAAATATGAATAAAATAAAAAATAGTAAAATAAAATTCAACAAAATAAAGAAATAAAATAAAAATAACATTAATTGAAAATGACTATTTTAGTTATCATTTCTCAAAACAATTTTTAGCATTTAGCAATTTAAAATAGACTATCAAGATTAATACATGATTTTATCCATTCACAAAATAGGAATAAAATAAAAAATAATAAAATTCAATAAAATAAAATGTAATCAAAATAACATTAAATGAAAGTGCCTTTCATTTAAGTATGATTATGATTTCTCCCTACGATCTTTAGCATTTGCCCATTCCAAATAAACTCTATGAAGATTAATACATCCGTCATCATTCAGGTAACTTTTAATTCGCATGAGCATGTCCAAATGATTTTCTTTCAAGCGGTTTCTTAATTTGTTCTTTGTAGAATTCATTAAACTGAAATTTTTTAAATTACTTCATTTACTGTCGTGACTCATGATACGCTTGAGCCTGTGCGCATTTTATTTTGCTGTGTGCGCGCGCACACGCGCACACCTTAGAGGGAACATTGGTGGTGACCCTTATTTGTGTGGTGTCTCAATAGCCATGGCAAATGCATGGATTTTGTTCAGAAATCTTTGCCATAATATTCCTCTTGAGTTTCTTGAGAGAAGCTGTTTAGCAGGCAATGAAGCAGCATAGATCATCAAGGCTGGTAAAGACACGACTGTCTACTGGCAAGATGAGAGGAACTGCTAGTAAAGCAGTTCAGAGAGATATTATGAATCACTGTCCAAAATCTCTTCCAACTAGCTATGCCAGATGCTGAAAATGTTTAGATTGGACAGCATTCAAACAGCAGGTGTGAAATTGCACTTCACCCATTATTCTTGGAAAAGTTTCTTAAAAATAATACTCCGCTAATCAGTTTTTTTTAATGTGTATTAGATTCACTGTGGGTATTGCTGATTAAATGTTTTTGTATTTCTTTATTCTGAATAAAAGAGGAGGAAAGTTACTGCAGTTAAAAAAGTATTTTGTTTGTCCATATTCAAAATATGATACACAATACCCCTAATACTGATTGGCAACAGATATTGCCAGTACTAAAATTTTCACTCCTCTTCAAATTTCCCTCCTTTCTTCAAACCCCCTTCTTTGCTTTGCTTTAAAATTTTAACTTGTCTAAATTTTCTTCCATCTTTTCACCTTTCTCCTTAAACAGACACCCTTGTAGGGACCACCTGGTCTGTTACTGTTTAGCATCCTTTGTGTATTCCTTATATATACAGGGTGGGTGGAAAGTAGCTCCCTATTTTGGATTGGTAAAAAAATACGTATATTATCCATTTATTTCAGAAGAAATAATATGAAAAGGTAGGCATACATGGTAGGTTTTCTCTAAAATTCAATGTGGGCTCCAACTCTTTCCACCAGCTTCTGGAGCTGCCCAGGAATGGCGTCCACTGACTTTAGCAGGAACTCCGGCGGGATGGAGGACATGACTTCCCGAATTCGGTCCTCCGTTCTTCCAATGTCCTCGGTTTGGTGCGGTAGACACTCTTTCTACCCAGACTTCCACCCACCCCAAGAAAGAAGTCGCACGGTGTCAAGTCGGGGCTCCTGGCTGGCCATTGATGTGGACCACGACGACCCATCCAACACCCAGGGAAGTGGGCATCCAGCCACTCACGGACAACAAGAGCGAAGTGCGGAGGGGCGCCATCTTGCATAAATATCAGATCGTCGATGTTCTCCCATGTGCTGACAACCGGCCAGACCTCGTTTCGCAACATAGCAAGGTACCGCTCAGCATTCATGGTGTTGCGCAGAAGGAATGGGCCCACAACCTGATCTGAGGTCATACCACACCACACCGTTACACTGAACCGATTCTGCCGTTTTTCAGCGGTAACCATGGGATCCTCTCCTGCCTAGTAGTGGCAATTGTGGCGGTTGACAAAGCCTCCGACGTGGAACACCGCCTCGTCGCTCCAGAGGATGTTGCGGAAGAGATGGGGCCAGCATGATTTCCCCGAACTCCATGTGAATGTCGCAGTCCTCGTCCAGAGAGATTGGCAGTAATGCGGCTTCCACGCACGCCAGTTCAGCTCCTTCTTCAGCACAGTTCGCACTGAGTAGCGGGAGAGTCCACTTTCCCGAGCTGCCTGGCGAGTTGACTTTCGTGGACTCCGTGCGAACATTTCCTGAACTGCCTGCACCATCTCCTGGGCCCTGGATGTCGAAGGGCGACCACATCTTCGAACATCTGCCACAGACCCCGTGGTCATGAGCTTCGAGTGGCAGTTCTTGATTGTTTTCGGGTCCACTTGGGCACGTGGTCCATGAATGGCCCGCCACCATCTTTGAACTCGAACGACAGATTGCCAAACTTCGTACCGTGCCGCCAACTGGGCACGCTCCTGCAGTGTTAAACGCTCAGCCATGTTACCCTTCAATCTGAAATGAAAAAAAAAAAATGAACGTTACAATTGTACCACTTTAGAGAACACTTTAGAGAAAAAAAGATTACCGTTACAATTGTACCACTTTAGAGAACACACCATAACAATACAATCACAATTTATACATAATTTATATGTAATTTAAACTAGGGAGCTACTTTCCGCCCACCCTGTATATAAAATGTGTGTGTGTGTGTGTGTGTGTGTAACCAAAATCTTGCATAGTGGGGTTAATTAACCCTTTCACTCACTGACAACTTAATTAAATATTCAGCCATGTTGTATCATACCTATATCAGCTTGATCCATCAATCATACCTGACTATGAAAAGTCTATAGGTTAATATTATTATAACGCATAGCAGACACTTATTCCACACGTTTCAGTCCTATGCTGCCATCAGTTGCCAGCAGCATCTCATGTAGGCAGTTTGTGCCATGATTGCACTTGACTAATTTCATACGGTACCAAATGTGGAAGGAATTTATTTAGGTAGGTTTTTCTGTAGTACCATATTTTGTTCTTGAATATGGTCAGATGTTTATGTAACAGCAGTTTGGTTTTGTGCTGTATTATTTTGTCTAGATTTTTACATTTGAGTCACTGATGGTTACGCATAGCTGGTCTAAAAATAGATTTTTTTTTTTACGTAGATATGAAAAAGTTTTAAACAGAATATTTTTATAAACTTAATTAATTAATATGAATCTGCGCTAGCATATTTTTATCACCACCCATTTTTATTTGTGAGTGAAAGGGTTAATATTTCATTTTAAGATATGGCTGGGAAATTAATGAAAAACAAATGTATATGCTATGATTTTGATGATTAAATACGGTACTTGAACCTGTGGTACTTTTGTTAATTTCCCACATATCTGAAAATAAAATATTAATTACCCCTAGAAGGATGACTGCTAAAAATTGTTAACTTTTCAAATACACGCATTCATAACTTAACCCTATAAAAAATTCCGGCGTTATAGGGTTAACCTCTTATAGTTAGTGTGTGAATTCTTTTAAACCCTCTGTATAATTAAAAAATATAAAAGATTGATTTTCAAATAGTCACTGAATGGCTGAGGTATGGAAGTTTTCATAAAATTATCTTTAGCTAGTAATTATTGTCATTAATGGTTTAATAAAGGATTAATTTAGGTTTGCAAATGTTTGCAAACCACAATGTCTAAAACTTCCTAGAGGTAACAAGATGCGCTTAATACAGTCTAATGCAAATAATTCAAAACTCAGCTAACCCAATTATCCAAGATATTCATTAGTCTTGGGATACATTATCTAAACTATGGGCTTCGTGCAGTGCCGTAGCGTGGGTTTTGGCCGCCCTGTGCGGTAGCCAAATTGGCCGCCCCCTTCCTTAAACGTAACATACCTTCCACTACAGCAAACACACGTATATAAAGGATTTACATTTTATTGATTGAGGAACAATGTAATAATGATGAAAATTGAAACCGTGATGATAGACAATAAAAAAACAAATTTAATAATTCAATTTAAAACATAGAAAACAATATGGTATTTCGTACCATACCATACTGTAATGCCAGCCTTGGCCAAAATTGGTTTTATAGTTCATCACATTCATTAATTTTTGTCAAATAAGGAAATGAGCAACATTATAAAAATTAGCACAAGGGCCACAAAAAATTACTGGGCAAGCTGCATGCAACCCTTTGACCATGGGCTGTTGGCTGCTCATTGCTGATATGGGTTATATAGTTGTAACAAATTTAAATATCCTTGCATTTGAATATTAGGAATATATTTTTAACTGTAGCTTCTATCATTTATAGGCTGCATCTGGTTGATTTTGAGAGGCTTATAATTTGTTAGAAACTACCTTTCCTTGATTATATATATATATATATATATATATATATATATATATATATATATATTAGGGTGGTCCACTCTTATAGGGGTGGAATTTTTTTTTGTGATTTGTTTTTATTGCTGGGTTGTAACTTATGAGGATGGATGAGAAAACACCTCTGGGAAAGTTTTATTTGAATCAGTTAATTTGTAGGGGTAGCACATGACACGAAGTTTTGGTATAATCTGAAAATCACAGCAAAGTTAATCTTGGTGACAGTACATGACTATTAGGGTAACTAACAATTCCAAAATGAATTGACTAACAATTCCCTCTGCCCCTCATTTGACTTTTGTTTTCTCACCCAGTTGCCAGGCTGACTTCAGTAGTTGAGGAAACTGCTTCCTGTAGTTAGCAACAACTTGCAGGAGATACTGCAGTTGTTCCTCATTCCTGGTGTGGCAGCCGTTGTATTCATTAATGAGAGGAACCCCCCTCTCTGCATGATCGTTCACGACAGAGAGGTTTGCCACTGATTTCTTCGCTATTTGGTAATCAGGATCACTGTCCCAATCCCGCACCTCCTTCCTCAGGTATCCCACACCTGACCCCAGAGACAACAGCAGTCTTTTTGAGTTTGCTGTTGCTAGTGACTCGATTGAAGCCCCCTCAGCAACACCTTTCCTTCTCTTCTGGCAATCAGGCTTTCCTTCAACTTCCTCCATCGCCTTCACCATTGCTGTTTTAGTCTCTTCAGACACCTCAGGATCGAAAATCGCGAGGCCGACCATCTCCGAAAGATACCAAAGATGACTGCTGAGTTTTTTTAATGCCACTTCCGAAATTTTGGGGTCATGGTATTCCCGAAGACTCTGCAGAAGACTGAGGTCGCTGCGAGGCGCAGCAGCAGCTATTGGCGCTGTCATCCATGCCTGCAGGTAGATGGAAACAGCGAAGACACTGACATCCTTAAGACACTTTTGCTCTCATGGAGTGAGGGCTGGGATTTTTCCCCTGAACAGCCACATCTTCAATGAATAGATCACCTTAGATAACCATCTGGCTTGGTGCATGGGGCCAGGTCGCTTGAAGGTGTAGTTGTCAATGCTCCCTCCCAAGAAAATGATGGACAGATCGAGGAATTCCTGATAGTCATCTCGAAAGGATTTTGAGGAGTGTTTTTCCTCAGCAAAGCGGAGAATCCAATCTCTAATGGGGGCCAAGAGTCGATGCACCTCTTCATCATCCCATCCAGTGCCGTATGTTCCTGTGTCGATGAAGGTCCATTTGCTCTGAAACCTGCTGAACAATGGAACATCAGGTCCACTCGTTGGGCCATAGCAAGCAGTGAAAACTCCACCAATCATCACTTCCATGATGTGATGACGGCAGGCAAAATGGAGAAGGTCTTTCTTCAACTTCTGCTCCAACAACACACACGCTCCATTCAAAAGACCAGCATTGGAGGCAGTGGTGTCGAAACACATCCCCACGACAGATTCTTCGAGGCCCCAATCAGTCAATAATTCAAAAACTGTGCTGGCTTGGTGTTCTCCTGATCCAGTTGGTATTTTGGGGACTCCAAGGAGCTGAGATTGACCCGAAAAGGAGGAAATGAGCACAGGCAGCCGATCCACATGCGCATGGTCTCTGGTGTTGAGGAGGTCTGGAATAAGTTTTCCATCCCAGTGGATGATTGCAGGACCGGACTGAAAGGAAGCTTTTAGGCTACTGCAGATCATGATCCGATGTCGTTCTCTCTGCCGTTTGATGGAGGTCTGGGTGATGTTAAAATTCATTGGGCTGTGGCCAAGGCTCATTGCAGTCTCTGCTATTATGTAGGTTGCCATCCTGTCCGTAGTGTGTGTCCGATCTAGGGCAGCAGCTAGATTTGATGTTATCACATTCTTGACTCTTTTCACCTGTTTTGGAGGTCGCTTTCCACCTTTTGCCCATTCATCTTCGGTGGAGGATGACTCGTCAGTGACTGAGGATTCTGTTGAGGACACCAATACTGCTGTACCCGACGTTGATGCACCTTCATTGACTGCCTGCAATACAATCGAAGAAAATGGACAATTAGTGTTAACGAACAACCTAATCATTGCAATCAAATGAAAGTAGGAATTTGAAGAACAATCTCACCTTTCTCTTTCGCATCTCCTCCTCCATCTTCCTGTGGGCAGCTTGTTTTTCTTTTTCTGCTGTTTTTCTGTCTACTCCCACCATCCATCCCCGTCTTCCAGGCTCTCGCTGGGCCAGCAAGAAGGCCTTGTCTTCTGGGTTTTTGATTAGAGACAAGGCATCAGCATGTGCCATATCAAATAGGTTCCGAAGTGTCTCCTTGAATCCCTCTTCGTTGTACACCTAAATATAAATAATAAATATATATAATATATATGATAAATGTATTGACTATTGTACAGTATAATATGTCATACTCTCGAGAAACTATTTTATTTATCATTGATCATCCAACTCACCTGCTTCTGGCTCCTCATTCGTCCTTTTTTTATTTTGATCCAATCTTGGTGAAGGTCCAAGATCTTTTGGATTCCTTTGTATTTTTCCCTTGTCGGGATTCGAGCTTTGTTCCAAAATATTTCAAGTTGACCCCACACTACTTGAGCACTTTCCTTCAACTCCTCCTTGAGATTAGTGTGGTGATGAAGGAAGCATGACAATACTTCTCCACGTGATGGTAATTTGCTTCCAAGAAGCTTGTCCTTCACTTTATCTCCTTCAAGGAGATAAACGCAAGAGCTTCGAACTTGTCATCATATATCCAACCACTAAACACAACCAATGAACACTACACCAATAATCTGTCAAGGAAAAGATGTATTACTGGAACTGGAACATAATATACAAGTAAATCTACTAGGTAGTGCAAAAGTGCAAAAATGAAGTAGTGTGCGCTACCCCTAAAAAGTGATTGATTTGGGAAAAAATTGGCCAGAGGTGTTTTCTCATTCATCCTCACAAGTTACCGCCCGGCAATAACAAAAAATCAAAACTTCAATTTTATGGACCACCCTAAATTATATATATATATATATATATATATGCACTAAAATCACAAAATAACACATGATCTTATTAATAAGCAAACAACCACAGGGAAAAGGAAACACACAGTCTGAGTGCTTTCGTGATATATTCACATTATCCTTGATAATGTGAATATATCACGAAAGCGCTCGGACTTTGTGTTTCCTTTTCCCTGTGGTTGTTTGCTTATATATATATATATATATATATATATATATATATTTTTTTTTTCTTTTTTTTGTAGATAAACCTGTGAAGTAGATTTTGACTGTTCTTTATTTAAAATTAAAATGCTACATACTATATATTTTTTAAAAACCTAAAGTAGCAGGAATTACTTCATGGTATGAATTGGCTCCTTTTATAGTGATAATACCCTGAGTTTTTTAAATCTTTTCTTATTCTTTGTATTTCACTTTAAAGGTGAATGCAGTGTAGTGAGGTTTAAAAATTAGGGATAATTGCACCACCCAAATTTTATATTTTGTTATATACTGCATATAATGAGTGTGTTTGAAAAGTGGAGGGGTGTGTGTGAGTATGCTCTCAATTGTTTTGCCAGTCTATAAGAGAAATTAGCAGTAGTAGAGTTTGGAAGTGTTTGTCTCTGGATAATCTTTATGTGGAATTTTTTCTGAATGGAGATCATCACCTTGTCTCCTATTTTCATAATTTTTCAGAATGAGTTTACCAAGCTAAACTGAAAATAGTTCATAATAATATTACCAGATATTATGATAAGTACTGTAGCTGAGCCTAACATAAGGCTTAATCTGTTTAATATATTGTAACCATATTGACCCATGAAGTGTTAATACTAATTTCTTTTTTTAGTGCATATTTCATAATTGTTTGGGACTTCATATTTCCTGTATTTGTGTGATAATTATACTGCGATTGTTTTATTACACCCAAGAAGTCAGACCAACTTAAATGCTAGTAGGAATTTTATTAGGCTATTCGCAATTAGTTAATGAAGCCTTATAGATTGTAAGTTTTCATAATGCACAATTTTTCAAAATGGAATGTATTTTATAAGTCAAGTATGATTCAACTGGAGCTGTCATTAAGAAGTTAATGAAACGTAAAGGTATGTATAATAAGATTTTCTAGATATTAAGAAATATCTTTCAGGGATGTAGCCTAATTAAATTGTTATGGCTATACCAACTTTTACACACACACACACACACACACACACCTAGAAATATTATAGTTTTTAAGTAAAACTTTATTTATTTTAAAGTGCAATATTGTATTTACATTTATTGTTAAAAAAAATTTTTGCTTCAGTTTAACTTTTGAAATAAGAATTTTGGGGGTATATACTGATCATTATATTTATTTTTTTCTGCAATTACTAGCTTTTCAGTTTGCTTTCATGGGCCAAATTCAGTATTGTCTAGGTTTGATTCACAAATGTATCTAAAATATGTAATAGGCCTACTGAAATTAGTTTAAAAATGTTAACAGGTCTGCATAAATATTTATTCAATGAAGATTTAAAAGTAGCTACATATATTTCATATTTGTATGTGTGTGTGTTTGATCTTGCCAGCCACAATAGAAACATCTCCCTTAACATGACAATGTAAAATTGCTTTCTTTTTCTCACATTTTATAGATTTTACTTTATAAATTAAGGATACCTTTGTTGTCCTCATCTTGGGTACTACAAAATGGGTGACCAGTCAAGTTTTTTTTTTGTAAAGTAACCAAGCAACTGCAGATGTCAAATGTAGAAGGAAATTCTATGTATTTAAGCCAGTGAAAAATAAAAAAATTGGTACTTTGTATTTTTTCCTTATTTTACAACTATGAAACTACCTTGTCTGGAGTCAGTCCATTGCAGGGTTGGCAAAAACCCAAAAACCCAACTGGGTTTTTGCCAACCCTGGTCCATTGTACAGTAACCTGTTTATAAAGTAGGTTAATCAGATGATACGAGTCGAGTAGACTACTGCAGTTGTTGTTCTTTATTACTCTATTAACTTGTTCATTTAGATTTGATCAGAAGTTGATGACAATTGTGTAATATTTATCAAATATGAGATTTTCTTGAATTTGATATTATTGCTTCATGAAAATCTGTTTTAGACTTTAGAAATATTAAAATTAAAATGGTTAAACAGTATGATAAATTAAACAAAAGTTAGGGTAAATAAAACATTAAGCTATTGTACAATTCTTTATGGTAAACTTTGCTCACCAATCATCACTTACTAGCTGCAACTCATGAATGAGAATTTGACCTTTCAGTGAAATTGTTACTTAATTTGTAAATAGAATTTGATACTCATTGAAAAAAGTTGTAAGATTAGTATCATCAGTGTAGCAGTAATAATAGAATTAGTATAAAAACTGCAAATATTTTTTGTCACTGACCAAATAAATTTGGAGGCACCATAGTGGGTTGCATTTGCCCATTCATCATACTTTAGTGTCCAGCCTATAACTTTTAAATAACTTGACATAAATTAATGAAACTTAATGCACATATGATTTATCACAAGGTGAAGTGTCATGAGCAAGGATCAGGTACCTGCATCAAAAATCAGGGTCATAATTAGAGATCAAAGGTCAAATGGAGGACCCCACTATAATTTTTTTTTGAACTGCTCAACATAAATTGATGAAACTTCACATATGCATGTACCATCACAAGATGATTTCATGAGCAAGAACCAGGTTCTTGCACCAAAAGTCAAGCACAAATGTAGGAGGGGACATTGATGTCATTCTGACACAGTTCTTGTTTTATTTACTTACTTTCTCCAGTCCACTTCTGACCCTTAAGAAGATAGTCAGGCCTCCTGTTTTAGTTGTTTTGCTTGGATGATATTTTGCAGTATAGTTTTGTTAAAATATATTATTTTACTACATCTTACAAAGCTTATGGTTTTCTTTCAAATAACTTTTAACCCTGGCATAGTTTTGTTAGTAACTTTGAAATAGCTGATTCTGATCCTTCAGGTCTTCCTTTTTAGTGATTCATCTTAACACAGATGACTTTAAGTTATTAACCATGTCCTCATAAAGTTTGTAGCTCCATATTTAAAATTGGGAAGTGTTGAGAAAATAATTGCATGGTAGTCTATCATACAAAGGAATACAATTTAAGTAGCTATCTTCTTAATAATATTATGTTAGTGTTGGCTACCCATATCCTGATTATCAAAGTTCATGTTATATAGAGTGTATACCCAACTTAGCATTCTGACACAAGATAACTTTCTAGAAGAGGTTAGTACATTTAATTAATAAACTTTACTCCTTTTCTTGTTCCTCAGATTCAGTGCTGTTAATACTGCAAAGAAAGAAGGATGGAGCAAACACAAAACCATACTGGTATGGTTTGGTACAACTATAGTTCTGTTGAAGGTATTCTAGCCTCTGGTGCCCCAGTCCAAGTAGAAATAGGCACCGATATTGCAAGGCACCTAAATCAACAGGTTCAGATTCAGTATGGGAACTTTTCAACGATACCATCTCAGTCACAGCATATTATTGTTACCCATCAACCAACACAAGAAGTCAGTGCAGAGACAGAAGAAACACATATAACGAAACCTCAAAAACAGAAATCTAAAAACGTTTCTGTGGGAGAAAGGGTTCCTTGCCCTGAATGTGGTAAGACATTTTCCTGCAATGCCAATCTTCGTGACCATATAAGGCTACACACGGGCGAGCGGCCTTTCTCTTGTTCAGAGTGCGGTATGTCCTTCGCCCAGAGGTCTAATTGGAGGTTGCATAAAAGAGTTCACACCGGAGAAAGACCTTATATGTGTGGTGTTTGTGGTAAAACATTCTCCCGAAGTTCTCATCTACCTGGTCACATGAGGGTACACACTGGTGAGCGTCCTTTTCATTGTGAATCTTGCGAACACACTTTTGCATCGGCACAAGCTCTAAAAAATCACGTAAGAACACACACGGGTGAAAAGCCCTTCGTTTGCGACTCTTGTCATACCCCTTTCACGCACAGTTCCTCTCTTTCATCCCACAAAAAGAGGTGCAATGGAGAGAAACGAAAAAGAGGACGACCTTTGGGCAGTGGCCGACGAACATTTAAGAAAAAAACTCCAGCGGGGCGGAGAGGAAGACCGAAGAAACGCGGGAAATTTGTGAAGAGAGGTCGGAAAAAATTAAAAATGGAAATGACGAATGAAACTAATTTAGCGAAAGAGAAAAGCATCGAAAGTATCGTTGTGAATGGAGAAGAAAATAACAGTCGGTCCCTAATTAAATTTGAAACTCCCATCATAAGTACGCAGGAAATGAAGACCATCCCAGTGGAGGGAGAAGTCATGGAAATCTCAGTAGAAGTAATAAACCAAGTGGCCCCTGGTAAACCAGACAATTCAATACTTAACCACGAAGTAGTAAAGCCTAATGAAAGTGAAGGAATCTCTATTTTGCCAGATAATGGTGAGGTGATGATGGCGGAAGATATGGTCCAGGTAGCTGCGTCAGCAGCTGGTCTCACCGATCCTTCAGATCTACATCAGGAAGCAGCTGTAACGATGGCTGCTCTTCAGCATGGAGCTCTAAACCTAGTTCATCATAATGTTGCTCACAACGAGGCTTTTACTCAAGAAAACACTCAAACCACGACTTGGTACCTCAAACAGGAATAGGTATTGATAGTTTAGTTGTTGTGAAGGACCTTGAAAAAAGACCACAACTTTTGTGAATTTTAACCAATCATGGAATGAGTTGCCTTATTGCATTCTATATTAAGAGAAACACTCAGAAATTGCAACATTAATTAATTAATTTTGCTTCAAAATTTATTTGTATTTTTTTTTTTTAATATTGTAAAACTTTATTTGAAATTAGATTAAAAAAAGCAATACTTGGAGTCTGAAGGGTTAACCCTTTAAGACTTAACTATGTACGGATGATCACCACAGACTAACTACTACATTTGCCGTACAATCTTCATTTTCACGCTCACATTTGAATGGGCATAAAAGAAACGCCGTCTGTGGGACATACGTTCCGCCCACATATGCAATACCAAAAGGGTTAAGAGTGCTTCTCAGCATGAAATAAGTTTCATCATAGCATCAGCGCTCCTGCCATCATCATCATCATCATCATCATCATTATTATTATTTAATCACAGGAGCCTAAAATTTGTGGAAAATAATTTATTATTGATTAAAATTTGAGAGAAGTACAGAATGTACCTGAAATTTAAGTAATTATACTTTATTATTATGTAAGCTGGAAGATGGTTTTTCCTTTATAACAAAGTATATAGATATATATATTAGGCAACGTGCTTAATATTAATAAAGGTTATGCCTGTGCTTTCCTATAATTGTTGTTGTTAATGAGATTATTGAAAATTAAAACATTTATTCTTGGAATATGAGTGGCCGTTTATACATATCCTTTATGAATAGCAGTAATAAACTCAGTCTTTTTTATATACATAGGCCTAGTTCAAGTTTGCATTCCACACACACTATGTATGTGTATAATAATATATATATAAGTAATCTTAGTCTATTTATACATAATATGTACATTTGTTTAAGTATTCTTAATAGGGTTTAATGCAACATTAGCTACAACTGACGAACAATATCCACAGCCATTCTTTTCAATCCTATTTAAAACAAAACTTTGAGAAGGATTTCTTATGCATAAGGTCCCGTTTTTGTATTGAAAGGTTAAAACTTAAAATTGTATTTTTTATTTATTGATGTAGTATATAGGGTGCTACTTTTTTCCCCCCCACAAAGTTAATATCTATAATGTCATTTTTTGAACAATTCAAATTGAATTATATCTTGGCTTCGTATCTCTCTATCCTAATTAATTCTTGTCTGTCAGGTTTCAGTTTGAGATCGGTGGCTGGCATTTTTTTTTCTTCTTTTTACCTCTAGTAATTAAATCTAACTTATAATCACTTAAATTCATTAATTTAATGCCTCATAAAATTCCTTGAAGGAAAGAACCACGTGTCATTCTCATTGGAAATATTTAACAATGTTTTGATTGTATCCCACTTAGTCACCAGTTCGTAACTGGCTTCGATAATATTGTTGGCATTGCTAATAAGTTTTAACTAAGGAGTTTCTCTTGCCTTATTATAAGAAAATGTCGAAAGAACTTTCAATTTTGTGAATGGGTTAAATTCTAATGTAGCTTAATTTTAATAAAGTTTTTTCCAAACCTATCTTTCCTTCCCTGAACAAAATAATGTAAAACTAATATAAAATTAAGTAGGACTTATTATTAATAATAATTAAAAGAACCGTATTTGGTGGTTGGAAATTCTCCCAATGACAGTGAAATTTTACGTACCTATACAGGGAGTCCCATAAGTTCAGTTGGGAAAATTTTTTGCATTAAATTTATATAAGTAATACATTAGAACTAAAACATAGTTCAAATCGGTCTTATTTTTGGACTTTTTTTGTTGTTGTTGCGGGTAGAATAACGCAATGGCTGATATGGAAGCGAGTTACCCTCGTGAGGAAACTGCCTCCACCTTTTCCTCATGAGTGTAACTCTCTTCCATATCAGCCATTGCGTTATTCTACCCGCAACAACAACAACAACAACAACAAAAAAGTCCCAAAAGAAGACATTGATTTGAACATTTTAGTTCTAATGTGTCTTGCGTAAATTTAATGTAAAATAAATTTTTGTATGAAATCGGACTTGGGATACCTTGTGTATATATAATTTTTCTTCCCCACTATCACAGTTAAGAAAATATGTATATTAATTATGCATTTTAAAGTAATAGAAATGTAGAAAATTGATTTAAAAATGTTGTCATTTTAATTTTGTAGCTTTATCACTTCACTGCAATACTAAAATAAATAAATTAATTAATTAATTTAAAAAAAAAAAAGACATCCGATGCATTTTTTAGTCATGGTTCAAACTGACAAACATTTTAATGTAAATTAGGTTTTTTATATGTATAATCGCATCTTTAAGAAATTATATCAGAAGAAAATTACTTGATATTGTAAAAGTATCCTAAATGTAATTAAGAAAATCTTTAATCTGTTAGCTAAAGAAATATTTCTTTAAAGTTGACCTATTGTAGACTTATTTTTTTTACAATTTTGTTGAAGGAAAAAAAATGTTAAAATAAACCAATCCACTTTGTGACATGGTCAGTCGTGCCATAAGTTTGCTGCTTCAAAATATAGCCGCGTGTTGTAATGAAAATATTTCCTCCTGCTATTTTTTATTGTATTTCAAATAAGTAAATCCCAGTATTTTGTATTTTAAAAATACAACCAAAAATTTTTGAGTCATATATAAACTGTATTAAGTTGAGTGTAGTATGTATGCATGTATATATATACACGTTTATATTCAGCCTTGGATTGAAGTACAGTTCAGATGCCTTTTACGAGTTAGTGTATTTTAAGTTTCTCAAAATACAAAATACTCTTGTAGATTTGAAATGACTATTAGAAATTAGTTTCATGATGTTTTTTTAAATTTTTTTTTTTAACTGGGAAGGTTTACAGCTTTACAGGTAAGTGTGTACTAGAATTTGTTCTATAAATTTTTATCGTAAAAGTTACTAGGTTGTTGTTATATTGTATTGGGCTGTTCAAAAACCAAGTTTTAAATAGTTTTGTTCAACTACCGAAAGTTGAACTGAACTGTGATAACATTTTCATTGTTGTAGGTAGTCTTATAATTTTAAGGAAAATACCTTAAATTGCAAAAATACAAATCTTATTATTGCATTCTTCTTAAACCTTTGTAATCCGCAGTCAGTGTACAAATTTTGCTCAAAATTGAAGGTATAATTTTCTGCAATTGTAGTATTTGACATTTTTTTTACTACTACTACTCTACTATTGTACGAACTTAGGGAACAGATTGGAATAAATCTTTCAGAATATTAATTAAACATTGTATTGTAATGTGTTTGGTTTTGGGGAATCTGTCTTAATGGTCTCCCAGTACAATCATCATTAAATTTTACCTTTTGTTTTGAGGACATTTTACGTTTACTGTAAATCTTAACAGTATCGTTAAGCATGGAAATATCGAGGGAGGGGGGTTAGTAATTATTACTACTACTACTACTCTACTATTGTACGAACTTAGGGAACAGATTGGAATAAATCTTTCAGAATATTAATTAAACATTGTATTGTAATGTGTTTGGTTTTGGGAATCTGTCTTAATGGTCTCCCAGTACAATCATCATTAAATTTTACCTTTTGTTTTGAGGACATTTTACGTTTACTGTAAATCTTAACAGTATCGTTAAGCATGGAAATATCGAGGGAGGGGGGTTAGTAATTATTACTACTACTACTACTCTACTATTGTACGAACTTAGGGAACAGATTGGAATAAATCTTTCAGAATATTAATTAAACATTGTATTGTAATGTGTTTGGTTTTGGGGAATCTGTCTTAATGGTCTCCCAGTACAATCATCATTAAATTTTACCTTTTGTTTTGAGGACATTTTACGTTTACTGTAAATCTTAACAGTATCGTTAAGCATGGAAATATCGAGGGAGGGGGGTTAGTAATTATTACTACTACTACTACTCTACTATTGTACGAACTTAGGGAACAGATTGGAATAAATCTTTCAGAATATTAATTAAACATTGTATTGTAATGTGTTTGGTTTTGGGGAATCTGTCTTAATGGTCTCCCAGTACAATCATCATTAAATTTTACCTTTTGTTTTGAGGACATTTTATGTTTACTGTAAATCTTAACAGTATCGTTAAGCACGGAAATATCGAGGGAGGGGGGTTAGTAATTATTAACATTGCGATGGAACTGTGTATCCCATAAAAGATGAGTGACTCGTACTTTGATATATTAAAAAAAAAGGCACCTTTTAAATTTTGTATAGGAAATAACTGCCCTCTTTTTATCATGTATAGAATAAAAACATATTTTACTGGGACAGAAAGTGATTATTTTATAAATATAATTTTCAATATCAATATTTTTATCTGAATCAATACCACTGTTTGTTTATTTTTTTTAAAATACCCAATGCCTCTCCCACTGCAGTGAGGTTGCATCAGGAATGGTTAGGAAGCGCCTCAATTGCTCACATTCCCTTCATCAGCCATCATGATAATAATGCACCCGCGGCAACAATTCCACAGACTACTACACGGTTTACCCAGACCGCTTCATACACCCTGAGGTGGCGCATTGCCAGCCCATCACCCCCCATATACCACATCCATCCACTTTTTTGTATCCAAACTAGAGTAATTAGTCTTCATTTGGTTGCTAGTTCTCCTCTTGAGAAAAAACTAGATAAATTGCTATATAATCTCTGAAATCACGTGGGTATGGAACTTTTCAGTTAAAAAAAGAAAAGGTTTTTCAACAAAATAGAAATATTGAATATTCTGTTTATTTCAGTGTCGGTTTTATTACCATATTTTTAATATTTACAATGCTAATATTTATCCGAATGCACTGTGAACGAAAATTTGTGATAGTTCATTATACAATAAAATACTGATCCAATTTTCAGAACTGGTCACTCGGTGAGCCAAAATAATCAGTCATTTGGAATAAGAAAGGTGCAGAAAAGTATTTTCTTTAAGGGGAGGGGGTCACTTCTCGTTATTAATTCCCAGTTTTTAAACCATGAATTATTTTCGTGTGAAATTTAAACCAGCAGCAAAGGTCAGGAAAAGTTTTCTTGTGTGGGTAATGTTGATTTGGGAGGAAATGCAAAGTGGGAGGTTGTAATCACTTTCTTTTGATAGTTCGTGCTATTCTCTCGACAATTTCCTCTTACGGTAATTTTACCCTGAAGAGGATGATGTAGTTATGAAAATTGTACGTTTGTGTATATATAATATATAATCACGGTACTTATTTTAATGTTTACAATTCGGAATTTCAGGTGGCCCTCTCAGCCAGGTGTTGAGGAACCCTTGCGGGGCTTTTTACACTCTAAGCCGCGATGGAAACTTTGGCCACACCGACTGGCACTGGTATCGTTACAGCCGTCTCGCAGGTTCAACCGGCTGGCACTATGGCAAGCGTGTCTGCAGTGAGTGGCGTCGGGAACTTAACAGGAGTAGCAACTGTTCCCAGTGTCGCGCAGGTCGTTGGAACTCCAATGCCCACAATTTCACAAGTGTGGTATAACTGTGGCCCAGATGGTATACCCCAGTTAGTCACGGCAAATCCCCAGTCCGTCGTTGAACTGAATACGGCGGATTTGGCGCGACAGTTCAACCAACAAGTTCAGACACCGTATGGGAATATCCAAGTTCAGGTGCAACCCGTATCCGCCACACAAATCGTGAATAAACCTCAGCAGATTCAGCAGCAGGAAGAGAGTGTTACTACAGAGACGCCAAAACAGGTTGCCAAAAGTAGAGTTCGTCAGACAGGAAACGAAAGAGTACCTTGCCCGACTTGCGGTAAAACGGTGTCGTGCAACGCGACCTTGAGGGATCACATGCGAACTCACACTGGAGAACGTCCCTTCGTCTGCAGTGAATGCGGATTGGCATTCGCTCAACGGTCGAATCTTCGCATGCACAAGCGGTTACACACGGGCGAGAGACCGTACATGTGCGGAATATGCGGTAAGACATTCGCCAGGTCTTCTCACCTTCCTGCCCATATGCGAACCCACACGGGAGAAAAGCCGTACGTTTGCGAAGAATGTAATCACGCGTTTATCACGGCGCAGCAGCTAAAAAACCATTTCCGCGTTCACACCGGGGAAAAACCTTGGAAGTGCGACATGTGCACGGCGGCCTTCACCCATTCGTCTTCCCTGTCCACGCACAAGAAGAAACACACCGGAAGGAAGCCGTATCAGTGCGAAAAGTGCCACAAGTGCTTCTTCTTCACGTCCGCTTTGGACAAGCACATGAAAGTGCATTCCAAATCACGTCCCTTCAAGTGCGATGACTGTGAGAAGTCCTTCAAATACAAAGAGAGTCTCACTGTCCACAAGGAAAAGTACTGCGGAAAAGAAATCTCTAAGAAGCCCAGGGCACCCCGCCGTCCCGATGCCAGGAAACCCGGGCCAAAACCCGGAAGTGGACGGAAGTATGTACAAAAGAGGAAAGGGAGACCTAGGGGAAGGCCCCGTAAGAGGGGAAGGTGGAGTCAACGCATTCGGGCGAAACGAAATTACCAAGACATCGACGACGATTTGGATATGGACACTGCGGAAGGAGAGGAGGAAAGTTCTTCTCACTCGAAGGAGGAAGAGACTTCCAGTAAGAAAGGTTACGACGAAGAAGCTGACGAGGACATAGTTACGGACATTCCGACGGCCGAACTCAAAGTGGAAGTGATCAGTCCCGAAGAGGCGGAGGTGATGCACATGAATAGGATGGCGCAAGACGAGTTTAACGCGCAAGGGTTGTCCGAACACCCGCAGCAGATCACCGGAGACTTAATTCAGATGCAGCCCGCCCACGAAATTCACCTGGATGAGGCCACAGCACTCACCATCGTTTCTGCCGAAGAGGCGGAACAGCAGGTGGCTGCCGGTGGTGTTCAGCTTGTCACGTTGGCACCGGGAATGCCTCTTCAGTTTGTCCACGAGGGAGAGGACGGGCAAATCACTCATCAGTTGATTACCAGGGACGGTATTCAGATGTGGTATCCGCGTCAGTTCCAGTGATCGGGGTGGGGAAATAGTTCCTTCTCCTATCAGGTTTTATAAAATTTTAAGTGTTTGTACGATGAGCCAATTTCGTATGTGTAAAATAGATGTGTTAGCGATTATTAAGGTTTTAGCGACAGTGATGTGATTTCGTTTAGTTGTTTTTATCGTTTAAGTTTATTCTTTCGAACTAATTCGTTGCAGTAAAAATTTATCGAGACCACTTTTATGTTATCACTAATTTCTTCATCAAAACAATCCCCCCCCCCCCCCAAAGTACTCGTTTTCCGTAGTGTCAACAGAAGATAGCGTGTGTACGTGTGCCAAGTCAAATTCGAAAGTAGTGTGTTGCACTCGAAGAAAAGAGTGGTAGCCATTTTCCTTCTTGGTTGGCATTCTTTGGAAACAATGTCAACTGCCGATTTACCTTCTTGAATTATATCTTGCTTATTATCATCATCATCATCATATTCTAAATGTATGATAGAAGATAGGCTGTGTTTGAAATATTGAGGAAGAAATCTGAGGAATTTGGGTTTTGTTGACTAAATTAAAATTTTATGAATTAGCCATCTTTAAAAATGTGTTTATACTTATTATTGGCACTTTTTTCAAAATATAATTTCATTTGTTTTATGATGCTCTCGCATTCAAATCCTCTCCGTTTTGACATTTAATAGTTCAGAACCGAGTGCTGGAAAGGTGAAGTGACGTATCTTGCGAAAAGTTCGACAAAGAAATAAAATTAGGGAAAATGCTGAAAATTTAAACTCATTATTGGGTGGAAAAATACACTTAGACTAGTAGGTAGAAAGCGCTTTGCTTTTTATGAATGGATGTTGGAGTTATATCCGATTTTGGTCATTTGAATTGTTGCCATATTTCTGAATGTTTAATATTTTTTCCCGAGATTTTATTTCAGATGTGAACTGTTTTTCGTAAGTGTACATTGCATTTATGGTTATTTACGTTAGGTTGAATTAAAAGTGTGTGCGCCAAAAAGGCTTTATTGCTCGAGGTTCATTCTTTCTTTTCAATTTTACAAATACCATTTCTGTTAAACCGCCTGTCAGTGTAATTATTTTTTTCGACGTAGACCGTTCGTAAAGCCATTTTTCGGACTGATGGCAGGCCACGTCCCTTGGAGCGCTTTACCCGTACTGATAGGGGCGAAAAGATTTTAAACTACCCCAGGCATATCTTAATTACCTTCATTTGCTTTCGTCCAATAACGGTTTTTACGCAATTATTTTGGGATTAATTCCACGTGCGGTGGTTTGCCAATTTGTAGTAATACTTTCACCACCAATTTGTAGTCTGAGTGAAACTGTTAGGTAAATGGATAACTCTTAAATGAAATTTGTTTTGTGATTAAGCAAAAAAAAAATTAAAATATCAAATGGAACCGAGATGTCGAAAGAATTTATATATATATATATATACACAGGGTGTCCCATAAGTCTGGAACCATAGGGTAAAATAAGTAATTCATGTTTTTCTGTTTATGCAAGTGCCCATGATGTCTTTCAGTAAGGAAGAACGCAACCAGGTAATTCTGCTCGTAAGAAATCGGAGTCAGAGGGAGGTCGCTGAGGAATTTAAGATTGCACCCGGACCGCGCAATAACACACAGCTGTGGCAAACTTGAAGCAAAGTTCAGGGAAACGGGATCCATAGGAGATAAATCACGTAGTGGACCTCGAAGGACATCCACTGACGATGACACAGCCGCTACCATCCTCGCTCATTTCACAAACAGTCCCCAAAAGTCTCTTCGGCGTTATTATTATTTTGCCCTATGGTTCAGACTTACAGGACTTATATATATAATATATATCTGATATAAAATAGGCTAATGCTGTCTGTCTGTCCCATCTTAAAACGCGAAAAAAAATTAAGAAAGTTGCTTAAATTAATCGAAACCTACGGAAAATTATAATCTATACAAAGCTGAAATCGGATAATGTTTGTTTGTGTATATGCTCATTCCAGAAATTATTAATAAAAAAAAAAATTGCCCCTGTTGATTGTTTAAGCGTGGTATTTTTATCACGGGCTTCTGCTAGTTCAAATATAATGTTTCTTGCGATGATAATTTGCATATGCCTTAAGTTTTATGAAAAAGTCCTCTTCTAATGGTAATTCACCGGATGACGGTGGTCAGATTGATGGGAAAGAGAGTGAAAAGTTTATTTAAATTTTAAACGAAATTTGTGAGAGGTATTTTTATTCATGGGGGGGGCACTGGCAGGAAATCATTTGCGTAATAATTATAAATAGGTTAATATATTAATCGAAGTGCCCAAACTTGAAATATTGTATCGCGTTTGTCATAAGTACGCCACAGACATTTCCAGTTCAGGTTTAACCCATTTAGTACCCGTGCGAGTTGGTACGGTCTATTTATCAAGATTTATCTCTTGCCTATTCAAGAATACTTCAGTTCGTTTCTTTTTCATAATTGAAAGTTAGTTTCGGGTGTTAAGACAAATAATTTTCAAAATTAATCAACTCTGAAAAAAAAATACCTAGGATAAAGTTGCCACTGGGCGCGTATCGGTCTTAATGTTGAGCATTTGGCTTAAAAAAACCTCACCACAAAATACTGTTACAGTAAAGGAAATAAAATTAATATCAAACAATACTTGAGTAATGAAGTTACTAGTCATAATGTTTCGCATTAATTTTATTTTATTTTTTTTCACTGTAACAGTATTTTGTGGGGAGGCTTTTTAAGTCAAATGCGCGACCATTGGCAACTTTACTAGACGAATTTCGGAAACTTAAAACCTATAAAAAATTAGCAAAGGTAATACCAAAATCTCTCTTCATTGAGAGAGAGAGAGAGGAATAATCTTTTGTTTATCTGAAACCGAAATCGTGTTTCAATATACAAGTTCCAGACCAATGCTCGTGGAAGAGGTCATCTCGATTGTTCGAGGAAAAATGTTTTCCTGGCTTAGTTTGTTGGAGATTACACGGAGTCTGCCAAGGCCCCTGTCTGATTCCGACCGGCTATCTACCCCGCGATTGCTAGGGCTCTTGGTAACGCAGGAGTACCAACCAGAAAAGAACTAAGCCACGTAGAGAACTATTCAGAGAAGGCTGAAAACGAACGAGAGAGGGGTTAATATTGGAAACTCAATCTGACCTTCGGGATTACTAATATCGCTTTACTACAAATTACCTTCGGGATTACCAATGTCGCTTTATTACAAATAAGGTTCAATCGAGTATGTGCTGGGAGAACGCTATTTTTCCCAATGTCCGTGTTCTGTTTGTGGTATTTTTAACTTTTTCTTAAATAATCACCAGTTCTCTGAAACAATTTTTTAATACTATTACTACAAAATGCTTTAAATTTGTGTTATATTACTGTAGTTATTAAATATCTGGATAGAATGTGCCAGTTTACTATTTTCTGAGGTGCTGTTCGCTGTTACTAAATAAGTTGGAGCGATTTCAAGCTTTAGGTTTAGCTTTGTATTTAGTTAATATTGTACAATTTACTTTATAAAATTAATTCATTCATTTCCATTATACGCTTGGCAGGTATGCATTAATTTTAATGGAGAAAAGCAGTTTGCAAATGAATGAGATCCACGTTTTATTATATATTTACAGAAATATTTATATATTGTATAGTTCGTGTGTAAATATTGCATATCGCAGAAAAGGTAAGCTGGTATGTTAGAAATGGTTTGTTTTATATCATAAACTGAATTTAGGGCAAATTTTGTGTATTGTATCAAAAGCTACCAAACTTTTATTTTTATTTAAAATTGATATATTGTATGTTATTAAATCTTAAAATTTATTATTGTTGTTGTTAAGCCTGTTTAAATTACTCTTGGCGTAGCAAAGGACTTCGAGCGTTAGTGCTTTATAATTTAATAGTGTGTGTGTGTGTGCAGTAATGCGGACCATTAAATAAGGGTTTAACCATTCGACTCTAGGGAAGGAAGGAATAGCAGTGCTTCACCGGCGCTTGGTCTGCCGGCATATCGCGCCGAAACTAAGCCAGAGAGAGAACGCGAGGAAATGGTGAGAGGGGAAGACGAGAGAAGGAACAGTTAAAGAGAAAACCTGAGGCAAGGGAGAAAGAAATCATACCCGAGAGAGACTGAATGAAGAGCAAAAGGCCAGTCTGACGGAGAAGGGAGGAGAGTGTGTCCTTCAGTACAGGCGTGGAGTCACTCAACAAAAGGGGAAGAGTGAGAGCGGAGCCTGAAGGGGGAAAAGGAAAGACGGAACAAATTAAGAGGAAATGTGATACGAGGAGAGGAGTGCCGCAAGGGGGCAAGATCCCCCGTCATAAAATGGCCATGCACGAGGTGAATGTGACCAAATATGCAGGCGCATCAGAGCGGTTTTGAAACGTCGATCACACTGACAGTAGGGGGCCACGAATGAATCAGACTTCAAGGGTCTCAGGAAATTCCTGGACACGTCCTCCGACTGTCGTTGCCACCGGCGGAGGAGTGCATCCCGGAAAACCTACGTGCAGTCCGACGCTGGGAGAGGTGTTGAGGTCAAAAGACAGGGAGGACACCTCCCTCGTCATAGCGTCCGCGCGCTCGTTGTCTAGAACACCGACGTGGGAAGGCACTCAGCAAAAGGCAACCGACTTACAGCGTGACGAGAGAAGGACAAGTTAGTCTGTATCTGTCGCTACAGGAGTCTGAATAAATAAAGAACGTAGAAGGGAGTTGAGAGCGAAACCTAAGGGCCAGGAGAATAGCAGAGTGCTCCGCCATGAAGATGGAAGCCGTTGCAGAGATGGATATTGATTTAATCACCGCTGGGAAGGCTGCTGGGCAACCCACTCCGAGTGGCGAGCGAGAGCCGTCAGCGAACACGGGGATAGTCAGAATGGAAGAGGAACAGTTGTTGAAGGGCGAAAGAGTGGATCCGTGACTTCGGTGAAGTACAGAGGAAGGGTCCACGGGGCAAGGCAAAGCGGAACACCCGACCGTACACACACACACACACACACAGATAAGACGGGACGGAGGCCAGTGGGAACGGCGGTCAAAGTAGCCCGAAGTAGAAAGATCGAAGAGGTATTTTAGGCCCTCTAAGCCCGGTCTAAGGTACGGTGGAATCCAACGTGGGATGGCCACCGACTAACAATCGGAGAGGACTGGAAAGTGCCGGTCAAGTCCTTGCAAAGGCGATAACAACTACTGTAAACGTAAATACCAATTTTAAATTGAAATAAGTTCTTTTAGATGTAACCAGGTTCCAACGCAGTTTCATAAATTACACACAACACGGGAGCACTGAGACTCTCAAACCTCCGTATCTCAAGTGTGTCCCACAACACTGAAACTGCTTCTAATGTGACCTAGCATTCAGAAACTCCCGACATCCAAACAAGTATGCAGGGAAATAAATACTACTACCACCACCGTATGAATTGGCTACTATTTCGTACGAATTCACCAACAAAGACTATCGAGCAATAAAGAACGCCAGGCTAAAGAATTCACTATTGCACTGGTTCACATGCACTAAAAAATTTTCCACTCAAACGAGTGAATAAAACTCGAGCTCGGGACAGAAGAGAGAGAAATCAGTTACACGCACGATTCTACCTAGAATAAAGTATCTTAGTATTTATTACCTTCCGTGACAAAGTTGGTGTGAACCTCCCGTGATACGTAAGGGTAGACCAGCGTCTTCATGTCTTCATTTACACACCACAAACTGCTTCCAATTCTGTTTCTCGTTAACTCTTGTGCCACATGCATATCATAAACACGTTTATTCACATATTCAGTAATTACACCCATCTTTTAACATGGTATTCCTCTACTTCTCACACCAATGCACTCGCTAATTGTACATCTTTCTCAATTTTATTACCCTCTTTACATACCACACCAATGTAGCATACTATCCTCTATTCTCGACTACAGTGACGTTTTCATTCCACACACCTTCCGAATTGCTTCATTTCTTGTACTGTCAATCCATTTTCCACCAATCACACTTCTTAAATTAATCAACTGCTCTTGCTTTTGACAGTGGACTATGATGCCAAACAAGCGTCTTACATCCGTACATCAGTGTTGGCATTAATACACCTTCAGGTAAACCTGTTGCTGCGTCTACACCAAGCATTTCCTTCATACCAGGATTTTTATTGCGACCATGACTTGCTTTGCATGATGCATTTCACTCAAATTGCAGTGAATTCGTACTTTATTGTCAGACAAATCCGAAATGCTTGAATTCTTCCAACACCTCTCAACATAGACGGCGGAGCGGAGGCGGGGGAGGGGTCCTTGCCAGCGAAGATATTTTGACATTTACTTTGTGTTTGGGCTGTGTAACATATTTCGTAAATGGCAAGTTCATAACTAGCACTTCAGCATGTTCACGCAATCTAGTGAATGTAGTCTAGTAATATGCTAAGCATCCTACAAATCCATAAATGTTATATACACTTTTTTCTTCCTATCACTTAGTTTCTCAGTTAGCCGTGTCGCTGCAAACACTTTATCAATACATCCTCTTTATTCTCGAAAGCCGCCTTTATTCATCTCCAACTCGACTCTCGTTTTTTTTTTCCACACACTTCCGCACGACCACTATACTTTCACAGCTACACTTAAAAATGTATACTCCTATAACTTTTAACATTCACTTTCGACACGGTTTTTCACAGCCACTCAATCACCATTCTACCTCCACATTTAATTATTTCACTCATTTCCCATCAATTGCTGCGAACTTCCCTTTCTTCAGCTTAAATATTGCTCATTTCACTCCGTGATACACACTTCTACATACGCCACCAAAACAAACTGCATTCATATTTGCTTCCTATTCATTTATCTCACCTACTAGCCAGCTAAAATACTCGTTAAAAAATCTCTCGCCTATTTGTCATACCATTCTTATCTTTCATAGTACTAGTAACTAGTCATTCCACCAGACTGACCTTTACATTTTCTTCTTTCCAGAATAACTTTCTATTTTCCACAAGCTTCTCATTCATCTTCCTTCCCGAAGGCTTGCATTACATTACACTTCATTTGAAAAACACGAAGCCATTTGGGCCTATCGAGGTTATGCAAGTCATAAACTATATTTTATAATAAAATTCTGCAAGATGACAATCTCAAGTCAGTTAATTAACAAAACCATTCACAGAACCACCAAAGTAACCTACATAACTTAAGCTAAACATATGCACTATTAAATGCAAAAAACTTCTTTTTTTCTACGTGAAGGTCAAAATATGAAAATAAAAACCCACTCTAATAGACAGAGTTTGTTTCCACAACAGTTTCGACGCCCACTGGCATCCTCCTCGGGTGGATACAGAAAAACGAATTGTTTTTCTGTATCCACCCGAGGAGGATGCCAGTGGGCGTCGAAACTGTTGTGGAAACAAACTCTGTCTATTAGAGTGGGTTTTTATTTTCATATATACACAATTCATGAATTTTCTCTTGAAACTAAGGAGTTACTATTTACCACATTATATCATGTAAGGTGTCCAGATTTGTGCTTGGAAAAACCGAGACGGGGGGATCTATGAATTTGAAAAGGGCGGAGGTGCGAGTGCAGATATAATTATGCCTGAAATATATGCCAAATGAATACTAAATATAATAATATACATCTTATAGTTTCACATTCGCATAGTATATAATTAATAACTCTTAAAATATGTAAAAGCGAAACAAAATATTTTATCAAATCCCCACTTTTACGAGGGGATAAACACCAACTCACCCTCGGTAACGTCGGAATACCAACTAACGCCGTAACTCGCGTGAGCCGTGACTCATATTTAACTCACTCGAAATTTCTGAAATCCAACGACAGAGGAGTCATTTTTTGCCCCGAAAACCTTTTTCTAAAGACAGAGACAGCTCTGAAAACCGGGACGTATGGACACCTTAATTATATGGGAAATCATTCCAAGAATCTACTACTGTATGACTAAGGTATTTTCATAAATGCCGTCTACAAGTCTGTTTTCTAGTTTTCTTATTATTCTCTCAAGTTCTTCCATCAAACTCTCATGAGGAAAACTTACATCTAAATTGTCCAAACCTGAAAACATTTTGAACATCTGTATCATATCTCCCCTCAAACAACGTTTCTCAAAATTAAACATACCCAGTTCCATTAATCTTCCCCTGTACTCCAATCTTCTTCATCTACTCCCTTTTTTATTTATTTTTACAACTAGCTCAAGAACTTTCTTGCATTCTTTGTACAACTCATTACATAAAAATTGTTCACTTAAAACACGGCTGCCCAACTTCAACACATTTCAAATGGGCCTGAAAGAAAAAAATCAGTATTTTACTGGGGTGACAAGACATTGTGGGCACCCTGTACTTTAGGCACTATAAAAACATGTGGGAAATGCGCGAGATCATTATTTTCAAGACCTACTTTAAATAGCTTCAGTTTATTTCGAAATTGATTGGTGTGGTTATACAAGTTAAATATACTTTGCTGTTTTGCTCCAAGTTTCAAATAAGTTCATTTAAATGAACTGGAAAAAGAAGTTCACATAGAAATTCAAAATTATGCAGCTTATTCTCCAGCTCAGTAGTATCAGATTTAACTTCATTCCTTAGGAACAATAGAATCTCCGTTTTAAAGCAAAACAATTGTAAAATTAAAACAATTTGCTTAGAACTCTCGAGGGATGCATGCGGCCTGCGAGATGCTAGTTGAACAACCCTAACTTAGAATATCAATTTTAAAGCTCGAAACAAACTTACATTTCAGAGCAAAACCAATTCGCCATGCAATTCTATTAATTTCAGTTTTTCTGAATCGATGAAGACTGTTACCCCATGATCCTGTATCTGACTGGGAGGAAAGGATTTATTTATTTTTATCAGTTGATATCCAGGAATAGAGAGAGCTTGGTTAAGAATAAATTATACTTCATAATCCTTTTAATACAAAGTCCAATTAAAGGCTTATTACAAGTTGAGAGAGTAAAGAATTTGCATAAATGATCATAGAAATAAATACATTTTATATATATATAACTGTTTGTACTCTTTAAATAACTGCAAATTATGTAAGAAACGCTATAAAAAAATTATAAACTACAAAATTAAGCTCTTACTGTACAGTATTTAGTCGGTTACCAACCAAAAACATATCTTTTTGCTTATCATCAATTTAGCACGAATTATAACTTAAATTCTGGTTCATTGCCAAACTGCAAGCTAAAATTTATTTATTTATTAATTATATATATAAAACCAGCATTAATAAGTCATGAATACGTCCTTCTGAATCGTCCCAACTACACAGTAGTTTACGAACAGATTGTGCTACCTCGAAACCCATCGAGAATTAGAATTCTGTCCCGCGTTAGGATTGAACCCTTGAAGTTTTTTGATAATAAAGCGACCAAGCTGACCACTGAGCCGAATTTAGCCAATTGGTCCAAACCACCACTCCAGCCTAAGAATCCCAGGTATGAATGTTGAGAGGCAAGACCAGTACAAGTAGCACAGCAACTGTACACACCACTTAACACGTCATATATATATATATATATATATATATATATATATATATATATATATATATATATAAAATTCTCCTATACAAAGCGTCGTTCTTTACGATATATATATATATATATATATATATATATATATATATATATATATATATATATATATATATATATATATATATATATATTATATCGCAGAGGATGTAATTCCTTGTGGTGAAACGGGAGGACGAAGATAGAAAACAAGGAATGAGTGAATGAACAAATGCATTTCCATTCGTAACCAACCACGTAAAAATCCACAAAATCCAACTGCATTTTCTTTCAATATGAAAGGAAACAAAAAATAAACAAAAATTTCTTTGAAGAAAAAAATCTGTCCCAATTTTGAAAGTATTTCAGAATGACTTGAATACCTTAAGTCACGGTTGCTATGTACTTTTGTTCAAATTTTTTTTGAGATTCACACACATTTTTTAGAAACTTCAGATTCTGTCGATTCTAAATACCATTGTTTATATTTTTTCTGATCTCTGCAAGGCAGCCACCTTCGATTTTCAAAATGTCCGCTATTGGAAATATGATTTTCACATTTGCTTTGAAATTTTGAAAAACAGTAACGCTTGGCAGTGTGGTCAATTTTAACGACGTACATTATTGTGTAAAAATAACTATTTATTGACATCATAATTAAGCGTCCTACGTGTAGTGTTTTAAAACATGATCAAAATAAACTGAAGTAGATGATGTCACTGTGTCGTTCACGAGCGAGGCTGAATCAAAACACCATATTTCCTGCTCTTTCTTCCTGTAAAGTAAAATTATTTAAAAAAACTAAAATTTCTTACAATTCTGTATTTGCAGATTCTAGGCTTCTATAAGCCAGAAATCTATTGACTAGAAAACGTATAATTTGCTAGACTCGCACAGAGATGAAAGGTTTATTAGTATCATGGCCCAGGTCAGACTCGCACCAGAAATTACTGGAAGCAATATGGGAGCACTTCAACTTACATGACGGTGAATGAGTTCACGTCAAAGACGACTCCAAGCTGCCACAAAGGAGATCTTGCAGGCAAGCAAATTGTTTGGCATTACTCATGCTACCCCAATACTACAAATAAACTCCAAACATAGCGTGCCCAGGACGTCTAGAACAGTTTGTGGCTACGGGATCATACATTCCCAAGCAGCATGAACGCAGAAAGAAGTATTCGAATTGGCTGGGCAATCAGCATCATCTGACTCCAATACCACTTATAAATGGCCAAGCAGCAGATAGTATGAATTCTAACTCCAGTGAAAGCGAGCAACTCCAACCAAGAAGGAAAATTGCAGTTGTGAATGGGATGGTGTTCGTCCAGAAACTAACCAAGAAACATGCAATGATCTCAGTAGGTGTTTCAATGACAAACTGTTGAATCCAACAAGAGACTTTGGAGAGTACTGCAAGGAAAAAAGGAGTCATGGGAGGGATCCTACAATACAAAGTGACAGATGACACTAAAATCAAACACATCAGCAGGAGTCAGTTCCTGTCTCATGATCAGACCAAACACGACTTAACCAAGTGCCTGGCACAGAAGACACTAGTCTATAACAAAGACTCCTGAAAGCTGATCATTGTATCAACTTATGACAAAACAAGGAGCAACAGTGACCTACAGTTTGAAGAAAACCACCATGAGCAGGCTGAAACACTGATCTGGTAAGCAACATGTATTTTTCTCTCTCAACACAAATATACTGCTACTAGTGATAGCAAATTACCACCTGTTGCTCCCAGACATCTGTGGAGATGGTATCGGGCAGTGTTAGAGTACTATACAACGAATTAGGACAGCTGTGGGAGCAGAGCAAGCGCGGGCATTACCTGTTTTTTATGCTTTTACAGGTGTAGATATCAGGAAATGAACGTGGTTTCAGCTTTACCTGAAAGCAGATAGTGATGTTATCAGGGCCCCCCTCTCCCAAGAGGCTCTCAGTGGATCTTTGCACTGAACTGACAGAAGATCTGATCAACACCTTGGCCAAATTTGTGTGCCTTGCTTACTGTCCCAAGGGCATAAATATTTTAAGCATCCCAGAGCTACAGTGGTATCTGTTCTGCAAGCATATGGCAAAAAGTGAACTACCACCACCAGTACTTGGCACACTGAAGCAACAAATCCCCGAGGGTTCACATTCAGGCAACCATACAGGTCATCAAGCCAGCATCCCTCGACAAGTGTTTCTGGACCCATTAAAGAATGGTTACTTAAAGGATAGTGGTGATCAGCTTAAAACTACAACAACAGATGTCCTTCCAGCGACAAAGGCTATCACAGATGGTGAGGTGCCAGTGCAAAAATAGTTGCACTTCAGAGATGCTCATGCAATTCCCTGGACTAACCATGCACCAACTTTTGCATGTGCTCCACATCATGTGAAAATGATGAGACCACCACATTCAGGAGTATAAAAGAATTGGCAGTGGTGGTGGTGAGGATTATGAAATGTAAATGCTTGCTTTTGGCAATACTGACACGTGTAATTTCAAAAGGCAAGTTATTTCTTTTACACAAACATTCATATATCTTCAGTTTAATACTGTGCAAAAAAGTTAGTCTGAAAGACATCAACTTCGTGAATTAAAATTTTTACTACTTATGTATCTAAGATGGCTGACTAAGAGGTATCAGAAAAAATGTAAATGCTGATTTTAAAACCAGCAGACTCTAAAGTTTCTAAAAATATATATGTTTGCAAATCTCCATTAAATTTGAACGAACACTCATATTAGTACTGAGCAACCTTGACAACCTTTTAAATTTTAATCTATTTAAGACGAGTATTATAAAGTGATATTGCAAGAAAATTTAAGTGCAACAGCACTAAATATCATTTGGCACAGTCAATGCAAAGTATATTAGTGTCACCTTTCTACAAACCTTGAAAAATAATTATATTACAATATTTCACCTATGCAAGTGTTACATATGAAAACAAAGCTTAAAAATAACTTTAAAACAGTCTTTAAATAAAACAAAAAATAAAAATAGACGAATTGTACCAAAATAGATGAAAATTCTATTTGAATTGAATTGAATAACCTTTATTATTACTAAAAAATAAATACACTGGTTTTACAATTTACAAATGACAAATAATTGTGAAGCTGGACTATTTATTTTATTTAACTTGGCCCTTAAGCTTTAGGTTTTTAAAACTTTAGTCAAAGTTCAACTAGAGAAAAAAATAGTAAAAAACATTTATAGAATTTTCACACATGTGACACTTCATTGACGAGACATTCTAAAGGACAGTGTCCTGGGTCGAGCAAGGTAAGGTTAGGTTCTGGTATGAGTATCACAAGAATGTCTCCCAATGATGAAATGTTCACAGGTCTAAAATTTGTTAAAAAATAAAACAAAGCATTAACTTGTCTTTTGAAGATAAAACAAACCCAGGAAGAGATGAGAACCATTATTTAAATGCACTTTAAGCAACTTTTTTTTAAAGTGCATTTGAATAATGGTTCTCATCTCTTCATGGGTTTGTTTTATCTTCAAAAGCCAAGTTAGTGTTTTATTTTAATATATAATCTGCCTTTAGCTCAGATTTTTGTGTAATTTTTTGTCTGTTATAATCTAAATCAATAACTCAGAGGACTGATATTTTTTATTTTTCAAATTCTTAATCACTTATGCTTTTGTGAATGTAGAGAGAGGGTGTTCCATTAAGAATGTTTCAAAAAGCAGTTTTTTTACCCAATATTGTACAATGTTGTCTTTTCAAATTTAACCTGTGTTTGGGTTTTAATCCAAAAATCGACATCCAAATAACTCTGATGATATTGTCCCAAGATTTTACACACCGAGTTATTTGTTTTAGATTAGGTTAACCTAATCTCATAAAAATAACTGATGAAAATCCAGGATATTAATTTTCTTCTGGGTATTGGTTATATAGATAGCACAAAATCCAAGCTAAAGGGATATATATTTCTAATATACTATATACAATGAGTGATCAAAAAGTATCGATAATTTTATTGCTATGGACAAATGAATGCAAATAAGAAATAACTGTTTACGTATGTGAGTCTTCCTGCCCTCTGGCATCTGCAGTCTGAAGCAAAATCTGCTACCATGAGTCAGTAGAGTTGGTTGGAGCGCTTAAAAGGAGGGTGTGTTTTTGCAATACGTATAAATCTCTGAAATGGAACAATGTGTGTTCCGAGATGAATGAAATGATTAAAACAGCTTTTGGAAATGATGCGCTCAGTGTAGCTAATGCTTACAAATGGCACAAAAAGTTTAAAAATGGAGAAACATTGCTTGAAGACAAGGAATGCAGTGGCTGCCCTTCCATTTCTTGTACGGATGAAAATGTCCAACGGATTCGATTTCTGGTACGAGCAAATGATTCTCCATTTTTAAACTTTTTGTGCCATTTGTAAACGTTAGCTACACTGAGAGAATCATTTCCAAAAGCTGTTTTAATAATTTTGTTCGTCCCTGAACACGTGGTCCCATTTCAGAGATTTATACACACTGCAACAACACACCTTCCTTTTAAGCGCTCCAACCAACTACTGACTCATGGTAGCAGATTTTGCTTCAGACTGCAGATGCCAGAGGGCAGGAAGACTCACATATGTAAATGGTTATTTCTTATTTGTGTTCATTTGTCTGTAGCAATAAAATTATCGATACTTTTTGATCACTCCTCGTATATATATATATATATATATATATATATATATATATATATATATATATATATATATATATATATATATATATATATATTACACAATATTTAATCAATTGACACCTTATTCCTACTGATAAGGAAGACTTATTCTGTATTTAATATACTGTATTCTTTAAGTAACTAGCTATTGAATTTATGTTAATGATATTAATGAAAGGCAGGAATTAATGAATACAAACTACCATTACATAATTTACCCTCTGTAATAAACCATTGAAGTTATAATTACAACAAAATTGGAGATAAATTAATAAGTCATTCTAAAGCATTAATTAGACAGCAAATAAATTCTATTCCACAATGAAAGGTGCACTAGAGGTTATTACTAGTTGATACTGATTATCAGAGAAGTTGCTTTGATAAGGCAGCTTACCTTAAATATGATGATGTTTTGAGAATAAACTAAATGAAATTAATATAATTACTTAACTGGTAGTTCATACTAGGAAATGTAGAGAGTAATGCAGTCCTACTACTCTAAGAGAACCTTTAAAAGTCATAGGCACCTCATAGAAAAAGCAAACATGAAAGTAAACTTGGATATTTCAGATAAAAATATTATTGTACAATACACTACAAAATAATTCCATCACTTATAAAAGTAAGAAAATTGTAACTAAATTTTTATTTAAACTTAGTGAAAAATGGAGGTTGCAACTGGAGTTCCTTCTGAAGACTCTAAACTCTGAGATATTCCATTACTGCAAGTAAAAGAGTTTAAGTGAGAAATGGTATCTGAATGATCTGTGAAATTTGAATGATTTTTAGCACCAGTCAGATATAAAGAATGTCCATCATCTTTGCCATTAAGTTCTATAAGTTGATGAACCTCTCCATGGTCATTGATTTCATGTTTCAGAGGCTCTAAAGGTATGTCATCCGGATCTATTTCACATTCGTTTTCAGATAGTTTGAAGTCCTTTGCCAAACCATGAGATCTAACACGAAAACGACCTCGTTTCCCCTTGGTACAGTTTAGCACTTGAATTTGATTATTGTTGGTTTTGGGCAAAACAGAAACTGCTGATGCTGTAACTATCTTTTTGGGCCGACCTCTCTTCTTTCCTGTGGGAGGTGCTCCACATTTTTTAACATGTTTTTGCAAATACTGTTTTGTTTTGAATGTTTTATCACACTGAATACATAAATAAGGTCTAGACTCTGTGTGAAGTTTGTGGTGACTACGAAGATCAGCTTTAGATCTAAATGCAGATGTACAGTTTCCACACTTAAAAGGTCTCTCTCCAGTATGAATTCGAAGGTGTATCTGTAAAGAACCATTCTGAGCAAAACTGGATTTGCAAACTCTACAAACAAAAGGTCTTTCACCAGTATGCTTACGCATGTGATTCCTCAAATGTGTACTCGTTACAAATGATTCATGACAAACACCACAAATATAAGGCCTTTCTCCCGTGTGTGTTCGTTTATGACCAGTCAGGTGGGATGATCTCGAGAATGTCTGTCCACATTCTGTGCAGGAGTAAGGTCGTTCTCCAGTGTGAATTCTTTTGTGAGCTTTCATATTAGAACTTTGAACGAAGGAAGCTCCACATATATCACATACATAAGGTCTCTCTCCTGAATGGATACGCGCGTGAGATTTAAGATTGGAAGAATTAGAAAAAGAAGCCCCACATTCATTGCAACAGTAACTACGATCAGCTGCAGATGGCCTCTTTGTGTTTCTTTGAATAACCTTTCCTCTTTGCACTTGACTGAGAGAGACATCTGGTTCAAATATAAGTTGTGGTTCTTGTGGTGTTATCATTATATTAGAAAATGAGTTTCCATATTCGTACCAGGTATTATGAGCACCAGGCTGAACTTGGACAAGGGAGTCCATATATACACTATTAACATTTGCTTGGTTACTCATTTTTGGCACCCAAATTTGATGATGATGATGATGATGATATCTGGGGAAGAAATAATAATTGCAATTAGGCTACATATCTTGACACTACTATATACAAACTTCATATCTTACTAGAGTAGTCGCTTAGGTAATGAAAACAACCAAGTTCTGAGCAAGTTCCCTTTAAATTCCAATGGGGTAGACCTTTTTTTTTATTAAAGAAAATCAAAGAACTGAGAGGATGCAAACTGTGTCAAAACCTAGTTAGGATCATTCTCATAACTCTTCAACCCCTGAATCTCAAGCCACTTTTTTTAAAATAAAAACTTTCTATTATCTTTAGCTAATAGATACATATATTATCTTTAGCTAATAGATACATTGTATAGCTTCAAACACTGCATTATTTCACCTTCCTCTATGTTATGATATCATTTTTAAAGTAATAACAAAAATCCTGCAATTAAAACATACATATGACCCTAGACATTATAACTATTAAATAAAAATAAACTTTGAATGCTAGGAGGAAAAATCTGACAATTATCCACATCACAGCTTCATATTTTATTTGATCTGATTACGTACCTTTACCTAAAGTCAATTTTTAAAATATAAACATATTTCTTGGGTGTGTAATATGTTTTAACTTACTGATCAAAAGTGCAGCATATAACTAAAGGACAGCATGTAAAATTGCTGTTTACACATTAAAAATCACAACATTTTATACTTGGGGTTGAGTGTAATACTGAAGCTAATAATATTTCCAAATTTTGGCTTCTATGTTTGTTTTAGTTTTGATATATATATATATATATATACACACACACTATGCTGAATGATATTTAAATGAAGGTTAAGACAAAAATATACTTAGTCCAAAAACTTCATATGATAAAGTGTTTGCTACATCTTAAATATGGTATATCTTGCACAATATTTAACCCAAATTTTGGTACTCTTCCCACTAAATAAATTTTTGCTAAGAACCTCTCTCTCAATTAACAGGAATTATCAAACCTAATTAAGTCTATTAATTCAAAGATAAAAAAAAACCGCAGGTAACTGATGAAACTTCATACTGTACAAGGGTATAAAAACAGAAGTATATATTTATAACAATAATAATTAATAACTATAGAACCCATAGCCCATGTTTCACCTATAAAAATTTACATACCATATTTGTTAAATACATGAACTTAGCTCTAAGACATTTAGCTAAATTTTGCCCGCTATATACTTTAAAAAAATTGTATAAAATATAAAATTAACTCCTGGATATAGCCTATAAAAGTTAAACACTTGAATTTTTAATAGGGTCATAGTTAAAATGTTGGCTAGGATCCTATATTCTAAAAGATCTTTTAAATTTGTTTCATCCCTGTTTTGAAATTTTTTATTGATTTTGCATGCATGTTTTATTTTCCTTAATTGATTTACTTTCAATACTAATGTAAAACATGAGCAATCTCTAATCCTTCACTCTCAGGACCCACTGAACTATCTGTATGGTACGGTAATTTAAGCTAGGCTGTGAGCAGGCTTTACAAAATTTTCCACCTTATGAATAAACCTCAACTGAATTTTTATTTTTTTTTGGCATATTTTCTTCCTACTTCTTGAAATATGTTCATGAAACACTTACCAATTCTTCTGAGACAAAATTAAAACTGTCCCAAACACAGGCCCATCCTTCAGTTGTGAAAAATAAGCAAGACATCTAGTTGACCCACTACAGTTAATAATTGACTTCAAGGGGGTTAAGACTTTGCTATGCTATATAATAACATTAAGCCTAAGCTTACATCACTACAGTACATTGTAAGCCAATGATAAATGGACCTATAGTAACCTATAGATACTTGTATTAAAATTTGTAGCTGTGACATCCACTTCTCACAGGCCTATAGTTGTATTACCAACTATTGTACACAAGCTTACCTTACTTTCCTATTTCATATCATTTAGCTAGTCAACATCTGTTTGAATTAAGTTCTCAATTTCCCTTTTTGTTTAGGAGAAAAAGTAATTCTGGAATTTAAAATATATTAATTAGGCAGAACTTACTATCAAGGCAAGTCAATACATGCTATGAAGTAAAAAAAAATACAAATTATCCGTTTTAAACAAAAATAAAAATATCAACAATTCCTCAAATTCAAATACAGTAACTCGTAAGAAGTAAAATAAATAACTTATTAATAATATGAGGCTATCTCATACAAGTTGTAGTGACAAGGAAAAACATACTGCATTAATTCATAGAGACATCTAGGCCCCAAAGGCTTATAACATAAACAGAAAATATTTTGAGCAACTAAAATTTAATATACAGGAATACCCCACATAGTACCATACAGATTCAATCAATACGAAATTTGCTATAGTATGGATTACAATTTAATACCAAACCCCAGTTCAGTACTGGTCCTGATTCACTCCAGTACAGTTTTTCAGTTTTATAAACAAATATTTTTTTCCAAGCATGCACGCTAAATGTAAATCAGTGAAGATTTAGATTCCACAAATGTTCGAGAGTTGCTTGAATCACATTCAGAGGAGCTTAGTGATAACAACCTCATCAATTTAGAAGAACAGCTTGCACTCAAAGAAGAGGACAAAAGCGAAGAAAATGAAGATCAGAAATCATCAAAGGAGTTCTCCATAGATGAACTTGAAAAAATGTTTCAGGTGTGTGAAGATCTTAAAGAAAAAATTATGGATGGAGTTCCTAACATTGAGCGCAGCATGAAAGTGCAGAGAGACTTAGAAAATGCAATTTGCTGCTACAGAGAATTGTATGCAGATAAGAAGAAAAATAAAAGTGTTCAAACATCACTGTTGAAGTATTTTTCAAAAAAATAATTTGTTTGCAATGCACTTTATTACGTACATATTTAAATGAAATTTAGAAAAACGAAAGCATTTAACCTTTGCAGTTGTTTTACAATTAAAACTAGTTTAAATTAATGCAAAAGTCTGACTTTTATAATGTTATTGATGTCTGAGAATGAATTACTTATTTTGTATTGATTACATTCCCCATTCAGTACGAATTCACATAGTACAGTATATACTTTCCATGCATGCATTAACCATACATGCAGGGTATTCCTGTACATCATATTGTTTGAGTTTCACTAGGCCTAGCATTTGCTATATCTTATTATAAATGGCTATTAATTATATTCTTAGCTCACTTTTTAAACTGACCTGATGAAAAATGTTTCATTAACATATTACATTAGGGATGTACCAGATCACAATATAAATGGATAACTGGATACCGGATATCTGGCTTTTTATTTTTGCCAGATACCAGATAATTGCCAGATATTTGGCTGGATCATGTATTCTTAAGGGCATAAAATTTTAAAACTTGCAATTAACTAGTGATTTAATAAACTTTTATGGTTCCTACTAATTTTACAAAATCATTATTCTCCTAAAAAAATGCAGATTAGAAATTTTGTTTATTCAATAAAAAAAAAAAATCCATAAGTTTATCAAAAATAAGATATGAACTTTCTTTATATACTGTGTGTGTGTGTGTGTGTGTGTGTATATGTATATATATAAATATATTATGAAACACATTTTCTTTCTTAATATAACTATTAACTGTAAATGAAAATGTATAGTTATATTTTTCATTATGTTTTCAATAATTTCATATATTTCATTATGAAAAGAAGTTTCTTAGCATTTTCTGGCAACAAATGGTTCCTGTTTTCACTAAATTTTTCCTGCTGCACTGAATAATCTCTCAGAAGTGACTGAGCTAGGTGGAACACTTAAATACTTATGTACAAGTTTCTTTAATGATGGATATTCTGATATACGATTGTTCCACCTGGTTAAAGGATCTTTTTCTCTAGGTATTAATAGTAGCGTTAAATATTTATCTAGATCTGCTTTATAAATATTTTGTTTTCCTTTTGCTTTCTTCTTTCATTTGCCACTTGTTTTTTAGCCTCAGAATCTGGAGGTAAGAAGGTGAAGGCATAATTTTCTGGTATCCAGCCAGACCATACTTGACATCCAGTATCTGGCCGGATACTGAAGAAGTGGCTGGATCGGCCGGATAATGGAATGTGATCTGATAGTATCCGGCACATCCCTAATAGGGTGGATCGATTTTACATTGTTTTCGATTTCCATATTCTAATAGAGACAAAAACTTGCGCATGCATGAGAAAATAGCCTCTGCAAAATCTTAGCTTAATAGGTAATCATCTTCTGCCCCCGGCAGACTATAAAGTCGATGAAAAAGACCTCATATGATCGTTTTTCCAAGCGCGTTGTCCTACGTTAATATCTTTTGCCCCCGGCAACAATGTCAAATGTTGAAAAAATAGGTAATTTATATACATATTTTCAGATCGGCTCTTTGTCTTAAATAATGCATTTATATATTTCCCATAGCATTTATATCGTTGCTTAGGCATGAAATAACACATGCAAAATTTTATGACTCTAGGCTAGGGTTTAAAGGTCATCTCTGGTGAGTTCTGCCAGCAGCAGCTGCCACTGACGCGCCAGTATGCACTGCGCAGTTCCCTCAGTTGCCTTTTGACAGCGTCGAAGGCAGGTGTGTATTTTGCAGCTGGCTCCTCAAGTCCTCAGTGTGTGCGTGTGTGTGTGGCTCCTCAGTGTGCTCAATCTCTCTGCTCATATCCTTGTTTGTTTTTCTCATAGCTCTGTTTTTTTTCGATTTTATTGCGTAACAGAACAATACATTATTCTTTAATCTTTACAGGATGGCTACCGCTACAACTAGAAGATCGGTTACGTGTCCAATATTTGGTGCTGGGAAAGATTTGAATTTGCGATGTTTTCCCACATGTGAAGATGTGATGCAATACTACCATCATGTGAGAACTGAGTTGAGATCATCAAAGAAGGAACCTCCATTCAAAGACATCGCCGCTGTGGTCACAGAGAGACTGGAATACTTGTGGAAATTAGCTTCCATTCCAACAGTTTCGACAGCACGGATAAATCAAATGTTGAAAAGTTATCGTGATAAAATGGCTAACAACATCAAATCACTGAATGCGAAAAAGAAGAACGAATCGTTACAGAAAAATCTTGAGGCCTTCAAGAAATCAACTAAGACCACCTTATTTGACATATCGGCTTGTAAATGCCCTGATTTGACAAAATGCAGCTGCCCTCGTGAACGACGAGTACCACTGAAAGAGCAACAGTTTTTACTCGACCAAAGAAGTGATCGCAAAATGGCAATAGGAACTTTGGATGTTGAAACAACAAATAAAAACGAGATGACTCTTGCAAGAAGATTGGCGATATTGAAACAAGAAGGAATAGCAGAACATCAAGAGCCATCAACTAGTAAATGACAAGAAACTTCTCAAGAACAACCTTCTTCGTCAGCCTCTAGTGAAACCGAGGATACATCTATAGAATCATCATCATCGTATGAACTAACACCGAGAGATAAACATGACATGAAGGAAAAAACACGAATGAAACTGCAGGTACTTGCTGAAGCTTGTGATCGTATGGGCGTCTCAGACAGAGCTGCTTCATTTATTGCTTCTTCATTGTTAGAGGATGTTGGCTGGATACGAGAAGATGATGTCAGTTCAGTGATTGATCGAAATAAGATAAGAAGAGCCAGAAAAAGAGTTCGTTCTGAGCATCAGCAAGATGACAAGATCACGCTACCATTACAGGGCATTTTCTTTGATGATTTGATTCTAAGACAGATTACCGTATGTAAATCGACATGCAGCCAAAGGAAGGGTGGTTGGGGCTGGATAGGGTGGAACTCGACGTACAGCCACCTCCTCATGGTGAGTTCTGGGTTGCTAATTTTATAAAATTAGCAAGCGAGGAGCTGTACTTAGTACTTATCGTACTTATAACATCGCATTAACGTAATTATAATCCACATTTAGACTTTTCTCGGCGACAGAAGATATTACTCTAGAGTCATAAAATTTTGCGTGTGTTATTTCATGCCTAAGCAACAATATAAATGCTATGGGAAATATATAAATGCATTATTTAAGACAAAGAGCCGATCTGAAAATATGTATATAAATTACCTATTTTTTCAACATTTGACGTTGTTGCCAGGGGCAAAAGATATTAACGTAGGACAACGCGCTTGGAAAAACGATCATATGAGGTCTTTTTCATCGACTTTATAGTTATTAGGAATAATTTTAATGCATATTGAAATATTTTAAAAATTATAAAAAAAAATACGTTTTTGACTACTAAAATATGATTTTCATCGCTCTGCCGGGGGCAGAAGATGATTACCTATTAAGCTAAGATTTTGCAGAGGCTATTTTCTCATGCATGCGCAAGTTTTTGTCTCTATTAGAATATGGAAATCGAAAAAAATGTAAAATCGATCCACCCTAATCCCTAATTCTTAACTAGGGGAGAGTGGTACATATCTTGGCAAGACAGTGGGTGGGTGGTGTCACTGGGTTGGGGATGGTAGACAATGGGGGGTGAGTAAGGTTTGGTTGCTGGATAAGCAGTAGGAGAGGTATGGACTTAGATAAGATGAAGCAGATAGAAATGGGTGAGGAAAAGGAAAATTGCTTCCACTGAGAAGTGGGGGCCTTCGGCAAGTATGGATTGCAGATGCTCAGGCATGGAAATACTGGACAAGAGAGGGAAACACCCATGATGAAGAGCAGACAGGTTCAAGCATTTGACCAGGAGATGTACAACAGTGATCGGGGTATGGCAGGTAGGGCAGAGCAGGGCTGGTGATTTAGGGATAAGGTGACCATGTGTAATGTGTACATGTCCTAGGTGGAGATGGGCTAAAATCACTTCTTTATGGTGGGACCAGTGGAATGAGACCCAGTTTCCTAATTACAGTTTGATCTTGTGGAGTTTTTGTGTGGCCTGGTCCCATTCCCTTTGCCAGATAGTGAAGTGGGAGTGGAGAGTCAGGAAGAAGTCAGAGAAAGGGAGGTGCTGGGAGGAGGCTGGCAGTAAGCAGGCTATCTTTGCTATGTGGTTTGCCTCTTCATTACCCTGGATGCCAACATGTGCCAGGACCCAGCAGAAGGCAATTGTCTTGTGTTGGAAAGTTGTTAATAAGTGGAAGGTTTGCTGGATGGTGCAGATGGGCAAAGTTAAATCTCTCGAGGGAGAGAAGTACATTTTGGGAATCTGAATAAATGACAAAGGAGCTGGCAGAATGGGTGCATACAATGTCAAGGGCCTCCACAATCACAAAGAGTTCTGCTGAGAAAACTAAGGCCTCGCAGGGAGGGCTGACACCTTGAGAGAGCTGCTGGGCCAGTATCACTGCTGAGGCAGCTGTACCAACCTCCGAGCAGGAACCATCTGTATAAATGGAGTGTGTGTCTGGGTGTCAGGTTGTGTGTCCTATATGTCATAGTACTCATGGTAGTCTTTGGTAGGGCACACAGGTCCCTGCAAAACTTGATAAGGATGAGGAGCCAGGGAGGGTAGATGATGTATGAGATGGGGATAACTGAGGGTGAGGGGCATGTTGGAAAGGTTCAGGAAGGAGCAGACCACTTCACTGAAGTGCCAGGTCTATCCCTGGGGTGGGAGTTCAGAAATTACCACACATAGAAGCAAAGAGGTTAGCCCTTGCGCATGGAGGTATGTCCTCATGAGGAGCAGAAACCACTGGAGGGCGAGAGGAGGTAAGTGCATTCCACTTGGAGGGTGGAGGCTGGGGAAGAGCAGAAGGCACCAGTGGAGGTGGAGGCCCCTATTAAGTACTGGGTCCAAGATACAGAGGCAGGCATTAGAGGTTGAACTATATACAACACTGCCATAGTCCAGCTTCGAAGGAGCAAAGGAGAGAGCATCAGTCTGCACCCAATGTGGTATGGGAGAGGTGATCTAGGAGAGCAAGGGGATGTTGGAGGGATTACTTCAGGTGTTTGAGATGGGGAATCAATATATACATATGTGTGTATATGTATATATACTTTAGCATCAGAAATTATTTATATGTTTAATATCAACAAAAATACATAAGCCTGAATATAACTTTATTAACAGTATTAAAACGATATTACAACTGATAAATGCGCCATGTTGGTGATGTAGCTTCTTCTTTGCCTAGTTAGGTCAACTGTACACCCTTGATGATTGGTTACATCAAGGCATGATATTTTCATTAGTTTAAACAAAAATATCATACTTAATTTAAACAATCATCAAGGGTGTACAGTTGGCCTAACTGGGCAAAGAAGAAGCTACATTGTCAACATGGTACATCACGTACCTTATTTCCCAGCTATATTCACAAATTCTTATGGAGAAATAAATATAAAACTAACTTATTTGCGCATTTCATTATATTCATTAATGATATTTATCATTTTTAATATCATTTTAATAATTTTAATAATAAAGTTATAATTTCTGATTGTATAAACAACTTCGAACGCTAAAGTGAGGTACCGGTATATTTTATATTAGGCTACTATGGTGGTAGTCAATAGTTGTATATTAATTAGCTGACTTCAGTTTGACATCTTGCAAGATTTTATTATTATTAGCTATTATTAAAAAATGTAGCTCATGCCATTTATATATATATATATATATGAAAAGAAGAATCAACACAACGGCAAACATTTTCATTTATTTGTACATCAGACGTTTCGACAAATCTTTTGTCATCATCAGTGAGTTAAGTCTTAAAACCTTAAAACAAAATTGAAAAGTGAAAGTTACATCAATACAATATTAAAACCATTAAAATTAAAACCTTAAAGCAAAATGAAAATTGCATCAATACAAAATTAAAATCATTTAAATTTCATCACTATAAAAACTAAAATTAAATTAAATTTCATCACTATAAAAACTAAAATTAAATTACCTCAATAGGTAAATACACAATGTTTACATCCACCTCCATACTTGGCAAAGTCTAAGGGAATACTGGATGGTCAGAGGATTAGAAAGGATAGGTCTGTGAAAAACGGTTGGTTAGTTTAAAAGAGTTGTAATTTGTAGGATGAGCTATTATTATTAAGGGAGGGTTTGTTTCTATAGATGTACAAAGATTCTAAAATTCGGAGTTCTGTACGGTTATTGGATCTAGTTAAAATTTCAAACTGAGTTTTGTGAAGGGGATGGTCGTTTTCATTACTATGGTTTCTAATTGCGGATTGTGGAGGGCTACTGAGGGGACCATCCAGTATTCCCTTAGACTTTGCCAAGTATGGAGATGGATGTAAACATTGTGTATTTACCTATTGAGGTAATTTAATTTTAGTTTTTATAGTGATGAAATTTAATTTAATTTTAGTTTTTATAGTGATGAAATTTAAATGATTTTAATTTTGTATTGATGCAATTTTCATTTTGCTTTAAGGTTTTAATTTTAATGGTTTTAATATTGTATTGATGTAACTTTCACTTTTCAATTTTGTTTTAAGGTTTTAAGACTTAACTCACTGATGATGACAAAAGATTTGTCGAAACATCTGATGTACAAATAAATGAAAATGTTTGCCGTTGTGTTGATTCTTCTTTTCATCTGTAAGCTCCGTTTCCCTAAGGAGAAGTCAATAGTTTTGATATATATATATATATATATATATATATATATATATATATATATATATATATATATATATATGCCTACACACTGTAAGATGGGGTAACTGGGCCCTACTAAGTTATCTACCTACGTATGTATAGTACCTAAAATATATGGGAAAAATAACAAAATTTACCTTAAACTTAGTAGGGCCCAGTTACCCCATCTTACGGTGTGTGTATATATTATATATATTATATATATATATATATATATATATATATATACAGGGTGGCACAAAAGTCATGCATCATAGGAATTTTCAGTGTTATATATTTGGTTAAGATTTGGTAGAACACATCCATCAAACTCGATATCGATATTTATACAGAGGTAGAGCGAAAAAAACGAGAATATTTTATTCTATATTAATTTTGGTAGAAATTCCTATTTATTGAGATATTTATTTTTTAAATTATTAAATTTTGGCACCATTATTCACTAATCAAACCATCTCACCATTTATTATTACAGTTTAAAATGCCAATTGTGGTAAAAAATAATTGAAATGTCTTTTATTGTAACGCGCATAGTATTAGAAATAAATTGAATGAATTTAAGGTGGTAATTTATTCTGGGAACTATGATATAGTTGCTATAACCAAAACGTGGTTAAATACCATAACTCAGGACTTGTTGGGGGAACTTGATATAGCGGGTTTTAAACTTTTTACTAATGATAGGTACATAGGATTGGTAGTGGCATTTTGTTGTACATTCGTAATTCCCTTAGGGCTATCGAGGTTAAGATAGATTTTCAGACAGCATTAATGCGATATGCATTGAAGTAGGGTGTGTAGTATTAGTTTTAATTTCATTGTTGTTTATAGACCTCCCATTCAACCCCTCAATACTGATACTAGATTTTACACACTTCTTGGTAACTTTATTAATAATCAGGATAGTATACTTGTCAGAGACTTTAACTGCCCTAATGTTAATTATGAGACTATTACTGGTAATGATGATAAGGGTTTGAGACTGAGTTCATGGAAGATAATTTTTTGTGACAGATGGTTACTGAACCAACACACGTGACTATTTTAGATACATGTGGTGATGACAAATGACAAAAATATCTAAGGTTTGGAAGTAGGTGTGAGAGTTTGGGATGTAGTGATTACCAAATTATTAGGTTTAAGCTATTGATAGAAAACAGTAAGGATAGTAATGTACAGGTAAACCTCGATTTACAATGTCCCAATTTACGATATTTTGCGTTAATGATGGTGATGAATTAAGATCATCTCCCTATTTGCGATCAAAAAAATTTGCATTAACAATGGCCATCAGTCAACCAAACTCGCTGATGCTTGGAAGAGGGAATGCATCTCTCGCACAGCCCTCGACTTCTTCAGCCTCTCCAGAGTCTGTGTGGGAGTCAGAGTGACATCTCCACTCCATCTACAAGAGTCCCCTTAGCCTCGAAGGGGAGATGTGATGATAACCAGGCTTGTTCTTAATGATGTGGTGAGTGTTGTTTAATTTTCTATTGATTTTATGTGTAGGAATTTTTTTTCGGTGATACATGCGTGTTTGGGACTGGCTGGGAATGTATCCCATTAAATCCCATGTTATAATGAACTCTATTTATGATATTTCAATTTGTGATGGGGTTTTCAGGAATGCAACCCCATCATAAATCAAGATTTACCTGTAATAGAAGCCCCTGATTTTTGCAGGGCTAATTTTGATAATTTTGCAGATAGGATGAGAGTAGTGGATTGGGATAATTTATTTATGGGTAATGACAAATTTTCATTGGGAGGCATTTAAAGAAAGTTTTTTGGATATCAAAAGGGAGTTTATTCCGTGTAGGCCCAACCATGTTAGTAATCATGGTAGGCCCAATTGGTGGACTAGGGAAATAGGTGAGTTCATAAATGAGTGTAACAGAGTGTATAGACTTAATAAGCACAATGGTATGATAGCTCACTTTAATAGATATATTGAGCTTAGACATCAGGTTAAAAGATGTTAAGAATACTAAATGTAATTTTAAGATACTTGTAGCTGCAGATAGTAAACATAATCCAAAAACGTTTTTTGACTACATCAATAATCATAAGCTGATAAAAAATAACATAGCGAGGTCCTCTAGTGGACACTAATGGCACTTTGGCTTCCAACACTCAGACAATCGCGGGTATTTTTAACAACTTTTTTGCAACAGTTTTTACCATAGATGTAAATAATATCCCCAACATTGACGATATCATTCCACTTAGTAGTGAGACTATTTTGAATGAAATAATTGTTTACGAAGGTGAGATTGCACATTATATCAATAAGCTAAAAGTGAGCATGGCTCCAGACCCTGGTGCGCTTTATCCTCGACATTTGAAAGATGTTATTGTAGGCCCTTTAACAAACATTTTAATAAGTCATTGGAAGCAGGGATTATTCCTGAAGACTTCAAATTAGCTAACATTACACCCACTTTTAAAAACAGTGACTGCACTGCACAGTAGCTAGCAATTATAGGCTTATTAGCTTAACGTGAATTGTAGGTAAACTTTTAGAATCCGTAGTTAGGGACCCATATCATCGATATGGGGTGGTTGGATGTACGTAGCAGGGTCCCTCAAGGTTCAGTGTTAGGCCCATTGCTATTCATAATCTACATTAATGACATATAGGCTTCACCAGTAATGTGTCAAAATTCACGGATGATACTAAAATAGGCAGTAAAGTTCTTAATGTGGAAGATAGAAATAGGCTCCAAGACAATGTAAATAGGATAATGTGGCTGGATAAGTGGCAGATGCAATTTAACATAGGTTCTCGTAACAACAATTACACACACAAAAGATGATACACAGTTAGCGAGCATTGACAGTGCATTTGTGCCAAAAATTAAGGTCAGATGCAATTGAAACAGCATGAAATACACCAGAAAAAAAACATTTTCATCACTAGTTTGGGTGGATGTGTTCTACTGAATTTTTACCTATTATTTTTTTCTTTTAGGTAGAGGATCGCTGTGAAATTAACAATCTATAGGTGAGAGGGTGAGCTTGGTTTTAATGTATGGAATACTAGGTACAACAAATTGATGAATTGGTATGGAATTGAAATTCTGTACAGATTCATCAATTTGTTGTACCTAGTATTCCATACATTAAAACCAAGCTCACCCTCTCATCTACTGTTAATTTTGCAGCCATCCTCTACTTAAAAGAAAAAAATAATATAGTCAACACTGAAAATTCCTATGATGCACACTTTTGTGACACCCTGTATAGTGTATATATATGCAGTATATATATACAGTGGGCCCTCATTGTTCGTGATTAATTGGGACTGAGAAAAATGCCACGAATTACAAAATTGTGAACAACAAGATCCATTTTCAATGTAAAATGGCTAATTGGTTCCAAAACCTCAAGGATGGCAGTATAAAATATCCTTAAAATGCCAAAAATGTTATATTTTAATAAAATAAACACACAATATACTGAAGCAATACATATTATTAAACAATGATTTGCATCAAACGCTAATAAAAACCAATAACATTACTCTAATATTACATAAACAATGATACTTTACGTAAATAAAACTTTTTACTGTATGTAATATAAAACAATATTATTACATAAACAATTATGTAAAGCAATATTATTTTATAAACAACTAAATAACACACTAAATATAGTACACTAGTGTTGAAGAGCATGAAATGACAACCTCACTCAGTGAAGGACACAGCACGACTGAGCCTGCATTGACCTGCATAGGCAGCGTTGCAGATGCCATGTGACAAAATCACAAATTTGCGGAGTCAGTTGTGAATTTACCAAACCATGGTAGTAAAATGGGTCATCACAAATTTGCAAAATTGTGAATAGCGAGCCTCACAAACAATAATATCTTCTTGTCCTGTTCTTGTTGCTGTTCCATGCGTTGGTCTCTCTTCACACAAAGGTCAAGCTGGTTGCCCCACCTCTAGGTCTGGCTTGGTGTAGTAGAGAGTTGCTTTCTTGCACTCTCCACTGTACATAGCCAGACTGTACACCCAGCTCATCTGGTACTGTCCTGAGCCAGGCATCTAGTCTTCTCTTGAATAGTTTAACTTTGACCCCCTGACAACCAAGCTATTTTTCTTCAGTGTTGAAGAGGTCCCATGCCGGGCCTTTAATTTGGGAACACTACACATTCTGCCCTTCCTATTTTCCAGTGTTGTTTGAATGGTAATTGGGTTTAGTTTTAAGTTTGGTACCAGTTTTTCAATCATTTTCCAATATATATATACAGGGTGGGCGGAAAGTAGCTCCCTATTTTGGATTGGTAAAAAAATACGTATATTATCCATTTATTTCAGAAGAAATAATATGAAAAGGTAGGCATACATGGTAGGTTTTCTCTAAAATTCAATGTGGGCTCCAACTCTTTCCACCAGCTTCTGGAGCCGCCCAGGAATGGCGTCCACTGACTTTAGCAGGAACTCCGGCGGGATGGAGGACATGACTTCCCGAATTCGGTCCTCCAGTTCTTCCAATGTCCTCGGTTTGGTGCGGTAGACTTCTTCCTTTACCCACCCCCAAAGAAAGAAGTCGCACGGTTACCGCTGAAAAACGGCAGAATCGGTTCAGTGTAACGGTGTGGTGTGGTATGACCTCAGATCAGGTTGTGGGCCCGTTCCTTCTGCGCAACACCATGAATGCTGAGCGGTACCTTGCTATGTTGCGAAACGAGGTCTGGCCGGTTGTCAGCACATGGGAGAACATCGACGATCTGATATTTATGCAAGATGGCGCCCCTCCGCACTTCGCTCTTGTTGTCCGTGAGTGGCTGGATGCCCACTTCCCTGGGCGTTGGATGGGTCGTCGTGGTCCACATCAATGGCCAGCCAGGAGCCCCGACTTGACACCGTGCGACTTCTTTCTTTGGGGTGGGTAAAGGAAGAAGTCTACCGCACCAAACCGAGGACATTGGAAGAACTGGAGGACCGAATTCGGGAAGTCATGTCCTCCATCCCGCCGGAGTTCCTGCTAAAGTCAGTGGACGCCATTCCTGGGCGGCTCCAGAAGCTGGTGGAAAGAGTTGGAGCCCACATTGAATTTCAGAGAAAACCTACCATGTATGCCTACCTTTTCATATTATTTCTTCTGAAATAAATGGATAATATACGTATTTTTTTACCAATCCAAAATAGGGAGCTACTTTCCGCCCACCCTGTATATATATATATTTTTTTTAACTGCAAATAACACACAGTATAATTAATGTAAAGAACGATGCTTGTGTAGAAGAAACAGCCGTACAAGATGGGGAGAGAGAATGAGCAAATGAAAAATGAGGCACCTCCCAGGAATCGAACCCAGGATCATCCAGTTGCTGTCAGATATGCTAACCACTGCACCAAGGTCCCCGATCAGTCAACTCGTAATTCTCCTACATATGGATTCAATTCCTGGGAGGTGCCTCATTTTTCATTTGCTCATTCTCTCCCCATCTTGTGCAGACGTTTCTTCTACACAAGTATCGTTCTTCACACACACACACACATACACATACATACAGGGTGAGTCAAAAGTCTCCATACATAGGCAAAATGGTCACTTTATTATGCAATCACTTGTAAGTCACAAAATATGCTCTATGTGGGCAACATTACACTGAATGCACATACATATGCATTCCTCCCAGTCATGGCAAACTCACATTAACACGTCTGGTGTTGTGTGTGCACACGCATCACGAATGCATTCCTTTAGGTGGTCCGTGTTTTGTATTTTCACCTGGTACACCATGGCCTTCAAGTGCCCCCACAAGTAAAAATCAAGGGGGGTGAGGTCTGGAGACCTCGGAGGCCACTCCACCAGACCACAGCAGCCAATCTAGTGACCTGGAAACTGCTGATCCAGCCACTGGCGCACGCTGATACCGTAATAGGGTGGCGCGCCATCTTGCTAAAAGTACGCTGGAAATCCCCCATCCTCATTCAGTAGGGATGGCATGACTATCTTACAGCATGTTTAGATGATACATTTCAGCATTCAGATTGGTGTCAATGAAAAAAGGGCCAACAATTGTGTTGCCCCATATCCCGCACCACACCATCACTTTTCCAGCACCTTGCATCTTTGAGGGACTCATCCAGTGCAGGTTGTCATCACTCCAATAATGTATGTTTTGACGATTAACCTCTCTGTGAACATAAAAGTTGGCTTCATCTGAAAACAGGATGCCAGCCAAGAACTCTTGTCTCTTCATCCACTTTTGTTCTTGCCCATTCACAGAATTCCAGCCACCTATCCAGGTCATCTTCACTAAGATACTGCAACATTTGCATTTTGTATGGATGCCATCTGTGCTCTTTCATAATGCGGATGATACTCCTTTGGCCAGGGCTGTGGAGTCGGAGTCAGAGTCGTGGAGTTGGAGTCGGAAGCAATTTTGGTGGTGCTGGAGTCGGAGTCGGTAAAAATGTACCGACTCCGACTCCGACCTCAATATAAATTTTAATAAAATATGTTTTTGTGTGTGATATCACTGGCAGCTATGGTGGTTAAACCACTTAAATAATAAACACAATGTTTTCCATTTCAGACACTAATGCCATTAATTCATTTTTTCTTTTCAGATAATATTTTTTATTTTTAATGCTTATTTAATTTCGAGTTCTTTCTAAATTTCATAAGTTTTTAACTTTCAAGTCTAAAACCCCTTTCACAATGGCAAAGACACTTCCAACAAAGTCTGCAGTTTTTTAATATTTTACAATAACCACAGATGGGAAACATTTCATGTGTCAGTGTATGATAGATGATGATGATGAAAAATTATGTGAAGCAAAAATCAGTGGTTTTACTGGCTCTGATAAAAATGCACCAACCAGAGCATCAAATTTGAAAAGACATTTGCAGTGTTTCCATCCCAAAATTTTAGAAGTTGTCATTGAGAAAGATAGTAATAAAAACCTTCCAACTACTTCAAAGTTAACAAAAGATCAGAAATCTACTGAATGACAAGCACCACTTACAAGATTCTTTACTACAGACAAAGTTACCGTAACAATGACCACAGATGATGATGCTTCACGTGGTGGTGATGAAATGCCTCTTGTGTAATTATCATCATAGCAGATTTAGAATTAATATACCTTCGGAGTCGGAGTTGGATAGACAAAAAATTGAGTCGTCGGAGTTGGTTTTTTATGTGCCGACTCCACAGCCCTGCCTTTGGCTGACACCGCATTCTGCACACATCTGTCGAGTGCTTTTCTGGGGACTCTTTGCGAATGCTGCCAGCACCATGGTCGCTGTGCCTTCATCAGTGGCTGTTCGTGGACAGCCACTTCTCGGTTGGTCTGCAACACTTCCAGTCTTCTTGAACTTCTCAATGAGTTTGGCAATGGTGTCGTGTGTGATGTGCATGCCAGGGGCGTGTCTCCTGTTAAAATCCTCGGCAACCTTGCGACAGCTTCCTCATCCTGCCAGAAGAATGATCTCTATACACACTTCTTGGGACAAAGGGCATCTCAGCACATCACCTGCAAAAAAATTAAAAATAAATAATCATTTATTTATCATGACCATTTTGCCTATGTATGGAGACTTTTGACTCACCCTGTATGTATATATATATATATATATAAGCAAACAACCACAGGGAAAAGGAAAAAGAAACACAAATCCAAGCGCTTTCGTGATATATTCACATCTTCAGGGAAAAACAAGTAATCCTTTTCCCTGTGGTTGTTTGCTTATTAATAAGATCACATGTTATTCTGTGATTTTACTGTGTATGTATATATGTATATATATATATGTATATATATATATATATATAATATATATATATATATATATATATATAAGGGTGGCCCTTATTTTTCAACTTTTGAAATTACTTACTCCCAACCCCTAATCTTCTTCCAATATATAAAAGCGTGCTCTGTGCAAAATTTCAGCTCAATTGGGCTATATTAAGGTGGCCCCCAAAGGCCCTAAAGTTTCAAAATTCACTGATAATTGGTATTTCTAATATAAAACCTTTATAATTCATTTGCAAACTTTGTTTGGGAAAATAATCACAAAGCATAATTGAACTTTCTAGAACCTTCCAGAAGTGTTTTTTTTACGCACTTATGATACTTTTCAATTTCCGTGAATATCTCGTCCAATTTTGGTTTTAAGTAAATAATGGTTATAACTAAATTTATTGTAAATTTGGTTTTAAATAAATAATGGTTATAACTAAATTTATTGTAAATTGAATTCTCTTTCGATCATATTCTATATTTCTTTCGAATAAAACACTGTAAAGAAGATAAAAACGGTTTTATATGAAAAATATCAATATTGTTAAAATCTGAAACTTTAGGGCCTTTGGGGGCCATCTTAATATTGTCTGATTGAGCTGAAATTTTACACAGAGCATTTGTACATGGATTAGAACAACTTTGGAGGTTGGGAGATGAAAAATATTTCATTTCAGAAAATCACATACAACTAAGGGCCACCCTAAATTATATATATATATATTATATATATATATATATATATATATATATATATAGTGAGTCAAAGGTCTCCATACTTAGGAAAAATGGTCACTTTATTATGCAATCACTTGTAAGTCACAAAATATGCTCTACGTGGGCACCAATGCACATACAGATGTGTTCCCCCCAGTCATGGCAAACGTGCATTAACACATCTGGTGTTATGCGTGCATACGCATCACGAATGTGTTCCTTTAGGTGGTTCGTGTTTTGTCTTTTCACCTGGTACACCATGGCCTTCAAGTGCCCCCACAAGTAAAAATCAAGGGGGGTGAGGTCTGGGGACCTCAGAGGCCACTCCACTGGACCATGGCAGCCAATCCAGTGACCCGGAAACTGCTGATCCAGCCACTGGCACACGCAGATTACCATTTTGCCTATGTATGGAGACTTTTGACTCATGCTGTGTACATATATATAATTATATATGTATGCAGTAGCTATAACTAATACACATTTTTGGTAAAGGTTGCTTAAAATTAATCAAAACCTACATGAAAATTATTGACTGCCCAGTTAGGTTAACTGTACATGTATGGTACGCTCTTGATGATTGGTTAGGTTAAGTCGTGATATTTTTGTTTAAACTAATGAAAATATCATGACAACCAATCATCAAGGGCGTACAGTTGACCTAACTGGGCATTCAATTAACCTAACATAAGTGTAGTGTATCATGCATGGCACCTATATTTTTCATTCATAGCTATATGTAATCTACTTTGTATTACCAGTATTTACAATTGATAATATAGCCTCATACTATCAAGTGTTTTCGTAATGCAGCTCTGGAACCTGGACACAGGTTCCATAGCCTGTAAGCTGCAGAACCTACATGCAGGTTCCAAAGCCACTTTGTAGTCTTTATTACATTACATTTGGAAAACATGAAGCCACAAGGGCCTATCAAGGTTATCCAAATCATGAGCTATATTTTATAATAAAATTGTGCAAAATATCAATCTCAATATAGCTATGTAACAAAACTATTTACAAAGCTACCAAAGTAGCCTACATAGCTAACTTAAGCTAAGAATATAGACTATTTACAATCTACAAACTAACCATCTCATTCATGAAAGCATCCAAACTAAATGTCCAAACTAGTATCCAGTCTTAACTAACCTAATATATTATGAAGCTGTTATGGACTCAAACGCTCTCTGGCAAAACTCCAGAATTCAGAGGCAATTTGGGAACAGTGTTCCTAATAGTTTATTAACATGGTTTGGATAATCTTGAAAGACCCAAGTGGCTTCATATTTTCCAAATGAAACAATGTAATGTTAAGCTGAGTTAGATTAGGTCATTTGGTTGATTAGTTAGGTTTGGTGAGATTAAGCTAGGTTAGGTTGGTCCTGACTGCAAAATCTGCTCAAATCCCATAACACTCTCACATCTGATATGTCAGGGGATGTTAACTGAAATTACTCACACCCAACACATCAGGCAAGAACTTGAAACTGAAATTACTTACAAGTGCTCAACACATAGGGCAAAGTTGAAACTAAAATTTAAGTTTTGACTGAAATTAACACAAGAATTCTTCATACTGCGCAGGTTTTGACAAAAATGGGAGCATCACGTAAATTATGTGAGAATCTTACAGATTCTACAGCCTGGAGGTTAGTTACATTAGATTAGTAATTATGAACTGTGTCTGAACTGAATCTGGATTCTAGTTTTACCAATGTCACAGCCCTAAATTTGAACTAGGATCAGATGAAATTCCTGACTTTAAAAATGAAAATATGACTGAACTAGTTAACGAGTTAAATTGTATAAATTGGGCAGAGTTTTTTGAGCTTCAACCAAAGTAAATCTACAGAGTATGTATGGGAAAAGTTAAAAAATAAAATAAAAGATGTCCAAAGTAAATATATTCCTTAGCATAAAATAAGAACCAGAAATAACAGAGAACCCTGGATAAATCTATCTATTAAGAAAAGAATAAGAGATAAGAGAAAGGCCTTCAGCAAATTTAAGAGTTCTAACCCAAAATGAAATGGACCTTGAAATCTATAAAAATAAAAGACAAAGAAAGCAAGAAACTTATGAGAGATAGTAAATGCAATTTAGAGAGGAACTTAACCAAAAATTGTAAAGGAAATCCCAAAAAGTTCTTTAGTCATGTCAACTTGAAAAAAAGATCTAATAAAAAAATTGGACCCCTTCATGTTGATGACAAAATTATTGAAGATGATTCCAAGATTACAAGGGAGCTAAATAGATATTTCTGCTCAGTATTTACAAAGGAAAATGTAAATACAATTCCAGATTTTACATTGGTACCATAACACAAGAGAGAGAGATAAATCATATAAATATTGAGGAAGTGGATATTTTGAGAGCAATTGACAGGCTAAACAGTGATAAGTCACCAGGACCTGATGAAATTTATCCTATAGTAGTAAAGGAAGCAAAATATAGCATAGCCCAAGCACTTAAAATACTTTTCAACCTTTCATTTATTAACAGCGAAGTTTCAGAGAACTGGAAAACAGCAAATGTGATCCCACTTTTCAAAAAAGGAAACAAAAACTTAGCTAAAAACTATAGACCAATTAGTTTAACTTCTATTATTTGCAAATTACTTGAAAGTGTCATCAGAGACAAAATTACAATATTCTAAGATGAAGGATTAATTAGTAATAACCAACATGGCTTTCGAAATGGCAGGTCATGTTTGACAAACTTAATTGAGTTTTATAATAATATGTTGAAGCATCTGGATAATAAAGAATCTGTAGATATTGTGTACTTAGATTTTGCCAAAGCTTTTGATACAGTTCCTCATACATAAGCAGTTGCTTGTTAAAGTTAGAGCTCATGGAATAAAAGGGACAGTAGCAAATTGGATTGAATGGCTTGGAGAAAGAGAACAGAGTCCAGTTAAATGGGACTAGGTCTACATGGAGCCCTGTTCTGAGTGGAGTCCCACAGGGGTCAGAACTTAGACCTCTACTTTTTATTATTTATATTAATGACTTTGAAAAGGGTCTAATTTGTAAAACTTCAACATTTGCAGATGATACAAAATTGGGACAAAATGTAAGATCTTTAACAGGTGCCATAAAATGCAAAAGGACATTGATAGAGTAGTTACTTGGGCAGATAGATGGGAGATGAAATTTAATGTGGAAAAGTGTAAAGTTATGTATGTTGGTCATAACAATCCAGAATTTGAGTATAACATGGATGAAAGCTGGATTAATAAAGAAAAAAGGAGAGAGAGATTTGGGTGTTATTATGAATCATGATCTTAAACCTATAAATCATTGTATTGAAATTAGAAATGAGGCTAATGCTAGAGTGAACCTAATGCAAAAACATATAGAATATAAATCACCAGAAATTATAAGTAGGCTCTACACTTCATACGTGAGGCCTCTTCTTGAGTATTGCATCCAGTTCAGTACTGTAGTCCTTATTTAGAGGAAGACAAAGACACTAGGCTAGAAAAAGTACAAAAGAGAGCCACAAGGATGATACCATGCCTTAGACACCTTAGTTACAAAGAGAGATTGGAGCACCTAAACATGTTTTCCCTAAAGCAAAGAAGGTTACGAGGTGATATGATAGAAGTATATAAAATAATAAATGAGTTAGATAATATAGACTTCCACTCTCTTTTTACAAAGGATCACAATGATAGGACAAGAGGCCATAGCCTTAAGCTTTTTCAGCAAAGATGCAAATCACAGTTAGTACAACATAGTTTTTCAAATAGAGTAGTAAAATTCTGGAATAGCTTAGATGAAGGAGTTGTGAGTTCCCATACTTTGGAGACTTTTAAGAATAAACTAGATAAATTAATGACTCAAAGAGGTATTTGGTAATGATGTTCTACTGGAACTGGTAATGGTGTGGAGAAGAGGTTTGTGAACCCTTCCCACATATACATACCTATATAGTTTATTTTTTATATGGGTAAATCTCATCACCCACACAGAGTGATGGGACATAGGGAGGCAGCATCTTGGGTTAGGGGATACTCTCTATCTTAATAGCCCCCATTTAGAGAGATTTCTCTGCTGAGCAGTGCCCCCCATAGCACTGTGATGTATGAAAGACTCAGTATGGTCACTTGCCTCATAGACACCTTCAAATGGGTGTACATTCAAATACTCTTTACATTCTTTACAGTCCCACTTACTCCTTTTCTCTTAATTGCAGAGCTGTATTATTCAGGTTGTATGTACATAGCTATATACATATAGTCTCATGAGAAAGTAGACAACCTGATCCTTCAGGTCTGCAAAACTATTGTAAGGTACTGTATATATACGTAGGTAGTAGACAAGCAGCAACTAAGATCCTCTAGATCCATGTAAAACATCTTGAGATGAGATAATCATATGTTGTTTAAAATTAGTACAGTAGTGGTACTGAAGAATGATCCACAGGTTCCAAAGATTTAAAGTTAATGTGACAATCTGCAGAGATCAATTGTATCTTAATTTTGCATGCAACTGTATTTGTGGTTTGTTTATATTAACAGTGGAGCCACCCAAATAGGCCAAAGGGCGCCTTGTGTGCTCACTATAAAATTTTTTACCATGTTACCAAAGGTGGCTGCTTAAACTAAAGGCTCCAAACCAAGTTTGATTAGTTAAGCCTATGGCCTATTCTGTCATTTTAGTATTCACCTTATTGCAAACTTCATTACCATAAATAGGCCTACCCTTCTGCTTTGCAACTTTATAAAATTAGTTTGTAACAACCTAAACCTGACTTAGCTTAACTTAAGTGGCTTAATCTTAAAAAAAACCTACAAACCTCTACTGTAATTCCTTCAATCCCATATAGATAAAACTATAGATGATGATCTTGAAATAACTGAAGAACTAAACAAATACTTCTCATCAGTATTCACAAATGAAAATTTAAATAATATTCCTGATCTTATACTACCAGGACAAGATAAGAAATAAATTAATTAAGGGTAACAAAACTAGATATCCTAAAAGCAATAGATAAATTAAAAATGGAAAAATCTCCAGGGCCAGATGAAATGCATCCAATAGTCATAAAAGCTGCCAAAAAGAATATGTGCAGGCACTAGAAATTATTTTTAATAAATCATTGATATGTACTGAAATTCTAGAGGATTGGAAGAAAGCAAATGTGGCTCCAATCTTTAAAAAAGGAAATAGAAACTTGGCAAAAAACTACAGACCCATCAGCCTCACCTCCATTATTTGCAAATTACTCGAAAGTATCATTAGAGGTAAAGTTACTGAGTTCCTTGAAGGGTGCAACCTTATAAATGATAGCCAGCATGGCTTTCAAAATGGAAGGTCCTGTTCAACCAACTTGATTGAATTTTATGATGGAGTCCTATTGCATTTGGACAATAAAGAGCCAGTAGATATAGTATACTTAGATTATGTTCTTATGTAAGATTGTTGGTAAAAGTTAGAGCCCATGGTATAAGAGGTCATATAGCTGACTGGATAGAAGAATGGCTGAGAAACAGAAAACAGAGAGTTCATCTAAATGGAAATAAGTCTACTTGGAGACCCGTATTGAGCGGAGTCCCACAGGGGTCTGGTGCTGGGACCTCTGCTTTTTGTTGTCTCTATAAATGATCTAGAGAAAGGCCTATCATGTAAAACCTCAAAATTTGCTGATGATACAAAATTAGGCCATAATGTTAAGTCAGTAGCAGGAGCAATGACAATACAAAAAGACTTAGATAGAGTAACAACCTGGGCAGATAAGTGGGAGATGAGATTTAATGTTGATAAGTGCAAGGTTATGCATATTGGGCCAAAAAATCCAGAATTTGAATACAATATGAATGGAATTTGGATTAAAAATGATGATAAAGAGAAAGACTTGGGTGTCACTGTGACTAATGAACTTAAACCCTCAAATCACTGTATGGAAATCAGAAATAAAGCAAATGCTAGACTCAATCTCATGCAGACACACATTGAATACAAATCACCCAATATTATAAATCAACTATACATTTCATATGTGAGACCCCTCCTCAAATACTGTATTCAATTTAATAGTCCCTATTTGATACAAGATATTGAAAAACTGAAAAAAGTACAGAAACGAGCAACAAGAATGATCCCATCTCTAAGACAATTGACATATAAGGAAAGACTGGCGTATCTAAACATGTTCTCATTAAAAAGGAGGAGGTTAAGGGGTGATATGATAGAGGTGTATAAAATGATAAAAGGGTTGGATAAGATAGATTTTGAGTCTCTTTTCATTAAAGATCACAATAACCAGGTCATAGTATGAAATTATTTAAGCCAAGATGTAGAACAAATTTAAGAAAACATAGTTTTATGAACAGAATAATTAAGTTTTGGAACAGTCTGACAGAAGAAGTGGTGACTTCAGATACACTTGATTTTTTCAAAAGAAGGTTGGATAGTTTGATGTCTACAAGGGACATCTGATAATAGTGTTTAAACCCATTTTTATTGCATGAATGGTACTAGTTTATTTCATAAATATTACATGCATTTAGGTGATAGATCCCACAGCTCAACACAAGTGTTGTGGGATATAGGGAGGCAGCATCTTGGGTTAGGGGATACTCTCTGTCCTTACACACCCTATTTAAAGAGATTCCTCTACTGAGCGGTGCCCCACATAGTACTGTGAGGTATTGAAAAACTCATGATCTTCAAACACCTTTAAATGGGAGACCCAAAATGGGTGCACACACATTTCTACATTACTGTACAGTCTTTATAGCCACACCTACACTTTTCCTCCTAAGTATATATATTGTAATGGATATGGTTGTAAATTGTGACTTGGTCCGCAATTGATATGAACCGTGACTTATTTTTGGTTGGCAAGGTACTGGTATTGATGGGTATTGGGTACCATAATGAAATTGACTAGATTCTTTGGATCTGATATATTTGCATGTCAGTTATAAATAGATATAGAGTGTAACATATTTGTGGATAGTAGCCTATTATGACTTTGATCCTCTGGATCCAGAGATTCTATATCTAGTTTTAAATTGATAATTAATTAGTTTTAAATTGATATTAATTAGTTTTAAATTGATAATTAATTAGTTTTAAATTGATAATTAATTAGTTTTGTAAAAATTGGTTGTTGCCAATGTACAGCCAGTTTTTACATAGTGGAGCTACCTCGATGGCTGAAGTGGCCCCTAGTGTGCCCACTATAAAAATTTCTTATGTTATTGACAGCTATTCTTATGAACAAACTAATTAGCCCCAACAAAAACACAAATAAAACTAAAAAAAAGTAACATCCAGGAAACTCATTTCCCAACAATGTTAAGGTAAGTGTGCCCCAAGTCATCTGAGCCAGAGCAGAAAAAGAGTAAACAGCCAACTGAACTTCACCTAAGGCCAGCGGCCTAGAGCGAGCCAGCGCCACACAGCTCCGAGTCCGCCACCCTAACCACCAAGCTAAGGGTCCCCTGAAAACAGGATTAATGTAGCCAAAACCAGCTCTCAAACTTCGAAGCAGCAAAGCAAATACAAAAAGGAAACTTAATTGATGTAGAAGAATTCTTGTCGACGGCAGCCACTTTTCGATGTCAATGGACAGATTAAATTTTGTATTGGAGACATAACAAATGTAGGCCACATTAGGCAAAAACACAGGATATAAAGTTATTTTGGAAAATATTCAATTTCGAGGTCATCTATCTATGTGTCAAAAGACATGTAAATACTTAGGTCATGTAATTAATTACTCACAAGCTGCGAGATGAACGTAAAAAGCTGTATGTACAGGGTATCATGGTAGTAAGGAAATTTGGTGTGTTCAGAATCATTTACAACTTATCTTTTTAGAACTTACTGTACTGCATTGTATACATCCCATCTGTGATGGAACTATACAAAAACTGCTATGAATAAACTCTCTGTTGCTTATAATATTTTTTGTATGCTATGTAGGGAACAAAAATGGTGCAGTGCCAGTTTTATGTTTACTACGCGTAACCTACCTACCAGCCAAATGTTAATCCGGAAGAATATATACAATTTCATTACTAGGGTCCAAAACAGCTCTGTGTTATTGTATAATGTCCTGTCTTCAGATACTGTGTCCCTTTCACCTATATGGCACAGGGGCGGAACCAGCCTTCAGAGCTGACCGTCTTCCAAAATTTGAAAAGTAAAAAATGCCTACGGAACTACAGTATTGTAAATCGTGAAATTTTCGCTAGCACCTTTTCGGCAGAAGTACATTTTCAAGTTGCTCTTACATATTTTTAAATGAAATGAAAGATATAAAAATGAAACAATGGAAAATTACATCATATTTATCAAAATATTATATAATTAAATATTATATATATTATATATTATTAAAATATCATATAATAAAAAAATTCACTGAAAATTCTGACCGTCTTCCGGAAGACGGTCTAAATCCGCCCCTGTGGCAGTCTTGGTTCAGACAACTGCTGGTTTACAATACCTTATTTTTGTAATGTAGCAAAGATTATATATGCATATTAGGTTGTGTTATAATAAGTGTTATAAGATGTCTCATGTAATAACAGTATACAAAATTGTCAGATAATTAATCAAACAGTATGTTAGGTTAAGTGGCTATGTTGGCCTTATTTTTGTATGAAGTTCAGTGTATACGTAAGATTGTACTTGTATGTTAGGTTAAGTGGCTATGGATTGAGAATGATCCGCAATAAAGATGTTTTGTTTGTTTTTTGTACCCTAGATTGGCAAAAGTTGTTCACGTTTGGAATAACTAACCAACCTAAAACCATCCCCTGACCTAGTGTAACCTAACCTGGACGTAAGACTCACCCTGATTGGTTCGATGGGTGAAATGGACTCTGATGGCTCATAAACTGAATATTATCCCTAATTTAAAATATATTTAACAAACTTTAGTGGGTGGTTCAAAAGTCCCTCTCTATTTTTCTGAAATAATGATATCTCTATTTTATTTAATATCGGCCATAGATGATGATACTCGTAGACAGACAAGAACGTGTGATGGTAGTAATACTACGTATCCAAGGGAAGAAGTGCAAAGAAATTTGAGAAAAATTCGAAAGAAGATTTCACAAACCAGGATCTGCAGACAAAGCAATTCGCCAGCTGGTCAATAAATTTAAAAGAACAGGATCTGTTCATGATGAAGCAAGATCTGGACGTCCAGAAATTGTCGAATTGGTAAGAAATACCTTTGAAACAAATCCTAGAATGTCAACTCGCACAGCATCACGTAGACTGAGCATACCAAAAACGACTGTTCTAAGGATTTTAAAATCAAAATTAAAAAAGAAAAGTTACATATTTAAGTGCTACATGAGTTACACGAAGAGGATTATCGAAGATGAGCCGCCATGTGCACAGAATTGATTGAAAAATTCATACCAAAACATATTAAACCACATTCTCTTCAGCGATGAGACGACATTCCACACATGCGGAAAAGTTAATCAACATAATTGCCATATCTGGGATAGTGAAAAACCAGCCGAGTTCTACGAATGGGAGAGATTCTCTTAAAGTTAGTGTCTGGCTGGATATGACAAGATCGAAGATTTGCGGACTTTTTTTCTTTGCAGAAACTACGGTAACAGGGTCAATTTATTTTGACATGCTTCAACAGTTTCTTGAACCTCAACTTCGTTCAGATAGCATTCTCGATACTGTTGTCTTTCAACAAGATGGAGCTCCATGTCACTACAAACATCGTTCGGGCGTACTTTGATGATCTCTCACCAAATCGCTGGATTGGACGTGGTGGGAACAGGCCATGGGCGCCATGATCTCCGGATTTAAAACCATTAGACTTCTTTGCGTGGGGCTTTATAAAGTCTGAGGTTTACAAAACAAGAGTTACAGACCTGCAGTGTCTGCGAACCCACATTGTCGCGGCAGTCGCTAAAATAACCCCAGAGATGCTTGAGAATGTTCCGCAATGCAGTGGACAGATTTGAGATTTGCAGAGACACTGATGGTGCTCACGTCGAATCTTAGACCGAAGCTTGATAAATAAATATACATCTAATTATGTTACTACATTTTTACCCTAAAATACTATTATGTCAGTAAAATAGATAGGGACTTATGGACCACCCTGTATATATATATATATATATATATATATATATATATATATATGGTGGCCAAAAATTCCCTATGAATTTCACAATTAAACATGTGAAATGAATGAATGATTCAAACCTACAAGGAAAAAGAAAAAATTATTCCAAGGACTTTCATGTACTCCGCAGTACACCTCGTCAAGGAATGACCAGGTATACTGCTGAATACACGAAAGGCCTTGGAATAATTTTTTCTTGTGGTTTGCATTTTATATATATATATATATATATATATCGTAAAGAACGACGCTTGTATAGGAGATATTCCGCGCAAGACGAGAGAGGAGAACAGAACAAATGAAAAAATGAGGTAACCACCTGGGAATCGAACCCGGATCTTCCGATTGCCGGTCAGACGCGATACCATTACACCATGGACCTCACTCTTCCAAATGCCGTAATTCTTCTACATACTCGCAGAAACCAATGCCCCAAGGGGCACCTCCCGCATGCCGTAACATTATATACATTCAACTGCAAAGAACACGCAGTATAAATAACGTAAAGAACGACGCTTGTATAGGAGATATTCCGCGCAAGACGAGAGAGAGAGAGAACAGAACAAATGAAAAAATGAGGTAACCACCTGGGAATCGAACCCGGGATCCTCCGATTGCCGGTCAGACGCGATACCATTACACCATGGACCTCACTCTTCCAAATGCCGTAATTCTTCTACATACTCGCAGAAACCAATGCCCCAAGGGGGCACCTCCCGCATGCCGTAACATTATATACATTCAACTGCAAAGAACACGCAGTATAAATAACGTAAAGAACGACGCTTGTATAGGAGATATTCCGCGCAAGACGAGAGAGAGTAATGGTGTAATGGTATCGCGTCTGACCGGCAATCGGAAGATCCCGGGTTCGATTCCCAGGTGGTTACCTCATTTTTTCATTTGTTCTGTTCTCTCTCTCTCTCTTGCGCGGAATATCTCCTATACAAGCGTCGTTCTTTACGTTATTTATACTGCGTGTTCTTTGCAGTTGAATGTATATAATGTTACGGCATGCGGGAGGTGCCCCCTTGGGGCATTGGTTTCTGCGAGTATGTAGAAGAATTACGGCATTTGGAAGAGTGAGGTCCATGGTGTAATGGTATCGCGTCTGACCGGCAATCGGAAGATCCCGGGTTCGATTCCCAGGTGGTTACCTCATTTTTTCATTTGTTCTGTTCTCTCTCTCTCTCGTCTTGCGCGGAATATCTCCTATACAAGCGTCGTTCTTTACGTTATTTATACTGCGTGTTCTTTGCAGTTGAATGTATATAATGTTACGGCATGCGGGAGGTGCCCCCTTGGGGCATTGGTTTCTGCGAGTATGTAGAAGAATTACGGCATTTGGAAGAGTGAGGTCCATGGTGTAATGGTATCGCGTCTGACCGGCAATCGGAAGATCCCGGGTTCGATTCCCAGGTGGTTACCTCATTTTTTCATTTGTTCTGTTCTCTCTCTCTCGTCTTGCGCGGAATATCTCCTATACAAGCGTCGTTCTTTACGTTATTTATACTGCGTGTTCTTTGCAGTTGAATGTATATAATGTTACGGCATGCGGGAGGTGCCCCCTTGGGGCATTGGTTTCTGCGAGTATGTAGAAGAATTACGGCATTTGGAAGAGTGAGGTCCATGGTGTAATGGTATCGCGTCTGACCGGCAATCGGAAGATCCCGGGTTCGATTCCCAGGTGGCTACCTCATTTTTTCATTTGTTCTGTTCTCTCTCTCTCGTCTTGCGCGGAATATCTCCTATACAAGCGTCGTTCTTTACGTTATTTATACTGCGTGTTCTTTGCAGTTGAATGTATATATATATATATATATATATATATATATATATATATATAGCTATGCAAAAAGGAAAACAAAAACGCGCGCCGCTATTGGGGCCCTTAAGGACGGGAAATAATGAACTAACCGACGATCCAAAAGAAATATCTGATACATTGAGAGCTCAATATGAATCAGTTTTCAGTACCCCAAAAAGTGACAAAGCGATACCTGACATAAATGCATTCTTTGAAGAGGAATTGCAAGGAGAGTATATAACAGACTTTGAGTTTACACCAGAAGATGTAGCGAGAGCTATAGGACAAATGAAACTACATTCAGCTGCAGGTCCGGACAATTGGAACGCATTATTGCTTAAAAACTGTAAAAATGAAATAGCTACACCTTTATACTGGATATGGAGAAGATCCCTAGACACTGGGGAAATACCGAGCATCTTGAAAAGAGCAAACATTGTCCCTATATATAAAGGAGGGGACAGATCTCAAGCAAGAACTATAGACCAGTGTCATTGACGTCCCACCTCACCAAAGTATTTGAAAGAATAGTTAGAGAGAAAATTTATGATTTCCTGGAGACACGGGAAAGATTCAACGAAAATCAGCATGGATTCCGGTCAGGTAGATCATGCCTATCACAACTAATAGAGCACTACAACAATATCCTAGATGCATTGGAAGGCAATGACAACTACGATGTTATACACACAGATTTTGCTAAAGCTTTCGATAAATGTGACCATGGTATAATAGCACATAAAATTAAAGACATGGGAATAACAGGCAAAGTGGGAAAATGGATCTACAACTTCCTTAGTGATCATCTGCACGTCGTCAAAATTCAAGGTATATCATCATCAGAATCGGAAGTACGCAGCTCAGTACCACAAGGGACAGTACTGGCCCCACTCCTGTTCATTATCATGCTAACAGACATAGACAGCGGAGTAAACAGAAATAGTATAGTAACATCCTTTGCAGACGATACAAAGATCAGCAGAAAAATCAGCGATGTACATGACGTGGAGGCCTTGCAGAGGGACACGAACAAAATATACAAATGGTCAGAAGACAACAACATGTTATTCAACGCCGAGAAATTTCAGCTCTTGAGATATGGTAGAAAAGAAGAACTTAAACAGACTGCATATTATGCTCCAGATAGACAGGAAATTCAGAGAAGCATGAAAGCGATTGATCTCGGGATAATAATGACAGATGATGCGAAATTCGAAACACAAAATCAGATAGCGATAAATAAAGCAAAAGGAGTCGCCGGACAGGTTCTAAGAACGTTCAAGAGAAGGGACAGGACAGTAATGATTCCCCTGCTAAAAACACTGATTATACCAAAACTTGAATACTGCTCAGTTTTGACGTCCCCATATAAAAAGGAAGAAACTAATAAACTAGAAGAAACGCAAAGGCATTTCACAGCCAAGATTGATGGCTGCAAAGAACTCAACTACTTGGAAAGACTACGTAAACTAAATCTGTACTCACTGGAAAGAAGAAGAGAGAGGTACATCATAATCTACATATGGAAAATGATCGAAAAACTGGTACCAAACCTAAAACTAAACCCAATTACCATTCAAACAACACTGGAAAATAGGAAAAGCAGAATGTGTAGTGTTAATTAAAGGCACGACAAGGGACCTCCTCAACCCTGAAGGAAAATAGCTTGGTTGTCAGGGGGCCAAGACTTTTCAACCAGCTTCCTAAGGACCTCAGAAACGTAACGGGGGTCAAAGTTGAAGTCTTCAAGAAAAGACTGGATGCCTGGCTCAGGACAGTACCAGATGAGCCGGGCGTGCCTGGCTATGTACGGTGGAGAGCGCAAGAAAGCAACTCGTTCCTCCACCAGCTTGACCTCCGTGTGAAGAGAGACCAACGCACGAAACAACATAAGGTTCATAAGGTATATATATATATATTAGTTTTCCTGCCCAGTGTGAGGGTTACACGTGTATGGAAAACTGATGAGTGGGTAGTTGGGAGGTAACGAAAATGGTTCACTGAGTAGGTAGGTAGTTAATCTAACAATCATTAAATTCCTTTTATGTCAATAACTGGGTGGATGAAACCAATTGGTTGCTCACCAGAGTTATTCTCCACACTAGTATTTATATACTGTGTGGGAGGAGCGTGCTCGGTAATGGAGATACATTACCGCTCAACCAACCGAGGAATAAACCAAGACAACGCTGGTACAAGAAGCCCCGCGAAGAGGAGAACAAAGGAGAACAAGGGAGAACGAAAACGAAGAACGGGGCGAGAGGACGTACCAGCAAAGTGCGCTCTCGAAAACATAACCGGAGAAGGGAGAGACTGATAACTAAAAGTAAGTGACTAATTGAGTTTTTACACCAAAGTTAACATTAAATTAAGCTGGGTCAGACAAGTTAGGCCTACATTGTGGCCTAAGACCCAGCATCAACTCATAGCTTAACAAAGGTGAAGGTAGATTGCCCTAACCTAATTCTTGTGAGGAATCCTACTGTGGACCTCAATTTATCTGCCCGCTCTGGACCATTTCCGGAATCTCTAGGCTGACCCCTCTAGGCTAGACTTGATCTACTCTATAGTTAGACTGGAGATATAAGGGGTGGGTTAATTGTGGACCAATTCATACAGAGCATTTTTCGCATTGGTGGTCCGTGTGTGGGGAATTTACAAACCTTAAGCTTACTTAACAAAAATTGCAGAATTAGGCTAAATGGTCTAGCCTAAGCCTAACCTGAGCAAGCCTAATTAGGTCTACAACCTAGGGCCTAACTAGGAAACATTTACATTAAAGGAGTCTCATTCTCTTATAAGCTTAGACCTGAGTGACACACAAGTACTTGGGGGGGATTAAACCAAATTTGAACTTGACTGTTTTGTCTGTGCTCTCTCTTCTCTGGTAATTTCTTCTTGTCCTCTATTTCATTACGATCCCCAGTTAAACAATTTTGACTTAGACATGGACAGTGCAGAATTGAAAAAGTTAAAAAAGAAAAGGGGGGCAAAGTTGGGAGCTGTTACAAAGGCTGTGAACACTTTTAACAATATTACACAACCAGGTAAGAAAAATATAGAGTGTAATTATTAAATTAGAAATTAAAAAGAAGGAAATAATAGCCATTAATGAGAGTATTTCAGAGTTAGTTGAATCCGAAATGGCTGAAGAACAATTGATAGACCTTTACGCTGATGATGATGATCAGGTAAGCTCAATTGAACAGCAAATAAGGGAACTACGGTCTCGGTTGACTGACTTAACACCAAAAAAACCTAATTCTGATTTTAATCAAAGTAGGGCTAACCTTCAACAAAATTTAAGTGGCATGCAAAATCCTGAGTCACAAGAATTGAGGGCTCAGTTACCCATTTTGCAAATACCAACATTTGAAGGGGACACGGTACAATTCCCATCTTTCATTGACAAATTTGAGAATTTAATAGGTAATAAACCTTATATTTCAACTGTTGAAAAGTTTAGTTACTTAACTAGTTCCCTTAAAGGCCCAGCCTATAACCTGATAGCCTATTTACCAGCCGTAGGGGATTCATATGAAGTAGCTATTGATCTTTTAAAACGTAATTACATTAATAAAGATGATTATATATGAATTATCTCAACAAATTTTTGAATTTGCACCCATAAAAGATAACCATAGTGATATGGAAAATTTTTATACAAAATTAGAAGCTATTATAGGACAACTGGTTAGCAATGAGATAGATATTAAAACTTCATCTTGGCTTATACAAAGCATAGTACTTAGGTGCCTTCCTTCGAGGGTTAAAGATAATTTAATTCTAAAGACGGGAGAAAATTATCCTAATTTAGCACAAATAAGACAACACTTCCCCAATATCCTAACTAATTACAACTTGAGAGATTTTCCAACACATAAGACCCAGACTATGGATAAACCAAAGACTGTTCCCAGAGACCAACTAGCTACAGCCAAACAGACAAAACTTGATACTGTAGAATCAAATGTGACCAACTACAAAACACGAACACCTACATTACAGAACTTTAATGTAACTGCTGCCTCAACTTACACACCATATTGCAAATTTTGTGCAAGTAATGAACACAGTAGTACTGGGTGTGACAAATATTCAGATTTTAACCAAAGGGCTAAAAGATGTGAACAGTTGAACCTGTGTAAAAAGTGTACTGGCCAGGGACATTATAAGAAAGACTGTAAATCTAGGTTAAGATTCAAGTGTAAGTTTTGTAAAAGTTTACGACATGTCTCATCAATGTGTGATTCACCAAAGTGTCCAAATAATAGTACTCAAACTCAAAAGATACCTCCCCCAAACAAAGGTAATCAAGAAAATGCCACTTTCATGGGACATTCTGCTTGTTCAAACAATGTAACAAGAAACACTGAGATTCTTTTACCAACTATTACTTTGGACTTAGTGAATAGTGAGGGTAGTACCACTCCAGTGAGATGTCTTATAGACTGTTGTTCTCAACAAACATTTGTTTCAAAAAATGTAGTTAATAAATTGGGTTTGACACCAAACCCGAATGAACAAAACCTCAATATTGCGTCCTTTGTTAAGGATAACTCGGACAAAAATAGCTATAAGACAATTGACCTGGAACTACATTTAGAAAGTAAATTCAAGAAAATTGAAGCAGTTATTATTTCTAAAGTAGGACAAAACAAACTGGTTATACCCAAACTAGAACAAACCATAAATCATTTGAAAAAACACTACAAAATAGCTGATAGACATATCACTAACAACACAGTAGCTAACATTGAAATGCTAATAGGGGCAGATTATATTAATCTTATTCATAAGGGCATAGTAGAGATAGGTAATGGTATAGCTATTCAGACTCCATCAGGGATAGCCCCTTTGGGTGACCTATCAGAATACAACCTAGACCTAAACCAAAACAGTGCATGACCAACAAATACTATGTGCCTCAACTCAGTCCTACATAACACCTGTAAGAATAGCAACACTTTGAATAATATTATCTCAACGACAACAAAATCTGAATTATCTGAAGTCTATGAACACTCTCAAAACATTATGCAACAAGGTAACTTTGAACTTAGAGAGTGGATTTCAAATAATGAGGATTTAAACAAAAAGATTTTAAAGGATAATAATGGTCTTACTGAGCCATCAGACAGAGTTAAAACTTTAGGTATGAACTGGTATTTGGATGCAACTTCTAACAGTCATGATTCAATCTGTACTAAAGGTTTTAAACTTGATGAGGAAGCAAATACTAAAAGACAAATATTATCAGAGGCTTCCAAAATTTTTGATCCTATGGGTCTATTCCTGCCTTCAACAATAAAATCAAAGATTCTCCTCCAAGAAATTTGGAGGACAAATGTTGGGTGGGATGATCCAATAACAAATGAAAATCAAAAATCTTGGAAGAAGTTAGCTACTGATTTAACAAAAGTGCAGAACATTAAAATTCAAAGGTGCTGTGGGTTTAGGGATAAGCCCCAGAGGCTTCATGTGTTTGCTGATGCAAGCACACAAGCTTATGGGTGCTGTGCGTATCTTGTAAGCCCTACAGAAAGTCATCTAATTTATGCAAAAGGGAAAGTTGCACCTCTCAAACCTACCCGAACCATACCTCAATTGGAACTATTGGCTGCTACATTAGCCATTAAAACCATTTCATTGCTTAAGGATGCTTACTATGATGTGTTCATAACTAATATCCACGTCTGGCTTGACAGTCAGATTTGTCTTGCATGGATACGGAATGATAGCATTAATAGTAAGAATATCTTTGTAAGAAATAGGCTAAAAGAAATAGCTGACGCTAATGAAAGCCTACAAGTAAACTTTCACTATGTTCCAACTAAACAGAATCCAGCAGACTTTCTGACCAGAGGTTTATCCTACAAGTTGTTGAAGTCAAACAAAACTTGGTTTATGGGACCTAAGTGGCTCTGTAATACAGACCAATGGCCTGTGGAACAAGTTAACTTGACATTAAATTTAATCTTTTCAAATGAAAAGGTTGAACCAATCACTAATTATGAAAAGTATTCTGATTTCAACAAACTTGTAGGGTGACAGCCTACTGTTTGAGGTTTGCTCACAACTGTTTAGCTACAATTAACAAACAGCTAAATAAAAATAATCATAATTATACAGAAGTTGCAACCCAATACTGGATAGGCCAAGCCCAACAAAAAGAGTACAATAAAGAGTTAGAATTCTTAACTAATGGGAAACAAACAAAAGAACCTGTACCATCAGTAGTTGTGGATCTAAACTTGTTCAGAGATGAGGAAGGCCTTCTAAGGTGTAAAGGGAGATTAGACAAATCAAAACTGTCATACAAAAGCAAAAATCCAATCCTTTTACCTAGATTTAGCTATTTGACAACATTAATAATCAGAAAAACACACAATGATGTATATCATATGGGGGTACCACAGACACTAACTACATTAAAAAAACTTATTGGATACCCAAGGGAAGGATCACTGTTAAAACAGTCCTGAGTGAGTGTGTCACATGTAGGCGTATTCATGCTAGGCCCTATAGGAAACCAAATCCTCCTGCTTTGCCAGAGGAGAGAGTTACTCTCAACAGACCCTTTGAGACTGTAGGCATTGACTATACAGGAGCATTGACTGTAGGGGTGGGTGACACTGAACAAAAAATGTACATTGTACTGTTTACATGTGCAGCCTCACGAGCTGTTTATTTGGATGTTGTGGAGGACCTACAGCAGAATCTTTTGTTGCTGTCTTTAAGAGATTCTGTGCACGACATTCAGTACCAAGACAGTTTGGACTGACAATGCTACATATTTCAAAGCTGGTGAACAAGTCATCCACGACTTGTTAAGCAATGAAATCACACAATTATATATACAAAATACAAACATAAAGTGGAAGTATATTCCGGTTGCCTCTCCTTGGTATGGTTCTATCTGGGAGAGGAATATACAAACAGTAAAGAATTGCTTGAAGAAAGCAATTGGCAAAAAACAGATACACTTATTTGGGTTACTCACTCTCCTGGCTGAGATTGAGAACATCATTAACAATAGACCACTCACTTATGTGAGTGACAACATTAATGACCCAGAACCATTAACTCCAAATCATTTGATTCGGGGAGAACAAGTTAGTCTCCTGCCGGACTACAATATAGACTCTTCAGAAGACCCAAACTGGACTCAACGACATGATGAGCTCCAGACTAAGTTACAACATTTAACTAGAGTTAAAGCTCATTTCATTAAACAGTGGAAAACTGAGTACTTGATGGGTCTAAGGGAGAGACATAAACAAATGACTAAGAAGGATTGGTCTGACACAATTAAGGTAGGGGACCTTGTTCTCATACATGACAGTACTCCAAGACAAACTGGCCTCTGGCTAGAGTTTCAGAACTCAGACCAGGGGCAGATGGGGTAACAAGAGTGGTCAAATTAAGGACTTCAACGGGTGACACAACAAGAGACATTTCTCTTTTGTACCCTTTAGAGTCTGGACCCAAAACAATGGACTTTGGAGAACCTTCTCCACTGACAGTAACAACTGGAGACACTGAACTTCCAGTAACTATTCCTTTGACAGTAGGAGTGGTAACGCATCCTACTACAACATTGACAGACACAAGACCTCAGCGACAAACAGCATTAAAGCGCGACTATTTTTACAACAAAAAATAGATGCTGGGGAATTGTAATTTTATCTTCTAACTTTCATTTTTTCTTTTCTTATGGTAAAGACCATAGACAGTTTCATCCTATGGATGTATATTTTCTCTTCTAATTAAATGCTACACCTTCTCCATGAGAAGGTGAGGATAGGCACTGTTAATCAGATTAACAGGCATTTACAGTTAAATAGTTAGCTAGTCTACACTCAGACAAAAATTGGTGACAATGACACCAAAATTTTTATCTCCCGGGGCCCCCAGTATATGGAAAACTGATGAGTGGGTAGTTGGGAGGTAACGAAAATGGTTCACTGAGTAGGTAGGTAGTTAATCTAACAATCATTAAATTCCTTTTATGTCAATAACTGGGTGGATGAAACCAATTGGTTGCTCACCAGAGTTATTCTCCACACTAGTATTTATATACTGTGTGGGAGGAGCGTGCTCGGTAATGGAGATACATTACCGCTCAACCAACCGAGGAATAAACCAAGACAACGCTGGTACAAGAAGCCCCGCGAAGAGGAGAACAGGAGAACAAGGGAGAACGAAAACGAGAACGGGGCGAGAGGACGTACCAGCAAAGTGCGCTCTCGAAAACATAACCGGAGAAGGGAGACACTCGATAACAAAAAGTAAGTGACTAATTGAGTTTTTACACCAAAGTTAATCATTAAATTAAGCTGGGTCAGACAAGTTAGGCCTACATTGTGGCCTAAGACCCAGCATCAACTCATAGCTTAACAAAGGTGAAGGTAGATTGCCCTAACCTAATTCTTGTGAGGAATCCTACTGTGGACCTCAATTTATCTGCCCGCTCTGGACCATTTCCGGAATCTCTAGGCTGACCCCTCTAGGCTAGACTTGATCTACTCTATAGTTAGACTGGAGATATAAGGGGTGGGTTAATTGTGGACCAATTCATACAGAGCATTTTTCGCAACGTGTTTCGTTTAAGTCCAAATAAAAGTGATATTATAATAAAAATCTTGCAGTAAGTCCTTTTTAAGTAGTGCCAATTTTTGAATGAATATTCAGTGAACACAGTCGTATGCCTATTTAAGTGGTGAAATAGCGGCGTATGTTGAAATAAAGCAAATAAAATTAAAGCAACTTAATCTATACGTTTTTTCCGAGTGTTTTCTCTCGGAGGAAATCTAATTGCCCATCGAAAGGCAATATCCCTCAGTTATCTCCCGCGGTATACTCCAGGGCACCAATCAGTGAGAATCTAAAGCGTGCCACATCCCCCATCCCCTATCCCACGGAATAACGGAAAAACTTTCCCTCCCTCATTTCTGAAGTCAAATCAAATACCTCAGCTAATAAATTACCATTTTGAGTTAATATTTCGTGCACAATCATTTACATACCATTAGAAACATGGCAATAGCAAATCAATTCATACAACCCTGTGGATACTGTAAAAAAGAAATAGATGAATCAAAGGCATTTCGCTGCGATCTTTGCCAGACCTTAGTCGAATTTCAATGCCTGAGATGGAGCGACGAAGAAATCTCTCTTATAACAGGCGCTAAACAATTGAACGGAATCAAGTTCTTCTCCAAAAGCTGCATAATCGAAATAAACTCATTTACGGTTTTCAAAGCAGAACAAGACTATGAGGGAAAGGCAAAAGAGGAGTTTAAGAATAGCGAACAGAGAGAAAAAATAGAAGGAACGAAGATAATACGAGAGGAAACTGTGAAAAACGAACAGGAAAAAAAAACAGAAAAAGCAGAACTAATAGAAATAAAAGAAGCACCAACAGAGGAAACAGAGGCACAAAACCAAATCCAAAGATTTCAAACAAAGGGCATTAGCGGCAATAGGAAAAAACAAGTAGACAATAAAATCATCATACTGAAACCACCAAAAACAAAGGCCCCAAGTAAAAATGGGGAAGAAACTATATGTAAACACTAAGTGAAAGGAATTTGCAGATACTAGGGAGGAGAATGCATTTACGAACACCCTCCTGTGTGCAACTACTTTTACAATAATGGTAACTGCAAATTTGGTGGAAAATGCAAATTCTACCATCCGGTCATTTGCAAGTTCTACGCAGCATATGGAACCTGCCAGTACGGGACAAAATGCTACTACCATCATCTCCCGACAAGTTCAAAGGACAAAGGGCAAGTTCCAAATGACAAGAGCAGGAATGTGAGAGAAAAAATATGCAAATGAAGTGGAGGCCTTGCAGAGGGACACAAACAAAATATACAAATGGTCAGAAGACAACAATATGACATTTAACACCGAGAAATTTCAGCTCTTGAGATATGGTAGAAACGAGGAAATTAAACAGATTGCATATTATGCTCCAGATAGACAGAAAATTCAGAGAAGCACGAAAGCGGTCGATCTTGGGGTAATAATGACCGATGATGCCAAATTCGAAACACAAAATCAGATAGCAATAAACAAAGCCAAAAAGAGTCGCGGAACAAGTACTAAGAACGTCCAAAAAGAGGGACAAGACAGTAATGATTCCCCTGCTGAGAACACTGATCATACCAAAACTTGACTACTGCTCAGTTTTGACGTCCCCATATAAAGAGGAAGAAATTAATAAACTAGAAGAAACGCAGACACATTTCACAGCCGAGATTGATGGCTGCAAAGAACTCAACTACTGGGAAAGACTACGTAAACTAAATCTGTACTCCCTGGAAAGAAGGAGAGAGAGATATACCATAATCTACATATGAAAAATGATCGAAAAACTGGTACCAAACCTCAAACTAAACCCAATTACCATCCAAACAACGCTGGAAAATAGGAAAAGCAGAATGTGTAGTGTTCCCAAATTAAAGGTCCGACAAGGGACCTCCTCAACACTGAAGGAAAATAGCTTGGTTGTCAGGGGGTGTTAGAGAATCTAGAAGAGGAAGAGCCATTGTTGTCCCAAGGTGATATGATAAAGCTGAATGATGCAGCATTGGTTGTATATATTAAGTTAAGGTGTGTGTGTGTGTGTGTGTGTGTGTATATATATATATATATATATATATATACAGGGTGGGCCGTAAGTTTCCATACATAGGAAAAATTAAACGTTTGTTTTTATGTTTCAGATACCCTAATGTAAGATCTTGTTTACTGATGAAGCAAATTTTTACGTCAATGGAGAGGTTAATCGGCAAAACATACGTTATTGGAGTAATGCTAACCCTAACTGGCTGAGTCCGACGAAGATGCAAGGTGCCGGTAAAGTGATGGTGTGGGCCGGGATATGGGGTGACAGAATTATTGGACCAATTTTTGTCAGTGGAAATCTTAATGCCGAAAGGTATCTTAACATGTTGCAAGAAGAGATTTTCCCATCCCTGCTAAACGAGGAAGGTAACTTCCCAGTTTACTTCCAGCAAGATGGAGCTCCACCTCATTATGGTCTTCACGTGCGTCGGTATTTGGATCAGCAGTTTCCGGATGCTTGGATTGGTCGGCGTGGTCCTGTGGAGTGGCCTCCCAGATCCCACCCCCTTGATTTCTATCTTTGGGGGCACTTGAAGGCCATGGTGTATCAGGAAAAGATACGAGACATAAATCATCTAAAGGAACGTATCACCAACGCCATTACAAGCATAACGTCAACTGTGCTAATGCGTGTTCATTAACAGTGGGGAACACGTATTGAAATGTGTTTTCAAAACAATGGCAACCATGTAGAGCATATTATATAAATAAAAATGGTTGTCCATAAAAAAATGCTTATTTTTCCTATGTATGGAAACTTACGGCCCACCCTGTGTATATATATATATATATATATATATATATATATATATATATATATCCATCTTATAATTGTAAGGTTAGTGAAAAATTCACTTAATTTAGAGCTAGCATTTTTGGGCTCTTGTGGCATCATTTTTTTGGGCACTGGCGCGTCTTTTCTACTCGTTTGTTGAATGCGACACTTACAGGGCGTGGTCTCATAGATAGCTCTCTTGTAATTCAGTTTAGTTGTTTAGATACAAGATTGTTGCATCGTGCAGTGGTGCAGGTTGTGTTGTTGCAAGGTTTAGAAAGACCATAAATAGTGCCCCTTTTGTTTTTTATCTTGATTTTATCATCATCATGAACTGAGGCCTAAGGTAGGCCAGTACGGGACAAAATGCTACTACCATCATCTCCCGACAAGTTCAAAGGACAAAGGGCAAGTTCCAAATGACAAGAGCAGGAATGTGAGAGAAAAAATATGCAAATGAAGTGGAGGCCTTGCAGAGGGACACAAACAAAATATACAAATGGTCAGAAGACAACAATATGACATTTAACACCGAGAAATTTCAGCTCTTGAGATATGGTAGAAACGAGGAAATTAAACAGATTGCATATTATGCTCCAGATAGACAGAAAATTCAGAGAAGCACGAAAGCGGTCGATCTTGGGGTAATAATGACCGATGATGCCAAATTCGAAACACAAAATCAGATAGCAATAAACAAAGCCAAAAAGAGTCGCGGAACAAGTACTAAGAACGTCCAAAAAGAGGGACAAGACAGTAATGATTCCCCTGCTGAGAACACTGATCATACCAAAACTTGACTACTGCTCAGTTTTGACGTCCCCATATAAAGAGGAAGAAATTAATAAACTAGAAGAAACGCAGACACATTTCACAGCCGAGATTGATGGCTGCAAAGAACTCAACTACTGGGAAAGACTACGTAAACTAAATCTGTACTCCCTGGAAAGAAGGAGAGAGAGATATACCATAATCTACATATGAAAAATGATCGAAAAACTGGTACCAAACCTCAAACTAAACCCAATTACCATCCAAACAACGCTGGAAAATAGGAAAAGCAGAATGTGTAGTGTTCCCAAATTAAAGGTCCGACAAGGGACCTCCTCAACACTGAAGGAAAATAGCTTGGTTGTCAGGGGGTGTTAGAGAATCTAGAAGAGGAAGAGCCATTGTTGTCCCAAGGTGATATGATAAAGCTGAATGATGCAGCATTGGTTGTATATATTAAGTTAAGGTGTGTGTGTGTGTGTATATATATATATATATATACAGGGTGGGCCGTAAGTTTCCATACATAGGAAAAATTAAACGTTTGTTTTTATGTTTCAGATACCCTAATGTAAGATCTTGTTTACTGATGAAGCAAATTTTTACGTCAATGGAGAGGTTAATCGGCAAAACATACGTTATTGGAGTAATGCTAACCCTAACTGGCTGAGTCCGACGAAGATGCAAGGTGCCGGTAAAGTGATGGTGTGGGCCGGGATATGGGGTGACAGAATTATTGGACCAATTTTTGTCAGTGGAAATCTTAATGCCGAAAGGTATCTTAACATGTTGCAAGAAGAGATTTTCCCATCCCTGCTAAACGAGGAAGGTAACTTCCCAGTTTACTTCCAGCAAGATGGAGCTCCACCTCATTATGGTCTTCACGTGCGTCGGTATTTGGATCAGCAGTTTCCGGATGCTTGGATTGGTCGGCGTGGTCCTGTGGAGTGGCCTCCCAGATCCCACCCCCCTTGATTTCTATCTTTGGGGGCACTTGAAGGCCATGGTGTATCAGGAAAAGATACGAGACATAAATCATCTAAAGGAACGTATCACCAACGCCATTACAAGCATAACGTCAACTGTGCTAATGCGTGTTCATTAACAGTGGGGAACACGTATTGAAATGTGTTTTCAAAACAATGGCAACCATGTAGAGCATATTATATAAATAAAAATGGTTGTCCATAAAAAAATGCTTATTTTTCCTATGTATGGAAACTTACGGCCCACCCTGTGTATATATATATATATATATATATATATATATATAATATATATATATATATATATATATATCCATCTTATAATTGTAAGGTTAGTGAAAAATTCACTTAATTTAGAGCTAGCATTTTTGGGCTCTTGTGGCATCATTTTTTTGGGCACTGGCGCGTCTTTTCTACTCGTTTGTTGAATGCGACACTTACAGGGCGTGGTCTTATAGATAGCTCTCTTGTAATTCAGTTTAGTTGTTTAGATACAAGATTGTTGCATCGTGCAGTGGTGCAGGTTGTGTTGTTGCAAGGTTTAGAAAGACCATAAATAGTGCCCCTTTTGTTTTTTATCTTGATTTTATCATCATCATGAACTGAGGCCTAAGGTAGGCCCACATTGAGTCAGCAACCCTGAGGTAGAACCTAATAGGACCTCCAAGTCCGTAAGTTTGTTTAGTCTAGCTTAGCTTGGGCTGTGGGTTGAAGTGGCCCCTCAGAGCTTGGCCGTTCGGGGCTCGGTTGGGATTCTGAACCCAATAAGATAAAATAAAATAACAGGGGCCAAGACTTTTTAACCAGCTTCCTAAGGACTTCAGAAACGTTACAGGGGTCAAAGTTGAAGTCTTCAAGAGAAGACTAGATGCCTGGCTCAGGACGGTACCAGATGAGGCCTGTTTCACACGTGAGGGTGTGTTTAGCATGCACAATTCTCACGTGTGGGCGCACGCAAATCCACATGCTACACGGGTTTGTAATGCCTGGACTCTCTGACGATGAAACGGATGTAACTGCTGCTCGTGCAACACTCTCCAGACCAGTTCGTGGTTCACACCGAGGATACGTGCAACACCTCGCGTGCTTGCGCTTGGATTGTCCTCAAATCGCCGTAGGATTTCTTCTTCCATGTCAGGAGTGCGCACGTTTCTCTCCCGACCAGTGTCATGCATGTTTGCATGGAATGTTCCAGTTTCTCGCAGTCGCCGATGCAAATGCGCAAACGTTTGGTGGTTTGGCACACGTCTGTTTGGGAAGCGCTGTCGGTACAACCTCACAGCAGCTCTTCCGTTTCCATTGGCAGCCCCATACACCATATGCATGTCAGCCATCTCAGCAGTCGTGAAGCGCTCCATGTTACGCGTACTACGTCCGATTTAAGAATGCCCGCGGCAAGCGCGAGTCTAGCCCACTTCACCTTTTAGCCAATTGCAGCGGCGCCCTCTCGCGCCGAATGGTGACGTCAGCGGACATACACTTATAGACGAAAAGGGTTTGTCTTGGTGTTGCCTATCCCCCATTACAATTTGTACAGAAAGTTTTCAAACACCCTGTGTATATATATATATATATATATATATATATATATATATATATATATATATATATATATATGAAAATTATTTCACGAAAGTATTCCTGAGGATGTCATTAGACGAAAGCGCTTGAGCACCATTTTGTGTTTCCTTTCCTTCGTGGTTTTATTCATCATATATATATATATATAATTTTTTTTTTGTTTGTTATCGATCAACCTTGGGACAATCTCGCTTATCTGCACTAACACTCACCTCGATTGAAAGTGATTTGGCTCGCAGTTTGGATTTTTCAGAGATTATTAAGATGTTCTCTCAAAAGAAAGCCAGAACGATAGTCATTTAGGTTAAACCGTTAGATGCTTTCAATGTCCAGCTTTTTGCTCGGTTTACTGTGTGCAATTTTACACACACACACACACACACACACACACACATACATACATACATACATACATACATGTAAAATTGCACACAGTAAACCGAGCAAAAAGCTGGACATTGAAAGCATCTAACAGTTTAATCTAAATGACTATCGTTCTGGCTTTCTTTTGGGAGAACATCTTAATAATCTCTGAAAAATCCAAACTGCGAGCCAAATCACTTTCAATCGAGATGAGTGTTAGTGCAGATAAGCGAGATTGTCCCAAGGTTGATCGATAACAAATTTTGACTCTTTGTAGAGTCGAAAATGATCTCTCTCCTTCGGAATTAGTACCCACAGTGGCGTACTAAGGGGGGTGCGAGGGGGACGGTCCGCCCCGGGTGACAGCCAGGAGGGGGGTGCCATCGGGAGAGTTAAAATACCAGTACAAGTTTTCAAACCAAATTAAAAATTCGCCAAAGTAAGAAAAAAAATGTAAAAATGTTCAAACTATTACAACAGCTTAATGTTAATTTCCACTATAAAATAAATGTTTATTTTTATTGGCAATACAAAATTTACAAACGAAAAATTAAATATTTGATAAAAATTACATCAAAAGGCGAACGTTTGTTGACGTTTTAGTCATCAGTTTGTTGAGCATAGCCAGCTGGCTGCAACTGATATTCCAAGTCTTGTTCACTTGACACTGTGACTCCACATACATGAGGTATGTTTCATTAAGTAATTATGATAAAGCATAAAGTGCTGGTGTTTATAACAATATCATGGTACTTATACCAGTGTCCAGTAATTTTTGACAATGTGGTATCATAGTGATGTTTAAGTGTTTATAAATGCATCATCGTGATGTTATAATACCCGGTAAATGCATCGTCATGATGTTATAATAAATGCATCGTCGTGATGTTATAGAAACTCATGTTCATGAATGGTGGTCCCTGTGACTACTGGTTATCAGTAAAAAGACATAGGAAAGTCACACTTTGCATTAAACTTTAGACTTGACTTTTTCCCTACAACCATGACTACTGAAGTAACGATGATGTGTATGACTGAGTGAGTGTTTTATGATGACTATGTGGTGATCTTACGATGGTGGTGGTGATATAATGTTATAATGTTATAATGTTTCAGACCAACAAAGACCCTAGGATCCACTCATGGCTGGTCTACCTAACTGTGTTCGTAATCGTGTATTGTGTATGTCCTCCGTGGTGGCGGAGGGGACCTACAATTTTACGTGGGTTCCGAACCACAAGAACATAAGAAACTTATTTAAAACCTGCCGGTAAATATGCAACGACCAATTTTTACGAAACTAAATAATTATCAATTTAAAAATAATTAATTATCGGTTTAAAACTAAAGATAGAATCTCTCGGTCCAGAGGAGCAAGTCATAATAGACTACTATCCACAAATATGTTACATTCTATATCTATTTATAACGGACATGCAAATATATCAGATCCAAAGAATCCAGTCAATTTCATTACGGTATCCATCAAGTCATGGTCCATATCGATTGCGGACCAAGTCAAAATTTACAACCATATACATTATCAATTTAAAAATAATTAATTATCGATTTAAAACTAAAGACAGAATCTCTCGATCCAGAGGATCAAGTCATAATAGACTACTATCCACAAATATGTTACACTCTATATCTATTATATAACGGACATGCAAATATATCAGATCCAAAGAATCCAGTCAATTTCATTACGGTATCCATCAAGTCACGGTTCATATCGATTGCGGACCAAGTCAAATTTACAACCATATACATTACAATATATACACTTACGAGGAAAAGTGTAGGTGTGGCTGTAAAGACTGTACAGTAATGTAGAAATGTGTGTGCACCCATTATGGGTCTCCCATTTAAAGGTGTTTGTGGGTCAAGTGAAGATCATGAGTTTTTCAATACCTCACAGTACTATGGGGGGCACCGCTCGGCAGAGGAATCTCTTTAAATGGGGTTTGTAAGGACAGAGAGTATCCCCTAACCCAAGACGCTGCCTCCATATATCCCACAACACTTGTGTTGAGCTGTGGGATCTATCCCCACAAAGCCTTAATTTTACTACCTTAAACTATACCCTTTCTATCAACATGCGCGTCCAATCGATTCTTAAACATGTTTATAGACGTGCTACTAATTACTTCTACCGGCAAACTATTCCAGCTATTTACTATTCTATGCGTAAAAAAGTTTTTCGGAACTGCTGTCTCGAACCTTCTACTTGTCAACTTACACCCGTTATTTCTAGACCTATTATATTGAGATATTTCGAAAAAGCTATCTCTATCTACGTTATCAAACCCATTCATAATTTTGAAAACCTGGATTAGATCACCCCTTAACCTCCTAGTCTCGAGTGTAGTAAATTTTAACTCTTTAAGCCTATCCTCGTACGACTTTGACCTAAGAGACGGAATCATCTTAGTTGCTCGTCTTTGAACTCTCTCGATTTTGTCTATATCTTTGCGCATATGCGGATTCCAAAATTGGACCGCGTACTCCAAATGGGGTCTAACTAATGATTTATAAAGAGGAACTATAATATCGCGCGATTTATACTCAAAATTTCGAGCTATAAAACCTAACACTTTGTTCGCCTTATTGACCGCCGCTGTACTTTGTTTCGCTACTTTTAAATCACCAGTGACTATAACTCCTAAATCTTTTTCCTGCTCTACGCTTGTTAAATCTTTCACTGACATACTATACGCAAAATTACCGTTACGCGAACCTATATGCATAATTTTGCACTTATCCACGTTAAATCTCATTTGCCATGTGACTGACCAATCAACGATTTTATTCAGATCTTCCTGAATTTTACCTCTATCTTCGTCATTAATCGCCCTACCACCCAGCTTCGTGTCATCCGCAAACTTTGAAACTGTACTGACTAGGCCGACATCTAAATCGTTAATATATATAAGAAAAAGCAAGGGGCCCAATACAGAACCCTGAGGAACGCCACTCGCTACCTTAGCCCAACACGACTCCGCTCCATCAACGACCACCCTCTGTTTCCTGCCTCGCAACCACTCTTCTAGCCAATTTATTACTACACCCCTGATTCCATGAGCCTTAGTTTTTTTCAATCAGTCTTTTGTGCGGCACGGTGTCAAACGCTTTTTGAAAATCTAAATACACTACATCAACCGCCCGATGTCTATCGTAAACGTTGACCACGCTTTGGAAAAATTCTAAAAGATTAGTTAAGCAAAATTTGTTTCGCCTAAAACCGTGCTGCGTATTTCTAACCAGATTATGCACTTCTAAGTGTTCGACTATACGATCCCTAATTATTGATTCCAGTAGCTTACCTACAACAGACGTTAAACTGATTGGCCTATAATTTCCCGCCGCACCTTTATCGCCTTTCTTAAAGATAGGTGTTACATTTGCTAACTTGAAATTATCTGGTACGCACCCCTCAGAAATAGACGCATTAAAAATCTTTGTTAGCGGCACAACCATGCTATCTTTTAATTCTTTTAGTTGTATGGGATATATGGAATCCGGACCCGGTGATTTACGCGTTTTCATTTTATCAATATAGCGCATTACTTCCCCTTCACTAACGACAATATTATCCAAAATATTACCATTATCAAAAGGTATTATGTCTAGGACCGTAGGGATATTCGTTACATCTTCTATAGTAAAAACTGACGTAAAAAATTCGTTTAGCAAGGTAGCCATTTCCTTGTTTTCAGAGACTAGATCTTCATTTTTTTTTAATGCAACTACATGGTGATGTTAAGACAGAGAAGGTGTTGATGTGACTGCATGGAGATGTGTTAATGTTTATATGCTTAATAATTTATAGTATATTCCAAATTTGACTCAGATTTTCGATGAATTCTCTGATGAAGATATCAGTGTGGAAATTGGACGACTTCGGAAGCATTTGGAAGCTGCCAAAATCAGCGTTGAAGAGGCAAAGAAATGGACAGCATTGCAGTTTCTGGAGTTTATTGTGAAATGGGATTTTTGTGAATCTTTGCCAAGCTTGTCACTGTGTTTGAGATTCTTTTTGACTGTCTGTGTGTCTATTGCTTCATGTGAAAGAAGTTTTTCCCAAATTGAAATTGATAAAAAATTTCTTTCGCTCGACCATGAGTCAGACAAGATTGACAAATCTGGCTTTACTTTCAATTGAACATGAATATGCAAAGAAGGTGAATTTTGATGAGGTCATCGATCAATTTGCAGAAATTAAGGCTCGAAAGCAGAGACTGTGAATCCTCTATATTTACCTTTGAAGAATAGGCTGAGCGTTGAGACTGAATTTCCTGTGTTTTTTGTGTAAAATAAAATGCAGTATTACCTGTTCACTGAATTTTTAATGTGCTGCATTTTTCTTATTTCCAATTTGCTTATGACAGTACTGTACTGTTTAAAAATTTACTTGCAAACATATATTTTTCTGCGTGTTTAAATTTTAAAATTATTTATGGGGGGTGCCAAAGGAAGGATCCGCCCCGGGTGCCAAATACTTTAGGTGCGCCCCTGAGTGCCGAACAAGCATAAATAAATACGTAGAGCTATGTAGAGGTTTGGGAAAGTCACAGTCATCGTGTGCTGCAAAAGAAATTGTAGCACCTGCTCTGCCGATTTGAGGGACACCTCAGAAATACTGTATTTGGAGAAAGCAATGACTTCATCACCGAGATCTAGCTCTATATCACTCCCTAGGTCTACTCTACAGTCTACACAAATAAAGTGGAAAACAACTAAACAAACACCTCTACTTCAAGGTCAGATGACAACTGCCAGAAAATCTGCTAGTGTTGTTGAAAAAAATTGTTTTTTTCGTAGGCCAAGGCTTTCAGCCTTAAGGTTAACCCGGCACTGACTGCATGCATGCGTTGGATGACATTTAGCAGCCGTATCGTGTCAGCGACAGTGGCGGATTTAAGGTGCGCGGGGCCCTAGGCCGTTTGGAGTGCGGGGCCCCAAACTACGCAAAGCTAGCTTAATTAACTGAAATGAAGATTTACACCCCCATCCCCCAGTGGTGACCTTACGGGGCTCTCAAATCAATGGGCGAGCGAAGCGTTAAAATAAATTTACTTTTTAAACAATATTCAATTTATTGATAATTATTAATTAGCCAAATGACCATTTCATAGTTGAACATTACACATTTGTTTTTTTGAAGCTTAACAATAAAAAATAACTATAATAATACACCATTAACAAAAAATAACTATAATAATACACCATTAACTAAAGAGAATACCACTTGACTGACATGCAAATGATGCAATGAGTGGGTTTTGTTTATTGCAGGCAATTTGTACGGTACACTTAACTATTTCTCAGTCAAAAAAGATTTTTTTCTAGCCTTCTTACTTGCAAACTGTTTGATGACATCAGTAAAATCAAGCACCCTTAATTTCTCATGCTCAATGCTCAACAGGGTGAGTGAAGACAAACGGTCCTGCCCCATGGTGTTTCTTAGATAATTCTTGACTAGTTTCATCTTGGAGAATGATCGCTCTCCAGTGCAGTTTGTGACAAACATGCAGAGATAGAGTCGTAATACAATTTCAACATTAGCAAATGTTTCTACCATGTCATGTCTGTGAATTATCTCATACATTTCTAGTTCAGGACTTTTTGCAGCCTTTGCACCACCTGATGAAGGAGCACTTTCAGGTGAATCTCTTGGAATGGATTTCATAAGGTGTGCAAACTGCAAAAGCTCCGACTCCAATCCAGCCTCCAAGTCCTTAGGATATGAAGACACAAGCTTTTCAGCAGATGCTTTAAGCTCAGTGTTCGTTTTGTTTGAGATTTCTGATAAAAACTCAAATTTCTCTCGAAGGTCGCTGTAAGCAGCAATGCGTTGTTGTAGGGCAGCACAGAGCTTGTCAATGATGGGCAAGAATGCAGTCACTCTAAACTTGTCTCTCCCTGTCAGCATAACATCCTCCGCGAAGTCTAGTTCATCGTGGTGACGCTTGCGCTTCCTAATACGCTGCGTGTCGGCGTAGTATGCATCATTACTCGTCACATCACAGGGATCACACTTAGCCATAGCTTTTGCTTCAAAGTCATCGAACTGGGATCTTAGGTCTTTAGCAAATTGTAAAAGAGACTCTAGCAGTGTGACAGCTGTGTTGAGGGAGAGCCCAGATTTTTGCAGCTGGATACTGCTACTCTGAAACCTTTCCAATACTGTATCCCAAACTTCAAGAAGAATCACTGTTTCAAGTTTTTTCAAACCTTTGAGAAGACCACTTGCTTCAGCTCTTGTTTCAGCTGGCTGATTCTGATCTGAGAATAACTCTTCCAGAACAATGTTGTTTTCTTTGTGTGCTCTACTGAGAGCAGCTACAGCATCTGCTCGTGCTGACCAACGAGTGTCTGAAAGTATTTTATCAACTTTCAACTTCTTATCTTTATTAGTCTCTAGTACCTCACGGTGTCTCCTCCAACGATAAGTAGATGCAACAAGAAAGGAGTACATATTTTGTACCAGAGCAAACAATGACACTGCAGCAGGACAGCTTTCTGCAGCACACTTAGCCACCAAGTTTAAGGAATGAGCCATACATGGTATGTACTCAGCTTCACTACACTCATTCTTGATTATCTGTTGGGTCCCCAGATATTTACCAGACATGTTGCTGGCATTGTCATAGGACTGTCCTCGGCAGTCGATAACTGGAATGTTCTTCTCTAAGAAAATCAAGAACAGTTGTAGCAATATCTCTGCCAGTGTGGTGGCTTAGCATGGGAATAAACTGCAAAAACCTTTCAACTGGACCTGTAGTAGGCAGTACATAGCGGATTGTAAAAGTAAGTTGATCCATGTGTGAAATATCAGGTGTGGAGTCAACAGAAATTGAGAAGTACTTTGCTGTTTTTACTTCATCTGTTATTGAGGACATAACCTTTTCTGCCATTATTCCAATGACTTCCTCAGAAATGACATGGGACAAGTAGGAAGTATGACCACTACCTTTGTTTGCGTGTTTCTTGATATGTGCTGCCAAGAAACTGTCGTATGTGCTCAGCAGCTCTAGAATCCCAAGATAGTTTCCATTGTGTACTGATCCAATTACTTCATCTTTACCTCGAATGGCTAGCCCGCGTTCGCAAAGTAGCTTTAAAACATCTACACACCTCCTCAATACTGCTTGCCAGTACTCGCATTCACTTTCATATTGTTGTACTAGATTAGAGTCAATACGGGCACCCGCAGTCTTTCGATATATCATTTCGACCATACTTTTCCTGTGCTGATCTGACCTACTGTGAGATTCTATGACATACCTAGCGTTCTTCCAACCATTGAAGCCAGTTGTGAATGAGCTTTCCACCTTTGACATAAGCTTGCAAGCAAAACAATACACTTTACCAGTTGTTTTAGACTCAGGCAGGGGTGCTCACACCCGTGCCCGCCATGGATTTGAATGTGCCCGCTGGTTTATTTTGGAATAGCCGGCCTAAATGAAATCTTAACTGGCAATATAAAAATTACTAGAAATGAATTTTTACATGCGAGCAGAGCGCTCACATACATGTTTAAAACATGTCTGAAACCATTGCTTTGCTCCGCCAATTTCTGTGTCGCTTAAAGCGACGATTCTATTTCAACGGATATAATGAATCGAGTTGGCTGATTGGGTGTTTCGTGAAAATACAACCAATCAGAAGGCATTTTAGAAACGACTCGCTAGGCTTTCTGTGTCTTTTCGAATTTTTATTGATTTTATAAAGATGAGTGGGCGGATCGATATTTAGTTCCGCGTTTGACCTGTCCGCGTGACCTTGTGTGTGGATGCGAACATGAAATGTGTCTATTTTTTAGTCGTTTATTACGTAATTTGACGTTTTCACATTTAGTATTAAAAGTTTAGCATCATGTCGACCGTTCACCCGTTCGTGTCATCTTGTGTGTGGATGCGAATTTGAAATTTGTCTATTTTTAAGTCGTTTTTTACGTAATTTGACGTTTTCACATTTAGTATTAAAAGTTTAGCATTATTTCGACCGGCAGCGTGTCCGATTTTGAAGTTTCAAGTGGTAAAAGTTCAGCCTCTGATATTAGTTCATAAATTAGGGGAAAATTTTGGTGTTTGTGCCCGCCAAAGATAATAGTTAGCAAATTTTGCCCTAAGGTCTCCGAAGTCTGAGCACCCCTGATTTAAAGTAACAGAGCCATTTAAGATTAATTTCTTGGCCAGATAATGAATGAGTTCGAGTGAATAATGTCTTTGTACAATGACGGGTTCTGTTTAGCTCTTTCACAGCTGACTCTTTGAAGTCACCATCACAGTGTCGACATTCTGCGCTTCCCCTTTTCAACCAATAGTCACACACATTTTCAGTAATTATTTTAGGCCATAATCCAAGATCCGTTTCAAATCCTTGTTCAGTACCGGTATTCATAACTTTCACTTCCTCTTGTGTCTCCTCACTGTCACTGTGTTCAGGTTCAATTGCGCTAACTACACTAGGTTCAGTACTAGTTGTGGCTTCTCCAGTTGTTTCAGGCGTAATTGGTGTCTCTACTGATTCAGATTCAGTTTGACCGGATTCAGTTTGAGTTTGTGATTTTGCAGATTCAGATACTGTTGGATATGTCAACCATTGAGTTATTTTTGGTAGTTTTTTTACTCTTTGGTTTACGTCTGCCTTTTCTTGTCGTTTAACAGAGCCAGCTTTATACTTCCTCCCTTGATCACGATCACGACTTGTTGATTTCTCCATTGTGCCTCAGTGCAGCCTCACTGCCTTATCCTGAAACATAAAAACACAAAAAACAAACTATTTACACTTGACCCTCGGTTTAGTATTAATTAATACAGTTTAATTAATTAATTAAATACAGACACTAAACAGTTGTTCGGGTGAAAAAGTCGCTTTATGGGAAAAGTCGCCAGCCCCCACCAGTAGCGACTTTTTCCTTAAATATGTATAAAATGTATTTATTATGAAATCTAAGCTAAACTGACCTAACCTAGCCTAAGTACGTTTCATGTAAAAAAATTAATTACATTAATTTAACATTTTTCAACTTATTTATGTTATTATAAAGCTGACTAAAACTCCCCCATCCCCATTTATTGAATGGAGACTTTTTCGAGATACGACTTTTACCATTACTTACCACTAAACACACTCACATGTGCACTCCACAGCGGCCTGAATAGAACTAAACTCCCGCCAGCAAAGAGAGTGACACCATAATTATCACTAATCATTAAACAATTGTATTATTTATAGTGGAATCCAACATTATAATTATATGTGACGGCGCGGGGCCCTCACAGGCGCGGGGCCGTAGGCCATGGCCTACTCGGCCCCCCCCTAAATCCGCCACTGGTCAGCGATGTTGAAATTTTGTTTTTGTTCGCGCGCATATATATATATATATATATATATATATATATATATATATATATACACATATATTGTTATGTATGGGAATAATGTAATAAGGTTAATTAATTACTGGTTATAAATTAACCCACAAACAAAATTGATCATGCAAACAATGAATTGTACGTATAAATGAATGGTTCATGAAAACAAAGGGGACGAACCGAAGTGGCAGCTTCGCCCTTTTCGTTTCTGAAACAACGTTTTATAAATTCTTAAGTACATGAAATTAGAAACATATGCATGTTAAATACTCATGTAATTTAGGGAAAAAGCCCGGGAAAAATGGAAGACAATTTTAGTACTTCCATTTTTCCCGGGCTTTTTAGGCATTGCTAATGTACTTAAACTTTTGGATATTAATGTAGTATTTTCATATAACAATATTGTGAAAAATATCATTGTAAAAAATAGCCCTACCAATAATTCAGGCATTATCTATGAAACTGGTTGTAAACAATGCGATTCCTTTTACATTGGTCAGACGGAAAAGGATTTGCACACGCGTGTAAAACAGCATCAATATTCCGTTAGAACGAGACAGTCGTCCAGTGCCCTTTTTGTCCGAGTTATCCCACTGTATTGATTGGAATAATGCTTCAGTTTTGTTTCACTCTAGCAACATTGTTAATAGAAATATTCTTGAGTCTGCTATTATTCAACTTACAAATAACTTTAACATGAGGAAAGGTCTTTTTCAACTCGATCCCGTTGTTTTGAATTCGTTCAGAACGGATTTAGACAAGATGGGCAGAGTGCTAAACTTAGGTAGTTTTCCCTTATAAATTTGTATGCTCCTCTTACAATTTTTATTTTTCAATTTATTTTTCAATTTATTTTTATATTTTTTTTTATATATTTTATATATTTTTGTGACCTATATATCATTCAGGCATTAACTATAAAATTGGTTGTCGAGAATCCATTTGATCTTGTGTTGAATTCGGGCAAAGTGCTAAAATTGGTAGTTTTCCTTACAAATTTGTATGCTCCTCCCACAATTTTTATTTCTATATTTATTATATATATATATATATATATATATATATATATATTTGTAACCTGTATATAGTCTTGAACTCTTTATTTACTTCAGTGTTCCTGAGGATGTCATTAGACGAAAGCGCTTGAGCACCATTCTGTGTTTCCTTTCCTGCGTGATTTTATTCATATATATATATATATATCAAAGCTATTGACTTCTCCTTAGGGAAACGGAGCTTACAGATGAACAGAAGGATCAACACAAAGGCAAACATTTTCATTTATTTGTACTTCAGACGTTTCGACAATTCTTTTGTCATCATCAGTGAATTAAGTCTTAAAACCTTAAAACAAAAGTAAAAAGTGAAAAGTGAAAATTACATCAATACAATATTAAAACCATTAAAATTAAAACCTTAAAGAAAAATGAAAATTGCATCAATACAAAATTAAAATCATTTAAGTTTCATCACTATAAAAACTAAAATTAAATTAAATTACCTCAATAGGTAAATACACAATGTTTACATCCACCTCCATACTTGGCAAAGCCTAGGAGAACACTGGATGGTCAGAGGATTAGAAAGGGTATGTCTACGAGAGTCGGTTGGTTAGTTAAAAAAGCTGTAATTTGTAGGATGAGCTATTATTGTTAAGGGAGGGTTTGTTTCTATAGATGTACAAAGATTCTAAAATTCGGAGTTCTGTGAGGTTATTGGATCTAGTTAAAATTTCAAACTGAGTTTTGTGAAGGGGATGGTTTTTCATTACTATGGTTTCTAATTGCGGATTGTGGAGGGCTACTGAGGGGACGGTTGGTACGGACTGACAAGCCCAAATGTTGAGAAAGGCGCACCTCCAGTTGGAGTTGAGTGCTGCCAATATACGCAGCCTTACAGCTGTCGCACGTGTATTTGTAAACAACATTGGGGCATACAGTTTTGGGGAATTCATCTTTGAACTTCAAAAAAATTTGATAATTTAAGTGGGTTGACGAAGGCGAATCTAAAATTTATTTGGGGATAACTAGACTTGAGCAGTTTGGACAATTCACCTCGAATACGCAATGATAAATAACCATAAAAAGGTAATTTAATATATCTAGTTTCTTTTTGTACTGTAGTTATGGGGAGTTTAGTATTAAAAGTGTTATTTAAAAATTTCTTTAATTGGTTATCGAATAGATGAGAAGGGTAGTAATTGTTAATAAAGTACTGTTTTAAAAATTTAAATTCTTCGTTTAACGAAAAGTAATCCGAAAAATACGGTAACTTCTTGTTAATAATGTTACTATAGCACTAATCTTATATTTATAAAACATACAACTTAAATAATTGGTTCCCAAGCCAGTAAAAGTTTGTTTTCGAAATAGTGAAGTATGGAACTTATTATGAGCCCGTTTAACTGAAACATCCAGGAAAGGTAAACTATGATTTGTTTCGTTTTCACATGTGTACTATTACTATGTTGTTTATTAAGGTAATCATGAAAAAGTTTTACGTGTGAAGGATGGTTAAATATTAAGAAAGTGTCATCAACGTATCTTCTGTAATATATGGGTTTAAAACTACTAGGACAACTTTTGTTTTAAGGTTTTAAGACTTAATTCACTGATGATGACAAAAGAATTGTCGAAACGTCTGAAGTACGATATATATATATATATATATATATATATATATATATATATATATATATTATATATATATATATATATTATTATATATAAAAAAAAAACCAGAATGGTTCCCTGAGGTTTTTTTATGATACACACAGACCGTGCATGGAACAAGGAACTCTTCTGGGAAAATTAAATCCACTATAATCCGAATAATTGCGCCAACGTGAATTACGATACAATGCAGGGAGACGCGGAAGGTAATCGTTTAGTTAATTTTCTCGAGGATAGCTTTCTTATTCAAAAGGTTGGGGAACCTACGAGGTTGGACAGTATTTTAGACTTAGTAATAACTACGGATGATAGGCTAATTACTGATCTTCAAGTAATAGAACCGTTAAGCAATAGCGATCACAATATGGTAGAGTTTGTCCTCTCAGTAAGTCACTCGAAACCAGCTAACTCGACTAAAATTCCTAACTTCCAGCACGCAGACTTTAGTAAATTTCGAAATAAATTGTCACACATCAATTGGGAAAACATAATGGGGAATTCCAACGCAAAACTAATGTGGGAATTGTTCGAAACAGTATTTAGGACTATAAATGAGGAATGTGTACCGTACAAAATTAAGCGTGCGAAAGTAAACAATAAGCCCTTGTAGTTTACTTCTAGAGTAGGACACATTATAAAAGAGTAGAGATAGGGCTTATAGGCTACATAAGTGCGATAAAGACAATTTGTGATTACGAAACAACTACATATCTTTAAGGCGTGAAGCGAAAGTGTAATAAAAAAGTTCAAGCACGAATTTGAAATCTCCATAGCTCGTGACGGTAAAGAAAACCCCAAGCGATTCTTTCAATACGTCAACAATAGAAATCCAGTAAAAAGTGTCTTGGGGGTGTTGAAAAATGTTAACGGAGAGCTAATTTCTGAAAACAAGGAAATGGCTACCTTGCTAAACGAATTTTTCATGCGAGATTTTACTATAGAAGATGTAACGAATATCTCTACGATCATAGACATAATACGTTTTGATAATAGTAATATTTTGGATAATATTGTGGTTAGTGAAAGGGAGATAATGTGCTATATTGATAAAATGAAAATGCGTAAATCACCGGGGCCGGATTCCATATATCCCATACAACTAAAAGAATTAAAAGGAAGTATTGTTGTGCCGCTAACAAAGATTTTTAATGCGTCTATTTCTGTGGGGTGCGTACCAGATAATTTCAAGTTAGCAAATGTAACACCTATCTTTAAGAAAGGCGATAAAGGTGCGACGGGAAATTATAGGCCAATCAGTTTAACGTCTGTTGTAGGTAAGCTACTGGAATCAATAATTAGGGATCGTATAGTCGAACACTTAGAATTGCATAACTTGGTCAGAAATACGCAGCACAGTTTTAGGCGAAACAAATCTTGCTTAACTAATTTTTTAGAATTTTTTCAAAGCGTGGTTGAAGTTTACGATAGTCATCGGGCGGTTGATGTAGTGTATTTAGATTTTCAAAAAGCGTTTGACACCGTACCGCACAAGAGACTCATTGAAAAAACTAAGGCTCATGGAATCAGGGGTGTAGTAATAAATTGGATAGAAGAGTGGTTGCGAGGTAGGAAACGGAGGGTGGTCGTTGATGAAGTGGAGTCGTCTTGGGCTAATGTAGCGAGTGTCGTTCCTCAGAGTTCTGTATTGGGCCCCTTGCTTTTTCTTATATATATTAACGATTTAGATGTCGGCCTAGTCAGTACAGTTTCAAAGTTTGCGGATGACACGAAGTTGGGTGGTAGGGCGATTAATGACGAAGATAGAGGTAAAATCCAGGAAGATCTGAATAAAATCGTTGATTGGTCAGTCACATGGCAAATGAGATTTAACGTCGATAAGTGCAAAATTTTACATATAGGTTCGCGTAACGGTAATTTTGTGTATAGTATGTCAGGGAAGGAGTTAACAAGCGTAGAGCAGGAAAAAGATTTAGGAGTTATAGTCACTGGTGATTTAAAAGTAGCGAAACAAAGTACAGAAGCGGTTAATAAAGCGAACAAAGTGCTAGGTCTTATAGGTCAGAATTTTGAGTACAAATCGCGCGATATTATTGTTCCTCTTTATAAATCATTAGTTAAACCCCATTTGGATGAGGCGATCCAATTTTGGAATCCGCATATGCGAAAAGATATAGAGAAAATTGAGATTTCAAAGACGAGCAGCTAAGATGATTCCGTCGCTTAGGTCGAAGTCGTACGAGGATAGACTTAAGGAGTTAAAATTGACTACACTTAGTACACTCGAGACTAGGAGGCTAAGGGGTGATCTAATCCAGGTTTTCAAAATTATGAATGGGTTCGATAACGTAGATAGAAATAGCTCTTTCGAAATATCTCAATATAATAGGACTAGAAATAACGGGTGTAAGTTGACAAGTAGAAGGTTCGAGACAGCAGTTGCCAAAAACTTTTTTACGCATAGAATAGTAAATAGGTGGAATAGTTTGCCGGTAGAAGTAATTAGTAGCATGTCTATAAACATGTTTAAAAATCGATTAGACGCATATGTTGATAGATTGGGCATAGTTTAAGATAGTATTGGGCATAGTTTAAGATAGTAAAATTAAGGCTTTGTGGTTCGGAACCCACGTAAAATTATAGGTCCTCTCCGCCACCGCGGAGGACATGCACAATACACAATTGTGAAAAGTTAGGTAGACCAGCCATGAGTAGATCCTAGGTTCTTTGTTGGTCTGAAACATTATAACATTAAATGACAAACACTACAGTTTTTTCTTTTTCATGATGTCAGCCCAACGTGGGCAACGGGTCACTCGTAGAGAGGTCCCAAAAATATAGCTTCCCTCACCAGCTATCTGCAAAGCAGATAGGATCCAGCTTTGGGACAGGATCTAGGGTTTAAAGTGACCCGTTGCCCACGTCGGGCTAACATCATGAAAAAAAAAAAACTATAGTGTTTGTCATTTGCTATTACTTATTCGGACTACAGTGGATTTAATTTTCCCAGAAGAGTTCCTTGTTCCATGCACGGTCTCTGTGTACCATAAAAACCTCAGGGAACCATTCTGAGTTAATTCCCATCTTGAAACGGACATGTTATGTGCCTTGAAAAGTGGACGCTCAATTCTGCCAGTTGAGGTTTAAGTTTTGGTTTTTGGCTAAAAATATAATAGTTACCCCTTTTTCTTTGATGTATTCAATCTGACGTGAAGGCAGCGAGTCCTTTGCTTATATTGAGGTTCTAAATGTAGCAGGGCTAGGCTGCTTTAAACCCTAGATCCATGTCCCAAAGCTGGATCCTGTCTGCTTTGCAGATAGCTGGTGAGGGAAGCTATATTTCTGGGACCTCTTTGCGAGTGACCCGTTGCCCTTGTCGTGCTGACATCATGAAAAAGAAAAACTATAGTGTTTGTCATTTACCATTACTTATTCGGACTATAATGGATTTAATTTTCCCAGAAGAGTTCCTTGTTTCATGCATGGTCTGTATGTATGTATGTATGTATGTATGTATGTATATATATATATATATATATATATATATATATAATATATATATGAACTCAGAATGGTTCCCTGAGTTTTTATGATACACACAGACCGTGCGTGGAACAAGGAACTCTCCTGGAATAATTAAATCCACTATAGTCCGAATAAGTAATGGTAAATGACAAATACCATAGTTTTTCTTTTTCATGATGCTAGCCCGACGTGGGCAACAAGTCACTCGCAAAGAGGCCCCATAAATATAGCTTTCCTCACCAGCTATCTGCAAAGCAGACAAGATCCAGCTTTGGGACATGGATCTAGGGTTTAAAGCAGCCTAGCCCTGCTACATTTAGAACCTCAATATAAGCAAAAGACTCGCTGTCTTCACGTCAGATTGAATACATCAAAGAAAAAGGGGTAACTAATATTTTAGCCAAAACCAAAACTTAAACCTCAACTGGCAGAATTGAGCGTCCACTTTTTAAGGCACATATCTCCGTTTCAAGATGGGAATGAACTCAGAATGGTCCCCTGAGTTTTTTATGATACACACAGACCGTGCATGGTACAAGGAACTCTTCTGGGATAATTAAATCCACTATAGTCCAAATAAGTAATGGTAAATGACAAATATCAGTTTTTCTTTTTCATGATGCTAGCCCGACGTGGGCAACGGGTCACTCGCAAAGAGGTCCCATAAATATAGCTTCCCTCACCAGCTATCTGCAAAGCAGACAGGATCCATGTCCCAAAGCTGGATCCTGTCTGCTTTGCAGATAGCTGGTGAGGGAAGCTATATTTCTGGGACCTCTTTGCGAGTAACCCGTTGCCCACGTCGGGCTAGCATCATGAAAAAGAAAAACTATGGTATTTGTCATTTACCATTACTTATTCGGACTATAGTGGATTTAATTATCCCAGAAGAGTTCCTTGTTCCATGCACGGTCTGTGTGATCATATATATATATATATATATATATATATATATATATTAACGTAAAGAACGACGCTTTTTATAGGAGAATATTCCGCGCAAGACGAGAGCGAAAGAACGAAACAAATTAAAAAATGAGGTAACCACCCGGGAATCGAACCCGGGATCTTCCGATTGCCGGTCAGATATGATAACCATTACACCACGGGCCTCACTCAATCAAATGTCGTAATTCCTCTACATGCGCGCAGAAACCAATGCCCCAAAGGGGCACCTCCCGCATGCCGTAACATTATAACTGCAAACACGCAGTATAATTAACGTAAAGAACGACGCTTTGTATAGGAGAATATTCCGCGCATTGGTTTCTGCGCGCATGTAGAGGAATTACGACATTTGATTGAGTGAGGCCCGTGGTGTAATGGTTATCATATCTGACCGGCAATCGGAAGATCCCGGGTTCGATTCCCGGGTGGTTACCTCATTTTTTCATTTGTTTCGTTCTTTCGCTCTCGTCTTGCGCGGAATATTCTCCTATACAAAGCGTCGTTCTTTACATTAATTATATTGCGTGTTTGCAGTATAATATATTATATATATATATATATATATATAATACACACACGCACACACATTTTAACTGCAAACAACACACAGTGTATATATAATGCAAAGAAGACTCTTTTTAGAAGTGTCCGCACAAGAGTAGAAAATGAGCAATGAAAAATGCGGCAAAGAGAATAACTGGGAAGATACTAAGCACCTTTAAACGAAGGGATAGGAATGTAATGATTCCTCTACTGAAAACAGTGATCATACCCAAATTGAAATACTGCTCGGTCCTAACAAGCCCATGTAAAAAAGAAGACATTGGACAGCTAGAAGGGATTCAAAGAAGCTTCACAGCCAAGAACAATGGGTGCAAAGAACTAAATTATTGGGAAAAGTTACGCGAATTAAACCTATATTCACTGGAAAGGAGAGAGAGAGAGATACACCATTATTTACACTTGGAAAATAATGGAGAAACTAGTCCCTAATCTTACTCTGAACCCTGTAACTCCCCTAACAACGGTGGAAAGTAGGAAAGGAAGACTGTGTCGTGTTCCCAAATTAAAGGCTAGACAGGGAACATCCTTAACCCTGAAAGAAAGTGATAGTTTTGTTGTGAGAGGACCAAGACTGTTTAATCAGCTGCCCAAAGACCTAAGGAACACGAGTGGTGTTGCAGTGGACATCTTCAAAAGAAGATTAGACACCTGGCTCAGAACAATCCCCATTGAGCCGGGCGTACCTGGCTATGTAAGGTGGAGAGTACAAGAAATCAACTCACTACTTCACCAGGCCAACTCGAGAGGAGGGGCGACAAGCTTGACCTTCGTGAAATGAGCAATCATCGCACGGAACATTTGAAAGGTATAATAATAAAGTATAGGTTAAATCTTTGCGTCCATTTTCAGATTAATCTAGTCCCTCCATGCTTCTACAGAATTTCATACTCTTGAAATCGAGAAAAACCAGTCTGTTAAAGGTTTACAGAAAGAACAGAGCATCAAAATTTTTAGCTTTATAACCTTAGCCATTGGACCAAACTTTGTGAAACTGCACTGAAAGTCTAGGTGACTCGTGAGCTTTTAGATGGAAAGTTAACCTCTGAATGGCTTCAAAAAATTCAAAATCTTTTGGCGGAAATTATTCCAGCCTGGTTTGAACCCCTAGATTTTCCAACTGAAAAATTCTTTATAGGTTTTATGCATTTAGCACATGGTTCATTATAAATAAGATGCAGCGGAGATAAATTCGCCGAAATCCGATTTCACCGTGGATTAATTTTCGAATCATGATTTAAATAAGTCTTACCGGCAAAATATTGGCCTGAAGATGGTGAAAAGCAGTTTTATTGGTTTTAAGAACTCTTCGCCAAAATGTTTATAGAAGCGGTTAAGTTCTGACACAGCAATGAAGAATACAAAGATTTAGCCGAATCTTCAAAACATCCTTGAGAATCAGAAAGCAGTATTAAAATCATTAGCAAAGTTAGAAAAATTCACTTCATACATTTACGCCTGCATGGAGAAAACAGACCTCGTGTCACAGTGCTACTTTCGAACTAATTCACTCATTGGAAGAACACTCGTATAATGCATGCACGTCACACGAAAACTTCTATGCAAACTCTCGCTCTTCTCATCAAAACTATAGACATTTTTGACTAAATCCACAACGCAACATAACTACCTTACCTTGTCTCATTCTGCTTAGTTACCGACTTGCTTAGTATAGAAACTACTACCAAACCTCTCTCATTCTGCTTAGTTACCGACTTGCTTAGTCAAGAAACTACTACCAAAAACCTCTCTCACTTTAGTTACTCCATTGAACGTATTTACTATATCACCACATTTTTTCAGTCTTCTGAAGAAATATGGTAAATGTAAAATCCCAATGTTTCAGGATTATTTAAACTCCATAATGGCAAAAAGTTGCGTGACGGAGGGAACCTACAATTTTACGTGTAATCCGAACTATGTACGGCTCGATACATTATCGCAAAGTAGTAAGGACGGTCACACGCGTAACTTCTGTAAAGACCCAACGTCACTTAACCTCCCTGATCTAACAGGAAGGCTCCCAACATACACAAAAAACAACCCAAAACTGCTCTTTTCGGTCCAACTTCCGATGATTCGTCGAAAGGAGAGTTCGTCATGAAAGGATTAAAATGACTCGTCAGTGGGTACGTTTATTGGAATGCATAATCGAAGGCGACATTGATAAAGGTAGTTAAAACTCACGTTGTACTTCATTAGTCTTCTTCTAAAAAGAGGAGGTAAATTTGCATCTCAGTTTGTGCTTATCGTCATATTACAAGAATTCTGAAGATGTGATTCAGTAAACCAAGTCATTAGAGCAAATTCGCTTTTACGAAAGTATTTCAACACTTTTATTATTATTATATACAGTGTCATAACGTTAAAACTTTTTAAGTAGAAAAATGTACCTACAAAAAAAAAAAAAAAAAAAAAAAAAAAATTACAAAAGCAAATACATAACATGTCTTTTGCGATAAAATTCCCACTGAAATTTCGGTACTCGTAAACTGATGCCAATTTGAAAAAAAAAAAAATTTAGGAAAGAATTTGTTCTTTCAATTGCTTAGAAATTACTAATCCTACAAACGCTTATTATAAAAGGAGGTGAAGAAACATTGCTTGAAAGACGTAATTAATAAGTAGCTCGAAACGTCTGGTAAAAAGGTCAAAATATTCTGAATTTTCAAGGAATTTAACTTTTTCTATTGACATTATTACTAGACGTTTCATATATATATATATATATATATATATATATATATATATATATATATATATATCAGTAACTGACTGTACGTGGATTAGGCCTAATAAAGTCATCATACTCGTATAGTTTTTAACTTCCAATACATTATTAAGAGTACGTTTGTCAAATCGTGCGTGACAGTATTTTCTTTCAAATCATTTCAATCAGTTACTAAAAATTGAATTGTTGCCATCAAAAAGTTTTATAAAATAGTAAAAAAATCTTATTTTAAATTTAATTCTAAAAATGTTACTACTTTGGTTTAAAAGTTTTACCTTCTTAAGTGTAAAATACTTACACACTAAAATCTTAAAACCTAATTAATCACTAACCGAATTATTATCATTAAAAAAAATTATCGCGCTAAAAAAATAAATAATTTGAAGTGAAATAAAAAATAATCCATTTAAAAACTACAAATTCTAAAGAACATTTAATTTATGGGTATAAAAAAAAATGCCATTGTACTGGTGGTGGTGGTGGTTGGTGATTTTGTTTGGGCACAGAAAAGAGCACATCACGTGATCATGGCACACGAGAAATGGGGTGAAACCCAATCAATCAATCAATCAAATATTATTATATTATTATAATATATATATATATATATATATATATATATATATATATATATATATATATATATATATATATATATAAGACCCATTATACGCACCACTTCTAAACTAAAATAACAAAATAAATGCATTTTATTCAATATAAATTTATGAATTTTAAAATTTTAATATGCGTGAATCAGCAAAGAATAATGAAAACCTTTACGAAGGGAGAAAAAAGGTATTGTAGCAAGACCCGAAGAAACGCTGGTAAATAGGGTCAAAATTTTTAAACTTTATTCAGCGATAAACATCCTTAGAAATCATCGAAGAAAATGTCGAAAACGGTAATTAGATTAGGATCTTGCAAAATTATTTAATGGTTCACAGATTCATGACCGAAATCAGCAAATTCGATTACTAATAAAAAAATAAAAAAAATATCCCCATTTTATATAAGCACTTTGTTGAACATTTTCTAAAATTCTCAAAACTGTACAACTTTTAACTCGCAAATTTTACTACAAAGCGCGTACCTGAACCATCTATCCGTTAATTAAAAACTATAAAAAGCATTAATTATGATGTCTACTTTACGCGTTATATCATCGTATTATTATTATTATTATATTATCGGCAATTCCGTCGCTGATTTAAAATCACGCAAGATCATTGCGGAACAATACCAACTACGTGATGGAATTGCTGATCGAGTTTTCCAGCGATTAGTGAAGACTAATAACGGTGGTAATGTTTGCGGTTAATCTCATTCGTGACGGCAAAGGACACGTGACGGAGAGGACCTACCTTTACGTGGGATCCGAACCATTAACGCGTCGTTACATCACCTAAACGCGGGGGAAAGCCACCCATTCAGCTACAGAACAGACCCAACGTCGTTCAACCCTGTTGATCTAACGGAAAATGATAACGTGACCGCAACGTAGCCCAATTACTGGAGGACTGTTATAACCGTTCCTGAAGACTCTACTATAGTTATTAAGTCCACGGCCTCAGAGAGGAACTAACACTCGCGGGAGGTCTATAACCTCTTTCACCCGTTAAACCTCACTCGATTGAATGCTAAGAAAAAGGTTCGGAGAAATAAAATATGGCATTTAAAAACTTTACGTGTTGCACTTTTTCTTTTTAGTATCAGTAACTTTTTAGTTTTTACTTCTCTTTTAATGAAACATGTTAGTATAAGATCACTGCGCCCGAACAGCATCTCTTTCAGCGTGTTTCAGCATGAATTTGAAGCTATTTTTATTGGGTACTAAGATGTGAAATGCTCGTTATCTTTCGCCTACGAGTTTTATTTTTTATGTAATATCCATTTGCTCTTAAAAGTATTCTGCTTTTCCAACTTCGCCCTAATAATAACAGGTTCCTATTTTTACACTGCATTTGTATCACTTTTACTGTATACAATGGTACTACTACTACCAAACATTTCTGAAGATGCTCAGTTCTAAAAACCGTACAAAGTATTACTTTCGCACTGTTAACTAATAATGGACAATAAATAGAAAAAATACTGAATCACTCTTTCAAATAATGTAAAATCTCGTGGAAAATTGAGCATTTTCTTTAATCTTTCTCCTTTTGTATTAAATTAAAAAAGTGTGTGTGTGTGTGTGTGTGTCAACTCAGAATGGTCCCCTGAGAAACTTTTGTTCCACACAGACAGTGCATGGTCTGTGTGAATATATCTGATGGGTGTGATATATTTTATATATATATATATATATATATATATATATATATATATATATATATAAAATTTTCTTTAAAAAGTTTTTCATAGTAGTAAAAAAGGTACAATTTTAGTTTAAATGTTAAATACACCCATTTTTTAATAACTTAATAAATAAATATATTAAAACTAAATTAATTAAATAACTGAAAAAAATAATTAAAATGAGCAAAAGTTACAGAAAATACAATTGTGAGAAAACTTCTGAAATAAAACTAATAATAAATTGGACCACGAGAATGATCATCATTATTGATAAATGACTAGAATTAATTTAATTACCCAATAAATAAAGTAATAATAATGAAAAGTACCGTACATAATAAAAGGCCTTTGGCACAAAAGAAAAAAAATACTTGGTTATTGTTAATCACTGCGAAATTAAGTCATAAAATCGACTGAAAAAATATAATATAATCACTGGGGGAAAGATTCGAAACAAAAGTGTAAAACTCAAAATGACACGAGCAGGACAAACAAAACGCAGCCATACTACACTACTACGACTACTTTTTTAATGTATCACACCCAACCGAAAACCCCCCACAGAATCTCATCCCCCAAAAGTGTATGCGAGGCAAATGAATCCACAAAAAAGTGCCCCAAAGACTTCCCTACTTGACAAAAATTTAAAAATTTAAAATAATAAAAAGTACAATTAATTAAGAAGTAAACATACATTTAAAATACTAGCAATTTTTTTCTTTCAGCTTGTCGTATCTTACACTTTCTCAGAAGGAAGCATTCAGCATAAAAAACAAATTCCTAACCGGGTACAGTTCAGATTTAGGCTACATTTAATACAAAAAATGCTAAAAATTAAAAATTCTATACACTGATTGTATTTAAGAGAGTCGCGTTGGTAGTCCCAGTAAAAAAGCATGGATACAAATAGTTGTAATAAATGGAACACACACTTGGTATTTTGTATTAAGGCAGTACCATCACTGGTTGAAACCCTCCCCAAACTGTCTCCGATGGTGATATGAACCTAATCAGAGAATAACTAACAAGGTTCACCCCTCCGTCTGGGGTTGGGTAAATTCTTAAGGGCTTATATGGACTCTCCTAAAGCAAATTCGAGACTCCCCCTCAAAAACTCGTGACCAAAAACGTGTTGACAAGTCTATGATGACCATCACTCGTACTGAAAATTATTTGTGACGAACTACTGTATGTCATTCCCTCGTGACTAAATCCTAACTAAAAATTAAACCACCGCATGAACACGACAGACCAAGGACCATCATGGAATTTAAAAAAAAAAACTCTCTTTTCAGAGCTACCAGTAATTTACTGCCTGTCACACGACTGTTCTATAATGAATGAATAAATGAATGAATGAATGAATGAATGAATATATTGTAATTTGGTCGTGGTGTCGTTGTGATTTTGGTGGTGACGCCGATTTGTTGGGGGGGGGGGGGGGGGGGGGGGGGTTCGGATCCACTGGCCTTGGGTATCTGGGTTGCCCTTATAATCACTCGGGCATCAGGATGGCATAGATGCTTCGGCTAGTAAGCCGTTGAAGGGATGAATAATGGATCATAGCTTACCTAACACTTGAATATGATAACTAAGGGGAGTAAATGAACCGGCCTAACGGCAACGGGTTTATACATATAGCATGGATTATATCAAGAAGAATAATCGTTCCGGGTATGGCTCGACTCGGGATTTTATACCTTCTAGTCTCCTCGCGCATAGGCATTGGACCCACGCCTTTAGGGCTTGGCATTATTCGCGTCGTGTGTGCCGGATGCGGCCATACGCCCCCTGCAGGAAAGGAGCGTCGTTCTATAATATATATATTTATTACACACACTTTTAGAGACCTACAGCGCTATTTTCTGCATTAGTTTCCTTAAACTGAACCAAACTAACTTAGGTACAAAATGGTGCAGTGTTTGAAAATCTGACCTGACATGTGTTTTGTCGAGTTTATTACTATTATTGTGGGCCATGTGGGCACAGAGGCAAAAGAAGACAAAGATGCAGTAACATCATTTCGCTCTTATACACATTAATGGGCACATCAAATGTTACGCAGCTACCTTCAACTAATACCCGATTAGGTTACAAATAATGCACCGCTAGATATGGTAATGGAGAGGAAGGGGGAGGGATTCTTACGTTAAGACAAGTTAAGGGTTGGAGGGGATATTCAACAAACTGAAAGCATAAAAAATTATCGATAAGAAATTCCTTGCTAAACCCTTTTGTACGTCGCGCGAAGTGCGAGCACGAGAATTGGACGAGGAGGAGGGAAGGACCCTCAAATGGCCGTTGTTTCACATAAGATGTAATTCGGGCGAAGGCTTTCTTATTTAAAAAAAAAATGTGACACTCCACTCAAGAAAAAAGTGGAGAAAGGAGGAGACTCCCTCTATGCCCCCTCAAGAAAAATTGTGGGGGGAAGGATGTGGGGAAAGACTCCTTTCAATTCAATCATCCTGAAACAAGGCGAACATCGATATTAAAATTCAAAACTGGAGAAACGGAAGACTTATGACAATACAAGAAGTCATTCAAAGGCTATTTCGAGAAGATGAAAAATTAATTGGTTGGCACTGATATAATGAATGAAAACTAGTGGTTGGCAAAAAAAATTCGCACTCACCCATTCCCTGGCGTCAACGCCCTCCATGTTGTCTTGGTCCTTGGAGGTCACCACTTGATCCAGCTGTCTGTTTATCGATTCTTCCAGCTGCGAGTGAGAACAAAACGCAATTTGTTTAACTTCTTCCGTAATGGCGAAAGTCATACGACGGAGAAGACCAACGGCTTTTTACGTGGGGTCCGAACCATTACTGAGGCATTCCATGTCAAGCGTACACACCTTATGTCAGGTCATCTCACTGATTTTAATGATTTTTGGTGTGGTAGTTGGGTATGATGAGTCATGAAGCGTGACCAAATTTTAGCCACTTGGGTCAAATAGTTTGGGAGTAATGACCCCCCCAAATTTGGGGTCAGCAGCGTAACCTCGTGATTTTGAAAGGTCATAACTCAGGATCTAATGGATGGATTTTAATGATTTGGTGTCAAAATGCTCAGAAAAGACAGCAGAATAACTTTAATTTTATGCACAGAGTGCGTACATTCCGTTAAAAAAAGTTGCATTTATATTTAACCTTTGACCTTGACCTCAGGGCAGAGTTCAAAATTCAAGGTCATGAAAATTGGCATAAGTAAAGACCTTTAGATGAAGCATATTCAAGCAAAAAATTGGAGTGGGATCTCCATGGATTTGCTTTCCACAAGCATTTGAAATTGTGCATGTTGAACATTTTTAGCATTTTATTTAAGATAACTTCACAAATAGTTCATATATATGTATGTATATAAATATACCATTCTGAGTTCATTCCCATATGTATATACAGCGTGTACATAAAGTCAGGATCTATTTTTGTGAAATAATTATTATTTTCTATTTTTCGTTTCAGAAGCCCTTAGAATGAATACAGAAGAGCGTGTGGCAATAGTAATTTGGCGAATCGAGGGAAAGAAATACAATGACATCAGAGAGAAGTTTAGAAGGAGATTTCATAAGCCGGGGCCAATAGACAAGACAATACGAAAATTGGTGAACAAATTTAAATGAACGGGATCTGTAAATGATGAAGCAAGATCAGGACGACCGTGTATGTCAGATCTTACCGTGAATGCAGTACGCGGAATTATCACTGAGGAGCCACGTACGTCCGTTCGTGCTGCATCACACAGACTCGGCCTCCCGACGTCATCTGTGCACAAAATTCTGAAAGTTGATTTGCAGAAGAAAAGCTATCATTTGCAGGTTTTACATGATTTACATGAGGAAGATTTCCCTCGACAAAGTGCTGTGTGTGCTGATCTCGTAGAACAAATCTGGAGTGATAATTTAATGGACAACATTCTCTTTAGTGATAAAGCCACTTTCCATACGTGTGGAAAAGTAAATCGCCATAACTGTCGAATTTGGGCAGATGAAAGACCGAATGATTTCGTCCAAAATTGGGAGAGAGACTCACCTAAAGTTAATGTCTGGATGGGTTTAACAAAATCTAAGGTTTATGGTCCTTTTTTCTTTGCTGAAGCTACAGTTACGGGGCTTATTTATCTGGACATGTTGCAGCAATTCCTTGAACCTCAGCTGATTGGGGATAGGATTGTTAGTACCGTCGTCTATCAACATGATGGTGCTCCTTGTCACTATGCCAAAATTGTTCAGGATTATCTAAATGGACGTTTTCCAAATCGCTGGATCGGACGCGGAAGCAACAGACCTTGGCCAGCGAGATGACCAGATTTAACCCCTTTAGATTTCTTTGCATGGGGCTTTATCGAGTCGCACGTCTATCAGACGAAGATTACGAGTCTTGAAAACTTACGTACACGTATACGAACTGCTGCAGATAACATAACCCCGCAAATGCTCCAGAATGTGTTTAGAAATGCTGCGGAACGATTTGAGCTGTGCAGGGATACTGATGGGCGTCACGTCGAATCCTACTCTTAATTATTTAATAAATGTTACCACTTTATCATTTTATGATTGAATTCCATATAATTTCCAAGTGCTTCACAAAAATAGATCCTGACTTTATGTACACCCTGTATGTATAAATATAGCTACATTCATGGTTTGATAAATAAACTATGTATTAAGATTTTGCAAATATTAAGGTATTTGCTGCTCTAAAAGAACAATAATTTCATCACAGTACCTATATAATTTGTATATTTAATCATGTTAAATGTGTGTGTTCAGGTTTTGACTATATGCTGATAAAATGTCGTCAAAATATTTGTTGTGATCCATTCAATTCCCACAATAAATTAAAATATTCTGATCTTCGGCCTGCTTCACAATCACTGATAGAAAAATTCCCAAATCATTTGAAGCCAGGCCAGAAGTTATGTTCATCATGCAGAAAAAAATTTTCCTTACTTATTTTACAAGTTCAAAATATAGCAGAACCAGAAATATTATCATCAAGCTCGTCTGATACTAGTATGGAAACCGTGTCATCAGATGATGTTTTTGTTGACAAGGAGGCTGAATTGTCAGCAATGAATGAGACAATCGCCATGATTGGGGAAAGTCTGATTGTCAAGCGCAAGATTCAAAGAAATGAAGCATACCCTCCCAACAAAAATGGCCAAAATACAAAGTTCAGTAAGAAGACACTTAGATATGGTAGGTGAAATTCCTCAAGAGCCAGGTCCATCAAAAGTAGACAAACTGTCCGAGCCAGTAGTAGTTGTCCAAACATTGAAAGATAAATATCAAAACTCGGACCAAACATGACCAAATTATGATTCTAACTGTTTTGCACCATCAATGAGTGTAAGAAAACTAATTCAAAGAATTTAACTGTTCACAAAGAATGGCTGTTCAGGCTCAGCAGCTTGCAAAAGGAAACGGAGTATTGTCGTCATCGAATCCAAAGATGGGGAAGGAATTGCCACTGGAAGTAACTAAAACTGTTAGAGTGTTTTAGAAATGATGAAATAAGTAGACAAATGGCAGGCAAGAAAGACTGCGTAACAATAAAAAAAAATGGTGAACGAAAAAAATATCAAGAGGTTAGTTTTATGTAATCTAAAAGAAGCATATCAACAATTTAAGTTTAAGTTTCCAGTTCTCTCTAAAGGATTTTTGAAATTTGCGATGCTACACGCCAAAGAATGTGTTTTAGCGGGAGCAAGTGGGACGCATCAGAATGTTAAGTTAATGATGACAGGTTCTAGAATGGCAGAAATTACCAGTGAGCACTGCGCTTTAGCCAAAATTATTTGACAAAAGTCAACCTTCTTGCTATTTAGGAGTGTGTGATCAATGCCCTCGACCTGATTCGCTAAAGGAAACTCTTCTTACATGTTACGAAGAAAAAGGTATTGACGAAATCTAGTACAAACAGTGAACAACAACAGATCGATCTCAGCTGGACTGTTATTCAAAATTTAGAAGATTTCCTAGATACCTTTATTTCTCGACTAACTCGACTAAGGCATCATGATTTCATTGCCAAACAACAAGCCAAGTATTTAGAAAAAAGAAAAATGAACTGGATGAAGGCGATTTTTTGGTGATTGGGGACTTTTCCGAAAACTATTCCTTTGTAGTCCAAGATTGTGCTCAAGGATTTCACTGGAATAATTGCCAAGAGACTCTTCATCCATGGGTTTATTATTACAAAGAGCAAGAAAAAGTAAATCACAGCTCTCTAACTATTATCTCAGAGTGTAATACACATGATACTGTTGCAGCGCATCTATTCATAAAAGTCTTAATAAATCATCTTAAGTCAAGTTTTCAGCTACTAAACAGAATTATCTATTTTACCGACGAATGCGCAGGTCAATACAAAAACTGCAAAAACTTTTTACATTTATGCAGCCACCATGAAGAATTTGGAGTTAAGGCTGAGTGACATTTTTTTGCTACCAGGCATGGCAAGGGTCCATCGGATGGTGTCGAAGTTACCATCAAAAGGGAAGCATCAAAAGAAAGTCTTCGTAGGCCATATGATAATCAAATTCTGTCCCCAAAAGATCTTTTTGATTTCTGTTCCTTAAAATTGACTCAAATGTCTTTTAACTTTGCAACACAAGAACAATACTCAAATGAGAAAGAATTTTTAGATCCAATTTTATCAAAAGCGAGAACCATACCAGGAACTCAAAAATTACATTCATTCATACCAGTGACAAAAAATTGTTTAGAAGTACAAATGTACAGCGCCTCAGTTGAAAGTCGAAAGGAATTCGCTTCCCCCCAACAAGCCACTCAATTAATTGAAAATGTCACAGGATATGTAACAGTGGAGTATGACAACCACTGGTGGATTGGGTGTGTGATGGAAACATATCCTGGTGAGGGTGAAGTGAAAGTAAACTTCCTTCACCCTTGTGGCCCAAACAAGTCATTTACTTTTCCTGAAAATCCCGATATACTTACAGTAGATTTGTCCGACATCCTCACAATCATAAACCCAACGACAGCTACTGGAAGAACATATACAATCACAAAAAAGAAACCAATGAAGCCAATATGATCCTGAAAAAGCGTCATCTTAAAAAGTAATCAAGAAACTGGATACAAACTTATTGTCAAACACATATAATCAAAACTTACAACTGCATGAAAAATGTGAGTATTGCTATTTAAATTGATTATTGACATGTATGCCTATATACTGTAACTAACTGTATTTTAATAATTACACTTATGAATACAGTTCTAAGTATTAGTCTATCTTAAATTGTACAGCTTCCTAATATTAAATTATTATTAAATAGCGGAAATCCCTCTAACCCTCTAGTCGTTAGAGCCTGTGACTGTGAATGAATGGTCCTGGGTTAGAATCCTAGTAGCTTAGAGGTTAGAAAATTTATTTTCTCCACAAGCGCGTGCCCGATGCCCATGCTTGTTTCTGCCATAGAGTAGAATATGTAAGATCTCTAAACTAATACGGAATGAAAAAAAACCTGTTTTGGCCCCCTGCATAGTATCTAGGCCTAGGTCCTTCGGAAGTTGGAACGAGGTACACACCTAGGCCTTGGGAGGTAACTAAGGGGTTTAACTACCTACCTTGCTAATTAATTTTTTAAACAACTCCTTATCACGTTAAATTTACTTAAATTTTTAATAGGTATAAAATTTATATTTTTCAGGTTCAGACACGGCAATATGAAGTGTTAATTCATCAGAAATATCTGTACAAGTTAGTCATTGTTCAAACTTCAAACACCTAAATTTCAAGTTATTTTTAATTGCAAAAATTATATAGGATTTGTGATAAAAATTATTGATACTTTTAGAGAACCAAATAATTTGTTTGTAAAAATCTTGATGCTTACCTATAGGTATATATCAAATCATGTATGTAGCTATATCACTATTTGTGAAGTTATCTTAAATAAAATGCTAAAAATTTTCAACATGAACAATTTCAAATGCTTGTGGAAAGCAAATCCATGGAGACCCCACTCCAATTTTTTGCTTGAATATGCTTCACCTAAAGGTCTTTACTTATGCCAATTTTCATGACCTTGAATTTTGAACTGCCCTGAGGTCAAGGTCAAAGGTGAACTATAAATGCAACTTTTTTAACGGAATGTACGGAATGTACGGAATGTACGGAATGTACGCACTCTGTGCATAAAATTAAAGTTATTCTGCTGTCTTTTCTGAACATTTTGACACCAAACTCATTAAAATCCATCCATTAGATCCTGAGTTATGACCTTTCAAAATCACGAGGTTACGCTGCTGACCCCAAATTTGGGGGGGTCATTACTCCCAAACTATTTGACCCAAGTGGCTAAATTTGGTCACGCTTCATTACTCATCATACCCAACTACCACACCAAAAATCATTAAAATCGGTGGGATGAGTGGCAGAAATCACCAAAAAGTGTGTACACTTGACATGGAATGCCTCTACTACCCTACCAAGGAATACCCGGATCCGGAGAAGCGCCTTAGTTGGCGAAATATCAAGTTCGAGCCGAGGCTCCAACCCAGGACCTTCGGGTAAAGAGCCCAGCGCTTTACCACTAGGATACCCTGGTGGGTTCGATTGACTGATTCTTTCATTGGGTTGCTTCTGGCATTTTAACTTCAGGTAATTTCACGCTGAAAGTCAGGGGAGTTCTGGGAGCCAATACGGGTACCCTATGGTACCCGTGTAAAGTGAGAAGCACTGACTAAATTTCTACTCTGGTCGGCTCTAAATTGAAGTGAAATATATAAAAATAAAAAAAAAGGAGTCTCACTGATTGTGAACCAAAATAAGCCGATTATACTCTGGGGGTGAGGGGGTGAACAGGCTATTTTCCTGTAATTCTGTGGTATAAGCTTCGTGCTAGTCCCATTAAGTTTATCCTAAAAATGACTCGATATGCCTTAGACCTGTAACAATGTAAGCACAGCGCATATACCCTTATCAGTATAAATGATAATCTAAGCGTAAGCTAGGACTTAAGAAATTCTAGTCGGCGGTTCCGATAACTATAATGGGGTTTCTGGGGGTAAGGGGGAATCCCTTTGACACGAGTGATTGGCTGAAGAGTCTTGTTTGCTAAGATGCACAAATTATGGTTCCATTCATTCGTACGTGCACACCATAAAGTTTTGGTCACTAATACCCGACAAGGGGCAATTAACAACTACGTACTGACCCTGTGTTGCGTCTCTTTGGCTTCAGGGGGCACCATGCCCTTGAGGAAGGGGGGCGTCTGGTGGCGTACGTGCGAGGGGGCGGAGGACGGGGGCCCGCAGGACACCGAGGAAGGGGAGCTCCCGTCGCGACTCTCGGACACTGTAAACAATTCAGCGGTATTCCATTGAATCAATTAATTATTAACTGGTGCCTAATTAATAATGTTTTGGGTTGTTTAACCTTCTTTGTAATGCCAAAGGTCATGTGACGGAGGGATCCGACTACAGCTTTACGCGGGGTCCGAAACATCATCTGAAAGCAAAGGATGGTCAGTTATCCAACTACTGAACAGACCCAACGTCGCTGAACCTTTATGATATAGCAGGAAAGGTTATTGCTACATGGTTATGATGTGGCCCAACAAATTCTACAAAGGAGATCTCCCAAAGAACGAAGCAGTTTCCGACTTCAGTGCCTTTTCCCTTTACAGCTAATAGCTTATAACCCATGTAGTGGTTAGTATCGCTGTCTACAAATCCACCGGTCCAGGGTTCGTTCGATTCCCAGCGACGGCAGGCGACGCTCAGTTCTCCCAGTTATTCATCCTACCACGCAAAAAAGTTTGTTGGTAGATAAATGGGTACCCTGGGTTGCCCAGTAGTTAAGACGCTGGGCTGCTGATCGGAAGGTCGTGAAATCGAGTCCGAGTAAGGACTTTGTGACCACCTGTAGTGGGTCGTGGTTCGGATTCCAAGTTAAGTTGTAGGTCTAAGGTGGGGCAACAAGCTTGGACTTCGTCGTCAGAATGTACAATTCGGGAACGGAAGCATGGCCAAAAATTAACTAAGATTAAAATAACCTCTTTGATACGTTTTAACCACACGAATAAAACATTTTCAAACAAATTTGAAAACCTACATTTCAACATTTTTTTTTACTGATTACTGCGGTAAGTAATTAAGTAATTTGGAGAGTGAAAAACACTATATATATATATATATATATATATATATATATATATATATATATATATATATATATATACAGGTGTCCCATAAGTCCGGCATCATAGAGAATTCATATTTTTTTATTTCTACAAACCATAATTCATATTTTTCTTATGCTCGGGATGCCAATTTCCCGTCCACCATTCTGTTCAGGACGAGGCTGTTTTTTATGGAAATGGTGAGGTAGATCGACAGAACACCCGCTACTGATCTCAAAACAACCCTCACTGCTATACCTCTTCAAGGAACAAGGTGCATCTCGGGTGATGGTATGGGGGCATTTGGAAGGGATCGCATCATAGGCCCCCTCTTTTTCGATGAAATGTCACTGGAGGCAACTACTACGTATGCTCAGGGAAGAAGCATTTCCCAGTGTCTTGAACGAAGAAAGGAAATTTCCCAACATGGTTCCAGCAAGACGGCGCTCCCGCGCATTACAGCACCCAAGTAAGGGGATACCTGTACCAACAATTCCCCGGTCATGGATAGGGACGTCGAGGGCTGCGGAATGGCCAGCTAGAAGACCGGATCTCACGCCACTAGATTTTTATCTCTGGGCCACTTGGAAAGCGCTGGTAACGCAGAGAAAATTAGGAGTGTTGAACATTTGCGGTAGGCATTATTTGGCAGTAACACCATTACTCCTGACATCATTCACGGGTGCTTGCTGACTGGGTATCACGTCTGAATTTGTGTATTGAAAAAATGGTGGACATATTGAGCACGTTCTGAAATAAAAGCTTTCGTTTTGCCTTTTTTATTATTTTTCTATGATGCCGGACTTATGGGACACCATATATAATATATATATATATATATATTATATATATATATATATATATATATATATATAAAAGGGGTCCCGCGTCTAAGGTTACCTAAAGCGCCAAAATTGAAATTAGCCAGAAATCGCCTCCAAAGTAAGTTCAGCAATATTCTCGCAATAGTATCTGTTATTATTGAGCTAAAACGTTCATTTTTGGCTAAATTAGAGTTCTAAGTATGCTAATGAAGATGTGAGTTTTGGAATAGATTTTCATAATTTTATATATATTTTTTAAATTTTTTTTGATTTTCTTATTATGCCGAACTTTGGGTGAACCTTTGGCTGGCGATAGAGGTGAAAAAAGTAGTTCGCTTCATAAGGTTTTTCAACCATACTCTAGTGTCGTAAGGTCATTATACCCAAACCACGCGATAGAGGAAGGGTGAAAATAGTGATATCCATCAAAAACACGTTTTCGCCTGTGGTGGCGCTTAGGTACCTTAAGGACGCGCGACCCCCTCATATATATATATATATATATATATATATATATATATATATATATAATATATATATACTATAATATATATATATATAATATATATATGATGATAAACCACGAAGGCAAAAGAAACACAAAGGGGTGCTCAAGCGCTTTCGTCTAATGACATTCCTCAGGAACACTGGAGTGAAAGGACAGATCAAGGCAATATATAGGGTTACAAAAATAAACATACCTACATACACATTCACATATATATACATATATATATATATACATATATAGATATATATATAAATATATACATATATATAGTAAGCATAGAAAAAATTGTGGGGGAGCCAACATTTATATGGTCACAGAAGAATAGAAGATAAAAATAAAATATAAATATAAATTGAGAAAAAATTAATTACAAAATAGTGCCTTAGTGATATATGTCACAGCCTAAATAATCATAAAGAAATAAACAGGCAAATAAAAAAACCCATAATACATATACATACATACTATATATATATATAATACTATATATACACATCTATATATATATATATATATATATATATATATTATATAAAGGACACTTTATAGCACTTTGGCCGACCTTCCATATAAATTCAAATGGCTTTTTTATGGAACAGGTCACAAAAGAATAAAGAAATAAAAAAAAATAAATATAAATATTGTAAGTGGAGTCAACCAATTCAAGCTCAAGAGGGAGGTTTTACAATCGATTTAATAGATGCTGCCAAATTGATATATATGTCACATTATTAAAAATAAAAATGAAAGATAAATTTTAAGAGAGGCACACCAATTTATAAGGGAAAAATTACCACATATGCATATTATGTCACAAACGAATACAAAAAATCAAGTAAATATAAAATTGGAAAACAAAATGATCCCTAGATGTATATATATATTTGGGTATGCGGGTATATATGTGTACGTGTATTATTTGTAATTTTTTCAAGTTATATTTATTTTTATTTCTTTATTCTTTTGCGACCTACCGTTTTCTTCAGACAATAATTATAAAAACAAAATTTGGTAATTTTTTTCCTCTTATGCATATATATATATATATATATATTCTGTATATATTGCGTTTATATTTCGTATATATACCGTAAATATGTTGTATATATATTTTATTGTTCTTTATATATCATCTAGGGATCATTTTGTTTTCCAATTTATATTTACTTGTATTTTTTATTCGTTTGTGACTATAATATGCATATGTGGTAATTTTCCCTTATAAATTGGTGTGCCTCTCTTAAAATTTATCTTTCAATTTTTATTTTTTAATAATGTGACATATATATCAATTTGGCAGCATCTATTAAATCGATTGTAAAACCTCCCTCTTGAGCTTGAATTGGTTGACTCCACTTACAATATTTATATTTATTTTTATTTCTTTATTCTTTTGTGACCTGTTCCATAAAAAAGCCATTTGAATTTATATGGAAGGTCGGCCAAAGTGCTAAAAGTGTCTTTATATATATATATTATATATATATATATATATATATGTGTATATATAATTATATATTATATATATGTATGTATATGTATTTATGGGTTTTTTATTTGCCTGTTTATTTCTTTATGATTATTAGGCTGTGACATAGATATCACTAAGGCACTATTTTGTAATTAATTTTTTCTCAATTTATATTTATATTTATTTTTATTCTTTATTCTTCTGTGACCATATAAATGTTGGCTCCTCCCACAATTTGTTTCTATGCTTACTATATATATGTATAATTTATATATATATATATATATGTATATATATATATATGTATATATATGTGAATGTGTATGTATGTATGTTTATTTTTGTAACCTATATATTGCCTTGATCTGTCCTTTCACTCCAGTGTTCCTGAGGATGTCATTAGACGAAACGCTTGAGCACCCCTTTGTGTTTCTTTTTCCTTCGTGGTTTTATTCATCATAAATACTTTTCACGTGTCACTTTCGTGAAATAATTTTTCATATAATATATATATATATATATATATATATATACTCGAAAATAGAGTAAAGTTGGACTGAAAATAACTTCTCACATGACTGCATATCCGGCGGCTGAAGAGAGACCAATCGTGGGGGTCGATTAGTACCGCCAAACCATTCAGCCGAGGTCATGACAGGCTCCCAAGTGACCTGCGTGGGTGGGAAAAGGTCATCTTGGAACAATTCCGTCTGGAATCAGAAATTCAAACATTACTAACATAACTAATAAAGCAGCTCCATCAATCTTAATGAACACGCGATGGTGTGAAAATTGGCTTTGTATTTGAAGAAACATCCCTAATCACCCGCGTTTCCATGAAACGTAATATTTCGGCATTTTTATTTCCAATTTATCCAATTTTAAAAGGAAGAAAACTCGAACAGTTCCAAAAATAAAGTAAATAATACAAGAAATAATCAAACTTTCCGTTTTTCAGTTATTTTCCCCCGTTATTATTTATAAAAAAACTGATACTGGCTGGTTCATGTCCAGTAATTAGCCCGAAACGATATCTATAAAATTTATCTAAATGGGAGGGAGGTATTATTAGGAGGGGCTGTATGGTCACCAATCTCTTGAATCAGTCACAGCAGCGATTCATACAAACTGACTACCATAGGCAAAGTCAAATTATATGAACCGTAGGAGTAAACTAATTCGAAGGTTATCAATTTTAACCTTTCAACTATAATATCAAAACTTACAACCACCACCAATATAACGAAGAAGTACAGGGTGTACATAAAGTCAGGATCTATTTTTGTGAAGCACTTGGAAATTATATGGAATTCAATCATAAAATGACAAAGTGGTAACATTTATTAAATAATTAAGAGTAGGATTCGACGTGACGCCCATCAGTATCCCTGCACAGCTCAAATCGTTCCGCAGCATTTCTAAACACATTCTGGAGCATTTGCGGGGTTATGTTATCTGCAGCAGTTCGTATACGTAAGTTTTCAAGACTCGTAATCTTCGTCTGATAGACGTGCGATTTGATAAAGCCCCATGCAAAGAAATCTAAAGGGGTTAAATCTGGTGATCTCGCTGGCCAAGGTCTGTTGCTTCCGCGTCCGATCCAGCGATTTGGAAAACGTCCATTTAGATAATCCTGAACAATTTTGGCATAGTGACAAGGAGCACCATCATGTTGATAGACGACGGTACTAACAATCCTATCCCCGTCGTCTATCAACATGATGGTGCTCCTTGTCACTATGCCAAAATTGTTCAGGATTATCTAAATGGACGTTTTCCAAATCGCTGCAGCTGGATCGGACGCGGAAGCAACCGACCTTGGCCAGTGAGATCACCAGATTTAACCCCTTTAGATTTCTTTGCATGGGGCTTTATCAAATCGCACGTCTATCAGACGAAGATTACGAGTCTTGAAAACTTACGTATACGAACTGCTGCAGATAACATAACCCCGCAAATGCTCCAGAATGTGTTTAGAAATGCTGCGGAACGATTTGAGCTGTGCAGGGATACTGATGGGCGTCACGTCGAATCCTACTCTTAATTATTTGATAAATGTTACCACTTTATCATTTTATGATTGAATTCCATATAATTTCCAAGTGCTTCACAAAAATAGATCCTGACTTATGTACACCCTGTATATACAGTACAATACAACAAACAAAAGCGTATATAAAAGAAGTATATAAATAATATACCAATGTAAATTAATCCCGCCCTACAAAAGCGTTATAGGGCCAGCATAGATCAAAGGGGCAAATATTCAAATGTAACAAATTAAACTAGTGGAGACTCGCTTTTTAAAAGCTTCTCTACACTAATTTAAACTACGAAATGTCAGCTGAAATGGACATTAAAGATTAACGAATCTCAAATAAATCTAGAAATTATATTTAATTCAAATCAAATTTAAAGTAATAAGTAAATAACAATGAAATATGATAATTCAAATCCATAGCTAAATCAAGAAGCGAACGAATGCAACAAATCTTAAGTAGTATTTACTCTGAAAGAAAATAAAAAAAAATCAATTCAATTCTTAATGCCAAGAAATCTTGCCTACGGCCAATTTATACATTAAAATTAGTCTCTATGCAGTTTAGAACTTTGCATTCGAGTTCAGCCAACTTTCGGTTCTAACAATTAGACTAATTAAGACAAACTGAGGCATGTCCTTGTTCTGAAACTCGTGCCACCAGCGCAGCAAATGGAAGGCCAATTAACGGCACTAAGTTAAAACGGCATTATGACTCGTAGTCAAAACTTCAAATGAGACACCATTTTAACACGTGTCTCATTTTAATTCTTTGCTGAAGGTGTAAGTACTCGAAAGTGCCATACACTGATGCAAAAGGTACAAGCAAATTCATTATTAAAATAGAACTACTTTATACTTAAGAACTACTCCTTACATTACATATAACATATTTGTGTGAAATGTAGAAAAAATGATGAAATTCTCATTTTCACCGTCTTTAGGGAAAAGCGAAAAGAGACTGACTGAAGATGCAAATTCTTAAGTAAATATTCTGATTTACGAGAACAATAATAATGGAATAAAGCCACAATAAGAAACGGAATTATTGGAAACAAACTTTCAACCTATTTTTAGGTGTTCATTGGGGCTTTTGCACGAAAAACGGAACCAATCAGAATCACTGGTTTCAAATGATAAAAGGACATCGTGGCAATGTCTAAACTTCCTTCGAAGATAAATGCAACAAAAATAGAGATTTCTGGCATTGTTACCTTGATCCTGGGCACAGTAAAGGAGAGGGGTTCTAATGTGGCCTGCGTCAGTCGGAGTGCGCGGCAGAATTCAACTTGACGAACATCGCACAAACGTTTCGGAAGGATCACGAAACCCTAAAAGTAGAAAAAAAAAAAAAAAAAAGGCCAAAATTGAAGGCAAGGTCATTTAGCGGGTGCAGCGAGAGATTTAGGTTCAAACTTTGTGAAATTATAAATATACCTTAGTAATCCTAGTTTTGCTTCCGCACGAATTGTTTATTCTGACGAAGGCCGACCTTGTTGCTCCACCTTAGACCTACAACTTAACGTGGAATCCAAACCACAACTCACTACGGGTGGTCACAAAATTTCCACTCGGATTCAATTTCGACCTTCCAATCAGCAGCCCAGCGTCTAACTACTAGGCTACCCAGGGTAACCATTTACCTACCAACCAATATTTTGTATGGAAGGATGAACAACTAAGTAAGCTGAGCGCCATCTGCCATCGTGGGGAATCGAACCCGAGGCCGGTGGATTTGTAGTCAGCGATGCTAACCACTATACCACCGTGTGTGTGTGTGTGTGTGTGTGTGTGTGTGTGTGTAAAACATTAGTGATGGGCTGAAGAAATTCAATTTCATAGCCCTCGTTTTGGTCCCTTCTCTCAAATCTGGAATTCCCACTTTCTGATAACGAAAGGCAATGAATAATGTCCCCAAATGAAAAGTAATCCTATCTTAATACTGTTCTCAATAAACAGAGTCCGGTGGCTTGAAAAAAATGCAATGGGTCCTTTTAGAAGCAAATGTTTAACTATTTTTTAAATAAAGCCAAAATAATTTTAATTATCACTTCACGAAAAAGATATTAATCATAGCGTGATAATTAATTTAATCTTACCTGATGTACAGAACAGCATTTGTGATGAGAGAGAGGGAACAGGTGTGGTGAATCAATGCCTACTTCATACGCATAAATGGTACTATCACCCTGAAAACAACAATCTTAGCTTCGTTAAAACCATTTTTCAAAGATTAGGATAAAATAATAATGAAGGGTAAAAAGGGAAAGTCTACTACTGAAACTGCATGTAGCAGACTTTCCCTTTTTACCTTTTAATTACTCCATGGCAAATTAGTTAATATTAAAAGTAGCAAACCATACTGATGAGTGAAGATTTAGTTAAACTATCTCTGCGTTGACTGAGCACAGTCTCAATTCTCGTTAATTACCTTTCCCGTTACAAATAGTGTGGAAGAATCCGGATCGTAAGCGGGCACTAAAATCGCAGGATTCACGTCGATGGTGACTGTATTCAAAGCTTTGCTCAAGTCATTTGCTTTGAAGATGCTCACTTGCCGCTCGGAGATCCTTTTGAAAAAAACAGTCAAAGTAGTCCGAGGAGCATAACCACATATACTCGTATAGTATACGCGTGAATGCATACAGCTGTAACCCATTTCCTATTTTCTATGGGATGGCCACAACGCTTGAACTTGGGACGGGGTACATTCAAACTCCCGGGAATAAGGTATCATCAGTTATCAGTCAAGATACATTGGGCCCAACTATGGTAACAAATGGTACCATCCCAACCTCAAGAACCCAGTGTAACCTTTACCTAACCCCAACAAACCGTTATTTATTTATTTCTCAAACACACTCGTACAACATTTACATCAACCAACTTCTAATATTTTGTTTTTCTAGCAAAGTTCAAGCTTCGAAGTTTAGTGAACATGAAATGTTGCAAATACTAAGTTTAATGGATACTTGAAATTAATTATGGACGGGTAAAGTGTCTGTTTAATCACTATGTACAATCGATTCAAGAATTCTTATTGTGAAAATTTTTTTTCCCTATACTTATCAGTAAAAAAATAAGGAGTTCCGGAGTTTCATAATAGGACCAATCGATAGGATAATTGATGCTTTCGATCTAATGTTCCACCGATTAGTTCCCAATATGCACCTATACCAATTGGTCAAGGAAACATTCTATTCGTACTGTAAAAATTTTACCAAACAATCTAACTCACAATAACTTGTCGATTACACGTCACGTCGATGAGATAACGTTAGTCCATCCCATATTACTTTTCCTTATAACTAAAGACTGCAACCATTCTTTCGATAACTCTGTTAATGGTCTACAAATCTGTTCCCATCTCGATAACTGCTACGAATATGAGATTTCTAAAAAACAGTTAAAAGGTATCTTATTGTCTCATTGATAACAAGATAATCCTTTCCAATCTTTGATTACTCACTTGCTAAACCCACAGACAATGATGAACCGCCCATCCAACACCCAGAGGATTCGTGCTCCACGCACCCCCGGGGGCCCATTCCCCTCATGGGTTGGGTTGATTGACTTGCGCGAGTCGAAGATTCGAATCTTTCCGTCCCTGCAAACAGTAGCGAGGAAGCGCCCGCAAGGACTCCAATCCATAGCAAAAATCTGTCGGTAGGAGGTCAATTACGTGTTGATAAACCCGATCAAGAGTTTATTAAACTCAATTATAACTTTTTTTTAACACAAATATCACTTTATTAAGCTCATTTAATAAATCAACTCGTTCAGAGAGTTGAATCTTTAATTGCTTGAACGTGGTAAATCGGGTAAAACAGTAACTTACTTACTTACTTACTTCGTAGCCCCCGGGTTCTCTTATGCGAACCCGGCGGCACTCAGGTATCCCGCTACCACCGTGGGACGGGTCCATAGGTCTCGTAGAGAGGTAATGTTGGAGTTGTGTCTTTGTTGAGAGAGAGTGTGGCAGTGTAAGAGAAGGTGTTCTGTGTCCTCAGGGTGGAGGTAGCATTTTTGACAGGTGGAGGTGTCAGCTAGGTGGAGTCTGTGTCTGTATTGTTGGAGGGAGGGGTGGTGGCCTGAACGGAGCCTGGCCAGAGTAACTCTTGTTTTCTTTGGGAGGGTTTGTTCGCTCTGATGGACTACAGGGGGAGTATCGTGAAGGACAGTGTTGTGTGGTTGGTCGAGTAGGTATTTCCGGGTAAATTCTGTGTGGAGATGTTTAATGGGGTTGATGTTTAGGGGAGGAGGGGGGATATTGTTCAGTAGCTGCGAATAGTGAGCAGCAGGAGTACGTTTTCTGTTGCGGGGTGGGGGATTGTGTAATGTGAGATGGTGACAGGGGTGGTCTGGGGCCAGTGCTCTGGAGAAGAATTGAGTCCCTGTCATGTTCATGTGGTGTTCGATGGGGAGTATTTTCGTATCTGCATGTAGATGTGGGATGGGTGTGGTTCGGAGGCAGCCAGTAATGCTTCTGAGACCTCTGTTTTGTGTGGTCTATCTTTTTCTGGTTTGTGTGGGAGATGGACGGGGACCAGGCGGGGGCAGCGTAAGTTAGGGTAGTACGTACAAACTGTTTGTATAGGATACTAAGGGATTCCTTCTGCTGACCGAATGTTGTGGAGGTGAGTGTTGTTTTTTTTTGTTGCTTTGGAGCAAATGTTTGATATGTGAGGGGAAAAGGACATGTGTGTGTCTAGGGTGAGGCCGAGGATTGTTGGGGTTTTGTTTAGAGGTAGGGGATGTCCCATGAGGGTGACTCTCGGGTGTGCTTGGGATTCGTGGCGGTCTGAGGTTAGGAGGGTGATGGAGGATTTTTGAGGGAATGCTGACATCCTATTATTAGTCAGCCAGAGTTCCAGATTGGTAATGTACTGCTGGATCAGGCGTGTGGCGGTGTTACGGTTATGGTGTTGTGCTGTTATGGTCAGGTCATCTGCATAGGAGGAAACGTGGACATGGGGGTGAGAGAGGTTGTGGGAGGTCGTGCATGAAAAGGTTGAAGAGGATTGGAGAGAGTATGGAGCCCTGTGGGACGCCATTGTATAGTCTGTAGGTTTTGGATGAGTGTTGTTTGTGTACGACTTTGCCAAGTCGGCCTGCAATGAGATTAGTAAGCCATTTCTTGTCATTGGTGGGGATGTCGAGATCAATAATCTTTTGTGCAAGAATGTGGCGTGGAACAGTGTCGAAAGCTTTGTTGATGTCGATGGCAACAAGGACTGTGCGGGCAGGGGGGGATTGTTGGTTGAAGCCATCTAAGATGTGTTGGGTTAGGTTTGTAAGAAGCGTTGTGGTGGAGTGGGCGGACCTGAAGCCGTGTTGGGTTTGTGAAAATGTAATGTGTGGTTGTATGCGTCTTAATATCAGTTTTTCGAGGACTTTGGAAATGGTTGAGAGAAGAGAGATTGGCCGGTATGAAACAGGTAGGTTGGGGGGTTTATTGGGTTTCAGTATCGGGATGATGTGTGCCAGCTTCCAGTAATAAACGCTTAACAGGATTTTATTATTTGCAGTTAAGCAATGCCTTTACCTGATCAATATGTCCCTCCAAGACGAGGGAAACCCTCTGCGAAGGGATATCCCAGATCTTGATGAGGAAGTCGCCGGATGCTGTGGCCATGACGCCCGAAGACAGAGGATGCCACCGAATGATCGTCACCTGTGGAAGGAAGAACCGAAATACATGTATATATACTGTACAGCAGCAGAACTCGAAACAAGCGTTCGTCTGACGAAGGATTTTGAAAATAATGATATATTTTACTTTCAATAGTGTACTTAGAATTTTACTAAAATATAGAACATTACAATAATAATTTCAGTTACTTCGCTATTATTGTGAATGGATTATCGAATTTAATGAGTTATAGAAAGTATACAGTTTTAATAGTTTCTATTTGTTATAAAACCACACTAGAAACGAATGTACTTTGGAAGTAGTTTCGGAAAAAAGTTCACCTAAAAACAAAATTCTTAAAAAGCGTAATAAATTACTAATCAGTAATGACTGGGTTTTGTTTTTGAGATTCTATTACTATAATCCCCCCCCAAAGAATCACTATATACAGGGTGATGCATAAATGTGTTTCATATATCGCAGGGTGTATTCTTGAGACAAAAGTAAAGAAAAAAGACCATATAAACATAGGTCGAGAAATCCGTAGGTTTCGAGCTATAGCACGCGACAGAAAAATGAAACTTCTAAAGATTTTTTACATTTTACGCAAATACACATACATTTGCTTCATTAAAGTAAATGTTCGAAATTCTTTCCTACATCTTAACTGTATGCTTCAGCACATCTCTCTCTACCTACTCCCACTCTTCGTAAACTATCGCTAACCACCATTCCTCACTTGTTCATACTCATTTTGCGACGTACTGAGGCATGCATTCAAGAAGTAGGAACGAATTTCGAACATTTACTTTAATGAAGCAAATGTATCACACTGTGTATTTGCATAAAATGTAAAAAATCTTTAGGAGTTTCATTTTCTGTTGCGTGCTATAGCTTGAAATCTACAAGTTTCTAGACTTATTTTTATATGGTCTTTTTCTTTACTTTTGTCTCAAAAATACATCCTGCGATTTATAAAACATTTATGCATTACCCTGTATAAACACACACACACACACACACACACACACACACACACACACACACACCTGTGCAAAAGTCTTAGGCAGGTCTGAAAAAATCTTGTATTGATAAATTTTCTCAATTTCAAAGGTTAAAATACACGTGTTAGCTTCAAGATTTATCATTTATTAGAGAACCATCACCATAAGTACTGAAAAGTTACATACAATTGTCGAAAGTCAGTATTTTGTATGAGCGCCCTTTTCCTGCAAAATTGCTGCGATTCGATTTGGAATGCTATCTTGGAGTTTTTGCAAGAAATTCGCTGAAATGTTGTTGCATGCATCTTAAAAGGACCTGCCATGGCCCTTCTCTTGATTTTGGCTGCTTTTCTCGCTTCTTTCTGTCTAAATAATCCCAAACAGCCTCAATAATATTTAAATCAGGGCTCTGGGGAGGCCACCCCATCAGTTGCGAGTCTCCACGTTCTTTTTTATTCTCCAAATAGGTTTTGACTACACTGGCAGTATGCGTTGGGTCATTGTCGTGCTGAAAAATAAAATTTTGCCCAATTAATCTCCAATCTGATGGCACAGCATGATGAATTATACTCTTCCTACTTTTCCTACTTTTTTTTCTTATCCTCTCTTTACTCGCATGTCTGTAGTTTGCATAGTATGACAGTGTTTGAGTTAAGACTGTGTTTGTATGGTTTGTAAGCGTTCTTATTTCACTTTTCATCTTTCACCCCTTTCCTATTCTCTTCGACTATTTTTCCGACTTGTCAGCAGTGGCCGGCGGATGATGATAGTGCGTCTTTCTCTCCCTTTTTCTGAATGAATGTTAACCCACGAATGATAGGTTTTGCTACTTACTTAATCCATTATTTTCTTTTTAACCCCCTACACTCTCCTTTCTCTCGGGCTAACCTTAGAGTGGATCTTAGGGTCTTTGTTAGCCTTAGCTTCTCTAGATCTGCAGAATTAGGATGTGTCTATCTTTCTGCATTCAGTATCCCATCAATTTTGATAAGATCCCCAACACCATTTGCTGAAATGCAGCCCCCAAACTTGGAGAGATCCTCCACCATGCTTAGTTGTTGGCTGCAAACACATTTCCTTGAATTGTTCTCCGTTTCTTCTTCTCACATACTGTCTCCTCTTTGTGCCAAAAATTTCAAATTTTGACTCGTTACTCCAGAGGACCCTTTTCCACTGGTCAGCATTCGAATTCTTGTGCTTTTGAGCATATTTGAGCCTCTTTGACTTGTTTCCTTTCCTGAGAAATGGCTTTTTGATTGCCACTCGACCATTAAGAACATCTCTGATGAGTGATCTTCTCACGGTGGATGAGTGGACTTGTAATCCTGAGGTCTGGGCAAGTTCTGCCGAAAGTTCTGCACTGGATTTTCGTCTATTTCTGAGAGAGAGATGTCAGCTAAGGTGTCTCATCGTTTTTAGGAAATTTCCTTGGCCTTCCACTGCGTTTTCGAGCTTCAACTTTGCCTGTTTCGCGCTGTTTCTTCAAAACTGCTTGAATACCACATCTTGATATCCCAGTTTGTCGCGATATTTCTGATTGAGATTGACCCTGCTCGTGCAATAATATCACCCAGTGTCGAGTTGCAGTGGATATTTTAGCCATTGCTTAACCAATGTAAAATTTTATGCCTTTATCTGGAAAGAGAGAAAATTAACAATTAAGAAATCTTATTAAAAAAAATTAAATTTCATTTAGTTAGGAGCATTAAACAATTACAAAAACATACAATAGAAGTTCTGTTTACAAACTGTTACTGAATGACCTTAGAATATCTTGTAAAATTAGGGATGAAATAATACCGACAATTTTTAATACCGGTATTTGAAAAATTATTTTACTGATACCGGTGTTGATACCGATTTTATGCAGAGAATAATTTATGATTTTTTTGGTGTCACCCTGCCAAGCGCCAACCCTCCCACAAGCCTGCAGGACCTGTAGTACTCACCACATTAACGACAATAAAAACTGAAGTTACTTTTTAAATTCTGTCACCGACACCAAAGGGAAAATACCATTGATTGAAAAAGTTTGAACAGCAGCTCCTAGGGAAAGGCAGGAAAAAGGAAGGACTATTTATAATGATTAAGTACATCAGATAATCAAAGGTAAAAGGGAAAAATAACAATTAAAAAAAAAAAAGTTTATTAATAATTTTGCATATTTATTTCTTATTTTGGTTTTGGAAGTAAGTTTTGAGGAAACAAAGACTATCTAATGATTGTTCAGAGAGATTTGATCTTGGCTTGGTCAGAAATAAGCCAGCAGCAGAAAAAGCTCTTTCTGATTCTACACTAATGGGTTTAATGGAAAGCAATGCCTCGTACAGCTTCTCTAAATTTTCACTTCTTTGTGAAGAAACTTCAAAACTCTTAAATTCATTAGTAGGATCAAAGTTAGTTACATTGCTTCTCAATGGTACCTTTTCTAATTTCTCTATTTCTTTCATGTATTCGCACATCAATGGATCATCTACTTCATTCTTGTCTTCAGTAACATTCTCTGAGTAGTTAGAGATGCTCGTAAGTCTTGGTCTTCACTTTCTTCCTCGAAACCAACTAAATTTTCATCATTCTTAGGAAAAAGCCTTTTAAAAATTCTTTCTGCAGTTCTTTTGAGCACTAGTTTAGATGGAATAGAAAAAAGTTCCTCCTCTTGAACTTTTAAAACTTCAGGGTTGTGAAGATATTTAATTAAACCCACAATCTCTCTGTCTCCTTGAAGAATAGAAATTACTGAGACAGTCTTTGAGCTCCAATGCTGTTGGAGTGTTCTTCTCTACAAGTTTCTTTAAAATAAATTTGATGGAGATTTCAGCCGTCGAGAGAGATGCATCTTTTGAACATAGTCTTTTAAGAATTATTTCAACAGGACGAAGTGTATCATATGGGGATGCTTCTTTTCGCCGCGGTTGTTTCGCCGTGGTAGTTTCGCCGCAGATTGAATTCGCCATGAATTCATTCGACGCAGTGCTATTCGCCGCAGCCTAATTTTTCTAGATTTTAATTTAAAAGGCAAACATTAAAAATTCGTTAATCCCCTTTCTATTCATTGTGATTTTGAGCAAGCCGGATCACCTGAAGAGCAGGGCTCCCAGCCTTCTTTAGTTAGCTTTATAAGACTAACTAACGAAAATATCACGACCTAACCTAACCATTCGTCAAGGGTGTACAGTAGACCTAACGATTCGTTAGGTTAAGTCGTGATATTTTAGTTAGTTAGCCTTATAAGGCTAACTAAAGAAGGCTGGGGACCCTGATCTTCAGGTGATCCCGAATTTCTAATAGCACAAACATGGATATCGCTCAACCATAGAAATGGCAGGTCGCATGGTTGTGACATTATATATATATATATATATTATATATATATATTATATATATATATATATATATATGAATAGAAACGACATAAGTATTAAGGAACGTTTCTGCACACGAGGAGGAGAGATAACGAAATAATGAAAAATGAGGCGAACCGCCTGGGAATCGAACCCAGGGCCTTCCAATTGCCGGTCGGACGCTCTACCATTATGCTACGGACCTCACTCAATCACAAATCGAAATTCTCCCAAATAGGGCAGAAACCAATGCCCTCAGAGAGCACCCTCGCAAATCGTGAATATGCGCAAATAACTGCAATGACCGCGCAGTATATAAATGAATAGAAACGACATAAGTATTAAGGAACGTTTCTGCACACGAGGAGGAGAGATAACGAAAAATGAAAAATGAGGCGAACCGCCTGGGAATCGAACCCAGGGCCTTCCAATTGCCGGTCGGACGCTCTACCATTATGCTACGGACCTCACTCAATCACAAATCGAAATTCTCCCAAATAGGGCAGAAACCAATGCCCTCAGAGAGCACCCTCGCAAATCGTGAATATGCGCAAATAACTGCAATGACCGCGCAGTATATAAATGAATAGAAACGACATAAGTATTAAGGAACGTTTCTGCACACGAGGAGGAGAGATAACGAAATAATGAAAAATGAGGCGAACCGCCTGGGAATCGAACCCAGGGCCTTCCAATTGCCGGTCGGACGCTCTACCATTATGCTACGGACCTCACTCAATTGGAAGGCCCTGGGTTCGATTCCCAGGCGGTTCGCCTCATTTTTCATTATTTCGTTATCTCTCCTCCTCGTGTGCAGAAACGTTCCTTAATACTTATGTCGTTTCTATTCATTTATATACTGCGCGGTCATTGCAGTTATTTGCGCATATTCACGATTTGCGAGGGTGCTCTCTGAGGGCATTGGTTTCTGCCCTATTTGGGAGAATTTCGATTTGTGATTGAGTGAGGTCCGTAGCATAATGGTAGAGCGTCCGACCGGCAATTGGAAGGCCCTGGGTTCGATTCCCAGGCGGTTCGCCTCATTTTTCATTATTTCGTTATCTCTCCTCCTCGTGTGCAGAAACGTTCCTTAATACTTATGTCGTTTCTATTCATTTATATACTGCGCGGTCATTGCAGTTATTTGCATATATATATATATATATATATATATTTAGGAGAAATCCAATGACAAGGAGAAATGTAAATGCCATGAAAAGTCTTCTTTAATGCAACGTTTCGAGCAATACGCTCATCTTCAGGCTGTTTAATAACAATGTGAAATTAAAATCAATATTGAATGAAAAACAAAACAGAAAATTTCTATAACCTATTCATGAAGACAAATTTTAAAGACTGAGAAAAGAGGGTTAAATTCTAAGTTATACAGATTTACATATAAAAATTAAGAAGCTATTTTTAAATACATATAGTAAATGTGAAATTAATACACTGGAAAAATTAACAATAGTACACTGGAATAATGAAACTAACTACCTTACACTGCAGTTTCCGAGGCTAACTGAATTGAGCCGAGGCAATACGGGAAAACAAAAGATGGCGAGGGCGATTGGGGAAGGGGGGATTATAAGGAATTGGAGAAGGAGGAGGGATCATAGCAAATTGAGGGGGACGGCGGATGAGTCAACATTTAGACTCGGGGACAATGTTTTGATGAAAAGCGATTCCAAAATCGTTTCGAAAAACGGTGATTCTATTACTACATCAGTTTACAGGAAGCCCACTTTCACTGGTTTGGGCATGAATTTTTTTAGTTTTACTGATTTCAACTATAAGATGTCTTGTATTAAAACTCTCCTGTTCAGAGGATATAATTTGACCTCTAGTTTTACCTTACTTAATGATGAATTTAATAATCTAAGATCATACTTTACTAATAATAGTTTTCCTGTTCAATATGTAGACAAACTAATTAGATCCTTCTTAAATAGTGTTTATAGCCCTCAACTTCCATGTATTACAGTGCCAAAGGATATAAAATATTTCTTGGTACCTGAAATGGGTCCTTTGAATAAGGAATTTAAGCTTAAATTTACAAAATTGTTAAGGAAATTTTTTTATCATACTGATTTCCGCATCATATTTATTAATAAAACGTCTTTAGGTAGCTTTTTCTCAGCGAAGGATCGAACCCCTGACTCGTTGCGTAGCGGTGTTGTATATTTATTTACCTGCCCTAGGTGTCTCCTTGGGAATTACATTGGCAGCACTGTTCGCTCTCTCAGGGCTAGATTTTATTCGCATATGGGAATAAGTGGCCGAACAGGTAAAATTTTAAAAACTAAAGAGGTTTCGAGGATTCGCGAACACAGCATAGAATGTAAAATTGATGTCACTTTAGACAATTTTAAAATTCTTGGTTGTAATACTTGTCCCAACTCACTAAGAATTTTGGAATCGCTTTTCATCAAAACATTGTCCCCGAGTCTAAATGTTGACTCATCCGCCGTCCCCCTCAATTTGCTATGATCCCTCCTCCTTCCCCAATTCCTTATAATCCCCCCTTCCCCAATCGCCCTCGCCATCTTTTGTTTTCCCGTATTGCCTCGGCTCAATTCAGTTAGCCTCGGAAACTGCAGTGTAAGGTAGTTAGTTTCATTATTCCAGTGTACTATTGTTAATTTTTCCAGTGTATTAATTTCACATTTACTATATGTATTTAAAAATAGCTTCTTAATTTTTATATGTAAATCTGTATAACTTAGAATTTAACCCTCTTTTCTCAGTCTTTAAAATTTGTCTTCATGAATAGGTTATAGAAATTTTCTGTTTTGTTTTTCATTCAATATTGATTTTAATTTCACATTGTTATTAAACAGCCTGAAGATGAGCGTATTGCTCGAAACGTTACATTAAAGAAGACTTTTCATGGCATTTACATTTCTCCTTGTCACTGGATTTCTCCTAAATATTAAATTGAAGCTCTGTAGAAGCAACCCGCATGATTATATATATATATATATATATATTTTAATCAATGCCCAATACATTCTAAGGTCTCGGGTAAAGCTTAGTGGAAGCGAGAAAAAGATTTAACTTTTTCTCACAGAGCATTATTCCATACACCCATATCAGGGTACAAGCAGCTCGCAGCAGCATTACCAAGCAATATCGAAACTCGTATTCCTTTCGAGCAATACAGTATATAATGTATACAGTCACATATGAGAAATTATGTTTAGAATAAAGTTAAATGGACATCTTTAAGTTATTCTTATTTAATTTAAAACTGAACTTGCATCGGAGCAAGGACATTAGAGTAGGAAAATCAAACCATTAACTTAATTAAAATTTTATGAATTTTAATTAGGAGTACTCTTTTAATAATCAAATTTTATATAATTTTTTATTGGAGTACATTTTTAACAAATAAATTTTGAGAATTTTTAATGTTTGCCTTTTAAATTAAAATCTAGAAAAAATAGAAAAATTAGGCTGCGTCGAATGAATTCACGGCGAATTCAATCTGCGGCGAAACTACCACGGCGAAACAACCGCGGCGAAAAGAAGGCAACCCTATCATATAGATCTTCCAAAATTTCCCACTCTTGAAGAAATGGTTTCAGTAGAACGAATCACTCTTAAAGCTTTGGGGATGCATTGTTTTTGAACGTTTCAATACGTATTTATACGATTTCAAATGTTTAAGGCGAGAGTTCTGGATGATAGTTTCCCTTTTCAGAAAAACGGACACATCATATAACGTCAATAACATAAGCACACCGGACAAAAAATTAGTCACCCCTAATAGCACCGATAGTAGGAAGTTCAAGGTCACACAGAGGGCGCTGATGTAGCATTGGTAAGTGACAAGTAGCGGTGACGTCGCACACAGGATCAGATCTGTTTCGTGAGGTGATGAAGAACAAAGTGTGTGTTGGATATAGTCTGCAAAATGGGTCGTGAGGCAGACGTTACTCAGTGTCAAAAAGGAGCCATCGTGTTTGGCAGAGCCCACGGACACAAAATGTCTGAAGTAGCCCAATTTGTTGGTGTGTCAACGCGTACTGTCCAGCGAGTTTACAAAGAGTGGTGTAGTTCGCAATCAACTGACAATCGACGGCGTAACTGTGGCCGGAAAACAATTCTCGACAATAGGGGCCGCCGCCATGTTTCTCGTCTAGTAACTGCAAATCGTTTTCAAACCAGAGAACAATTGCTCCAAGAAACCAATGAGGTTCTCCAGCGACCAATTTCCGAACGGACATTGAGACGAGAACTGCATGCGATGGACATCTGGAGCAGGGTACCACGGAAGAGGCCGCTGTTAACAGCAAGTCACAAATTGGCACGTTATAAATGGGCTCAGAGGCACCAAAACTGGACTGGGGCAGATTGGAAACGTGTAATTTGGTCCGATGAGTCCCGTTTTTGTTTGTTCTCCAATGATGGGAGGCGACGAGTACATCGCAGGTCCAATGAAGCCTTTAATCCTGAATGCGTCGAAGGTGTTGTTCAGGCTGGAAACAGAAAGTGAAGCGCGGACTCTGGCGGAACTTCGGGACCGGCTGATGAACGAGTGGCAGCAAATCGATGTTCAGTACATGCACAACCTCGTAGAGTCTCTGCCTCGCCGGATTCGTGCGGTTATCAAGGCCAGAGGCGCCGTCACACGTTATTAGGTACATTCTGAGAGGGGTGACTAATTTTTTGTCCGGTGTGCTTATTATAACAAACGATAAATTGTGACATACACTAATGACGCTCCTCAAAGATATACTGCGTGTGAGAGTTATGTACGAAGATAAATCATTATTTCTACTCACATTGGCCACAAAATCCTACAAAAAACAAATCTTTGTTAACTTGACATTTGCTGATTGCTCCCACAATAAAGACAATAGGCAGTTCTTCAATACCGAAAACCCGGTATCGATAATCACGATATCCGTATCGTGTCTCTCGTACAATACCGGTATAAATACCAGTTTTTCAATACCGGCTTTCATCACTATTGTAAAATAGTACCTAGAAGCTTTGTGTTAAATTCCATTCTATCTTCAGCAGTAGCACGTTTTGATGAAACATCCGTTTTCTTCATTAAACTGCCTAATAACTGAGATTAATAACAATGACTATACATTATAATTTATATTAAAACCACATTAACATGCTGAAATATTCATTATTATTATTAAAAAAAAAAAAAACAACGCACTGTACAAGGGTGCCTAAGACTTTTGCACAGTAAGTATATATATATGTGTTCAAAACACACACAGGGGTTGGACAAAATAATATGAACACCTTGATAAATGGCGGTTTTTATTCTTAATATGGAGTTGGTCCTCCTTTAGCGGCAATAACAGCTGCAATGCGTCGGGGAATTGATTCATACAGCTTTTGGGCAGTGGCTAGAGGAATCCTGGGCCATTCTTCGAGCAAACCCTGCTCCAGTTCCTCCAAAGACGCCGGCGGTGGGAATCGGCTTCTGACCTGCTGCTCCAACTGACACCACAGATGCTCGACAATGTTAAGATCCGGGGATTGTGGAGGCCAATCCAAGCGTTCTACTTCACTAACATGCTCTTCGAACCAGTTTTTAACGACCCCAGCGGTGTGGATTGGTGCATTATCATCCTGGAAGACGGCGCCGCCATTGGGAAACAGCGTTTGGACCATGGATGGACCTGGTCAGCCAATATTGACAGATAGACCTGGGCGTTAACCCTACCATGCAGTACTACAGCTGGGCCAAGAGTATTCCACGATATTGCTGCCCAAACCATCACAGATCCGCCTCCATGCTTAACAGTTGGGGTCAGGCAGTCGGGTCATAAGCATCTTTAGGCTGTCTCCAGACGTAAACTCGACCGGAACATGGAAATAGCGTAAAGGAGGATTCGTCGGAGTAGACTACATTCTTCCACCGGTCCATTGACCAATTCTTATGGTCATTACACCATTTTCTGCGCCGCTCAATGTTGATGTGCGAAAGGAAGGGTTTGGCAATTGCAGCCCTCCCATGGTATCCAGCTCCATGGAGCTCGCGACGTACAGTTCTGGTCGATACCGGGCTTGCAAGATGCTGGTTAAGCTCTGCAGTCACTTTTGGAGCTGTGGTCTTATGGTTCTTTGTCACAATGCGCTTTAGCACCCGGCGGTCTCGATCACACAGCTTCTTCTTGCGTCCACTATTGCATTTGTCGGTGCTTGTCTTTCCATGGTTTTGGTATGCAGACATGACCATAGAGACAGTTCCTCTGGATACATTGAACATCTGAGCGGTTTTCGTCACCGATGCACCAGCCATCCGCGCTCCGACAATTTGCCCTCTTTGGAAGTCTGACAGGTCTTTCATAACTGCTAATTCATAATTCACTCAGATCTGTAAAAACAACGTGAGGGTTATAACATGACGTATACACTCTCTGTTACGCATTTAAATAGGTTTGCCAATCATTTGACCGTTTACTTTGTGTCTGAGCAGTCCGTAAAGATAACCGGTGAAATTGGCGGGTGTTCATATTATTTTGTCCAATCCCTGTATATATATATCCCCGCAAGGGGGTTCTAAGCTCGTACTCTTGAGTGCTCTTTGTGCTCGTTTGTACGTGCTTGTTCCTGGAGGTTTCACGTGCGCCCTCCCGGCCCTAGCACCCAAGGATGATGGGGCTCGACCCTGCAGTCCGTCATCCTTTGGTCTTTTTCCACTTCGACTGTCCCCTCTACCCTTTCTTTTTCCTCTGTCTTTCCTCTCTCTTTTTCTTTGTTTTTCCGCCGAGATATGCCCTTTTAAATAGAGGCGAATCGGTTCTTCCCGAACTTAAAAAAAAAAATATATATATATATATATATATATACAGGGTGGGCCGAAAGTCTGGATCCATAGGAAAATATTTATTTTAATACATAAATTACAACAAATGGTAAATACTTAAAATGAATATCAACTTTAACTCGTAAATGTGTATCCGTGATACTGTACAGTAGTTCGTACTCCAGTATAAATACTCAAATACTTTTTTTATTTCAGCCCAGAAATGGCTTCGAATCTAACAACAGAAGACCGGGTAGAACTTGTGCTCATGTACGCAAGACAGGGCGCTACACACAGAGAAGTTGCTACCGAATTCAATAGAAATCATCCTGATAAGCATCCCGTAACACATGCGAAACACATGCGACTGTTGGCAAGTTGTTTAAACGTTTCAAAGAAACAGGAAGTGTACATGATCGACGGCGTTCTGGTCGTCCAAAAACTGCAACTGATGAAAATACCTCTGCAATGGTATGTGAAACTTTAACGAATAGTCCAGTAAAGTCAACAAGAAGATTATCAAATGAAACACGCATCTCGAGAACGTCAATTCGAAGAATTATTAAAAATCATAAATTCCATCCCTAAGTGTCTCGATGTCAGAGGCCGCCAATTTGAGCATTTGTTATAATTTGTTGTTTATACTGGAGTACGAACCACTGTACAGTATCACGGATACGCATTTACGAGTTAAAGTTGATATTCATTTTAAGTATTTACCATTTGTTGTAATTTATGTATTAAAATAAATATTTTCCTATGGATCCAGACTTTCGGCCCACCCTGTATATAATGATACACACAGACAGTGCATGGAACAAGGAACTCTTCTGGGATAATTAAATCCACTATAGTCCGAATAAGTAATGGTAAATGACAAATACTATAGTTTCTCTTTTTCATGATGCTAGCCCGACGTGGGCAACGGGTCACTCGCAAAGAGGTCCCATAAATATAGCTTCCCTCACCAGCTATCTGCAAAGCACACAGGATCCAGCTTTGAGACATGGATCCTGTCTGCTTTGCAGATAGCTGGTGAGGGAAGATATATTTATGGGACCTCTTTGCGAGTGACCCGTTGCCCACGTCGGGCTAGCATCATGAAAGAGAAAAACTATGGTATTTGTCATTTACCATTACTTATTCGGACTATCGTGGATTTAATTATCCCAGAAGAGTTCCTTGTGCCATGCACGGTCTGTGTGTATCATAAAAAACGGGGACCATTCTGAGTTCATTCCCATATATATATATATATATATATATCCCCGCAAGGGGGTTCTAAGCTCGTGCTCTTGAGTGCTCTTTGTGCTCGTTTGTACGTGCTTGTTCCTGGAGGTTTCACGTGCGCCCTCCCGGCCCTAGCACCCAAGGATGATGGGGCTCGACCCTGCAGTCTTTCTCATCCTTGGTCTTTTTCCACTTCGACTGTCCCCTCCACCCTTTCTTTTTCCTCTGTCTTTCCTCTCACTTTTTCTTTGTTTTTCCGCTGAGATATGCCCTTTTAAATAGAGGCGAATCGGTTTCTTCCCGAACTTAAAAAAAAAAAATATATATATATATATATATATATATATATATATATATATATATGAAGAATTTCACAATTAAATACGTGAAATGAATGAATGATGCAAACCCACAAGGAAAAAGAAAAATGATTCCAAGGCCTTTCGTGTGTTCAAAATACACCTCGTCAGGGAATGAAGGGAGAAGGCGAGATGACAAAAATATATATAGCGAGACGGAAACGAAAAGATTAGCGCATATCAGGTCATCCCATAAGTAATGTTTTTTACGATAGATTAAGTTTAAACTAGTCCTACTCGGTTTAAGCATAAATTTTCCGAAGGTTATATCTAAGAGATAATCTATCATGTTTCGCTACATACTTTACAGACCTTGACCAGTGAAGACGTGTGTTCTGCTTTATGAGAGCCCCCTCGTAAACATGGCGGTATCAGAAGAGCGTATCAGGCATGTAATGCTTTACGAGTTCAAAAAAGGGAATAGTGCTACTGAAGCAACGCGAAACATTCAGGACGTTTATGGCAACAATATTCTGCATGTGAGGAAATGTCAAAGATGGTTTCAAAAGTTTGGGAATGGTGACTGCTGTTTGACAGATGCAGCACGCTTTGGACGCCCTGCTGAGTTTGATGATGACCTGCTGTTAGCCGCACTTGAAGAAGACTGTTCAACAACTGTCGAAGAATTGGCCCAGAAACTCAATTCATCCCGTCCACCATCCATCGACATTTGCAACAACTCGGGAAAGTGCCTAAGTTAGGGAAATGGGTGCCACATGAATTGTCGGTCGACAATCTGAGGGTGCGGGTAAACATTAGCACAGCTCTTCATTCCCGTGAACTCCAAGATCCGTTTTTGCACCGTTTAGTGACTGGTGATGAAAAGTGGATACTGTACCAGAATGTTAAGCGCCGTCGACAGAGAGTTCGTGCCGGAGAATCAGCGACACCACAGCCAAAACCAAATCTTCACCCTCGGAAGGTGTTGCTTAGTGCTTTGGTTGATAAAGGTGGTGTAATACACTTGCAACCTTACCACACAACCAACAATCACTGCTCAGTCTACTGTCAACAAACGTGATCATTGAACACCACTAAAAAGAGACCTTCTGGTTAATCGGAAAGGAATCATGTTCCACCACGACAACGCACGTCCTCATACCGCTGTGATCACTTCTGCAAAATTAGGAGCTTGGTGGGAAAAACTTTCACATCCTCCAGACCTTGCGCCTTCAGATTATCATCTCTTCAGGAGTCTGCAAAACTATCTTGACGAGAAACAGTATACCGTACTTCTTTAGATGACCTGCACACCATCTTTGTACGTTTTTTGCCTCAAAACCGCCTGAATTTTATAAACATGGCATTGAAAAGCTTGTAGGACGTTGGCAGAGTGTCCATGATTCCGATGGAAATATATACTAGATTAAAAGTTTCAGTTGAGGTTTTTTTTTTTTTTTTTTGGTCCTTCAAATTCCGATCTAAAAACGACATTTATGGGATGACCTGATAAAATAATTAACAACAGTTAATGATGCAGAAGGAATTTAAACAGGATATTGTCAATTTTATATTTCCGACACTGTTTACTGAAATTATTTTTAAAATGGATAAATGCACATTCTAGAATATTTCTTTCAATTATATCTCTGTTTTTAACGAGCGCTTTAGAACTATCCCACTTGATATTATGATTACATCTATACATATGGTTAAACAATGCATTAGAATTATTTGTTGTTCTACACGCATATTTATGCTGCTTTTACCCTAATATCTAATGTTTTAAACCCGTTTGGCCTATATATACTGAGTTACATTGTGTACATCCGATCGAATACCACAACCCACACTTATCCGGGCTATTCTTTATTAGGCGTGATTTAACAGTATTATTATACTTAAAGACTAACTACAAGATGCCAATTGCTTTAAGTAAAGTCGGAAGATATTGAAAATTAAATGGTAAGGTAGGCTAAGGATATTTTTACGCTCAAATTCCTTACAGTTACATTATTATATACTATTCTTGGCTTTCCTAAGGCAGTTATCTAAAATGAAATAGGATAACATAATTTAGTACCATATTCATGATATTGCATAACTCGGAATCTAAAAATTCAGGACTGACAACTCTCATGCTCTAAGAAACAGAATAGAAGATTTAATCGAGGGATGATGGTCAGAATAAAAATGCACATAAGAGTTATTATTAGTAGGCTTACGATAAACTTCAAATTTGAATTGATTAGACATCTCTAATTTTTAGATTAAGAAAAGATAAGCTTCCATCATTTTCTTTTTCACCGTGAACTTAATAGATGGGACTAAATTGTTGAGCCTACCAAGAAATAAGTCAACATCCAAATTATTAGGCATAAATATCATCTAATATACCTGTACCAAAAAAAAAGGTTAAAATTAACAATCGTAGGCAAAATTCTACTTTCAAAAATTCCATATATAAGTTTAGCTAATACGGTGAGAGGGATTTCCATCGCCAATCCAAACATAGCATAAAACTTATTTTCAAACTGAAATTTACAATCTTTGACGCAAAGGATTTCGAGCGTAAAAAATCCTTAGCCTACCTTACCATGTTAATTTCAATATCTCCCGACTTTACTTAAAACAATTGACATCATTGTAGTCTTTCAGTATAATAATACTGTTAAATCACGCCTAATAAATAGCCCGATAATGTGGTTGGTTGTGTGTATTTGATCGGATGTACACAATTACTCAGTATATATAGGCCAACGGGTAAAACGTTATATATTAGGGTAAAACAGCATAAATATGCGTGTAGAACAGCAATTAATTCTAATGCATTGTTTAACCATATGTATAGATGTAATCATAATATCAGTGGGATAGTTTCTAAAACGTTCGTTAAAAACAGGCGCTGATGCGCCTTGGTGGTGTAATGGTTAGCGACGATCACGAATCCATCGGCCCCGGGTTCGAGACGCGACGGCGGCAGCTGGCGCGCAGCAAAACCCAGCTATTCATCTTTCACACAAAAAGTGGTTGGTAGATAAATGGGTACCCTGGGTGGCCTAGTGGATAAGACGCTGGGCTGCTGGTGGGAGTGGTTCGGATTCCACGTTAAACTGTAGATCTAAGGTGGAGTGTAAAGCTTGACCTTCGTCAGAATGAATAATTCGGGCGGAAGCTAACCAAAGGTTATATATATATATATATATATATATACACACAGACCGTGCATGGAACAAGGAACTCTTCTAGGAAAATTAAATCCACTATAGTTCGAATAAGTAATGGTAAATGACAAACACTATAGTTTTTTTCTTTTTCATGATGTTAGTCCGACGTGGGCAACGGGTCACTCGCAAGAGGTCCCAAAAATAGCTTCCCTCACCAGCTATCTACAAAGCAGATAGGATCCAGCTTTGGGACAGGATCTAGGGTTTAAAGCAGCCTAGCCCCGCTACATTTAGAACCTCAATATAAGCAAAGACTCGCTACCTTCACGTCAGATTAATACATCAAAGAAAAGGGTAACTATTATATTTTTAGCCAAAACCAAAACTTAAACCTAAACTGGCAGAATTGAGCGTCCACTTTTCAAGGCACATAACATGTCTGTCTGTGTGTATCATAAAAACCTCAGGGAACCATTCTGAGTTCATTTCCACATATATATATATATATACAGTACTGGCCAAATTATTAGGAATTTTTTTAAAATTCATTTTTTGGTATAAAATGTTAAATTAAACCAATTTTAAACGTTGAAAAGTTATTTATTTCTACACAAGACATGGTCATTATTTAGCAATATTTAGTACTTAGTTTGACCCCTTAGCTGCCATAATGGCTGCGACACGCTTCGGCATGCCATGAATCATTTTTTGCATAATTCTTTAGTCGAACGAAGCGTGTTTGTTCGTCAGTTGTCGTTTGGTTGTCGTGCGATGCGGGTGTGTTTCTCTTTCTTTTACGTGTCATTGTAACTACCGTTTAATTTAAATAGTGTATTTACCCAATTTCGGCAATTATTTGTTACAGTTTTTTAAGTGAATTTGAAAATGGGCGAAAGAATGACTTGAGTCCACGGAAAATTGGGCAAATACAGGTTTTATTAACTTCTTCTACATTTAAACAAAAGGAAATCGCTGCCAAACTCCGTTTTCACCACAGTCAGTACTTCGTATTAAGAAAAAAATGGTATTTGGAGAAATGTAGGCCCCAAAAGGGTTGGAAGACGCGGCAGAAAAAGGGTAACGACTCCAAGAACTGATAGACAGATTGCAATTTGTCTCTTAGAAATAGAAGAGCTACTTGCAAAAACATTTCCAGTAGTCTAGCGGCTGATGGCATCAATATTAGTCGTAGAACAGTCAACAGGAAGGCTTCTAACTGCCGGCTTCAAAGCCTACCGCCCAAGGAAGAGCCCAGGCTCACTGAGGCTATGAAGAAGCACGTTTTGCATGGGCAAGGAACACATTAACTGGACTAGTGAGGATTGGGAACAGGTAAGAATAATATTTAACATTAAATAGAATGTTAATACAGTAAATACAGTATGCATAGAAGTGTATTTACAGTACGTGATAAAACTGCAGTAAAAATATCTGTAAAGCAGCAAGTCATACTGTACTTCGTTTTAGCTGTACTTCATACGCTATGCACTGACTCTTTCACAGGGCTTTCTTTGATTGCAGGTGGTGTTCTCCGATGAGTCAACGATTGCCGTGCTTGACGATCGTGTTCAAAGTGTAAGAAGGAGGCCTGGAGAAGAATTTTTGCCTGAGTGTCTGATGAAAACGGTGAAATTTCCACAAAAGATCATGGTTTGGGGAGCAATTTCTGTGCATGGAACTAGTCGTTTGAGCATTGTTGAGGGAATATGAACCAAGTCAAGTATATAGAAGTACTAAGAAGACGTCTACTGCCTCAAATAAGGGAATGGTATGGTAATAGACGTTGGATTTTTCAACAAGACTCAGCTCCATGCAACACGGCAAGTCGGTTAAAAATGGTGTCATGAAAATAGTGTTCGGTTGCTCCCATGGCTGGAATTCTCCAGACATGAACCCAATCGAAAGTTTATGGTGTATTTTAAAGGACGTATCCATGAAACGCCGATAACAACAAAACACCACTCATAGAGCGACTTATTCAAGTCTGGTTTCACTCTACACGTATTAAGGAATTATGCAAAAAATTGATTCATGGCATGCCGAAGCGTGTCGCAGCCCTTAAGGCAGCTAAGGGGGGTCAAACTAAGTACTAAACTATTGCTAAATAATGACCATGTATTCTTGTGTAGAAATAAATAACTTTTCAACGTTTAAAATTGGTTTAATTTAACATTTTATACCAAAAAATGAAATTTTTAAAAAATTCCTAATAATTTGGCCAGTACTGTATATATATATATATATATATACAGGGCGTCCCAAAAAAATGTACACACACTTTAACAGCTGATAGCTCAATTGATGTTTCTTTCCAAGTTAAACCCATTAGAATTAATAATGGCAGTCAGACTAAGCTTTGAACAAAGGAAATTCATTCTAAAATGCTACTGGAAGTGTGAAAACGCAGTTGAAGTGCAAAGACAGTTTAGGAGGGAGTTTCAAACAGATCCACCAACGCGACTTACCATCACTCGAATTAGAGATAAGTTTGAAGCCGATGGAACTGTTCAGAATGTCCACAAGAAGCGTTCCGGAAGACCACGGACATCGACAAGCCCACAAAGCAAGAAAGAGTACTGGAAACGTATCACCAAAGTCCAAGAAAATCTGTGCGGCAAGCGAGTCGTGAGGTAGGAATTTCAGAATCGTCTGTCCAACGCATTTTGAAGCGCTGTCAATGGAAAAGTTACATTCCAAGATTAGTCCATGCTATTAATGAAGATGATGATCCGGACCGAAGAGTGGAGTATTGCGAGTGGTACTTGGCACGATGTGGATGTGGATTGGACGAAGGGGCTTCGTAGAATACCCTCCGCGTTCACCAGACCTCACACCACTAGACTTTTTTTTGGGGATACTTAAAAGACAAAGTCTACGCTATAAAACCTGCACAGTCGCTGAATTGAGAGCAGCCATTGAACGAGAATGCACACAAATACCAAACGAAATGTTTCGTGATGTTTGCGATTCCATTGCTTCGCGTTATCAGCAGTGCCTGGACCAGAACGGACGTCAGTTTGAAAACAGGCGTTGACAAAACAATTAAATAATGTCTGTAGATTCTATTACATTTTGAAAATGAAATGTATTTTAATAAACACTGCCTTTATAAGTATTTAAAGTGTGTATACATTTTTTTGGGACGCCCTGTGTGTATATATATATATATATATATATATATATATATATATATATCATTACCAATCGGTATTTTTTTTTTGCTTTATGGAAATTTTATATTTCTCGGCGAACTTTCTTCCGAAAACTACATACATAAAATCCATAAAATCAAATTCGTTACAATAAGTGTAAGACTTTTATTTTTTTCGTAGTTTCATTAATTCTTTGGTACGTCATTTTCAACAGAATTAAATTTCAACACGTATAACTTTTACCATGAAGGTTTATCGTTTACCTTTTCCGCTGAATCGGAGAGAACATCGAAGGGTTCATTAGTTGGCTCCTTAAGACCGCCATCCGGAATTTCCCAAAGTCGAATCTTCCCGTCGTCACAGCCTGAATGACAATTTGGGTTTAAGGATAAAATCTCCAATCGTCAAAGAACCGAACGCTTGCTTATTAATTAAAAAGAGTTTGTCTACTAAACAATTTTCCCCAAATGATCCACGGATAACCTGAACAATTCTTGTGATGACAAGGAATATTCGGAGTTGTTTAACCTCTTTCGTAACGTCATGTGACGGAGGGGATCTACGACTACGTGGGAGCCGAACCATCTAAGGGTCACTACATCTGAAGGAAAAGGTCGTGTACAAGGACGGGAACCTTCCCCGCAAAACTGCTTGAAAGATATAGCATGACAGTTATTGATGAAACTGATCAATCATCATTCGTAAAATTTTACAACCTATATTGTATGAACACACTTTAAAGTTAGAGAATTATGAACTTGCTATTCAAAAATTCGCTCATTGGAAATTACCAATTACAGCGAAAGAAAAATAGTTTTAGCTGATACCCGAATCGCAGGTATCGAACTGACGTAACTCGCTTTTTTCGGAGAACAGACAAAAACCAAATGAGATCTTTGGAGTGGCGCCATCGTCAGTATGTTTTCAGTTCTCGAAAATCAATGACCTCAGCAACCAACAAATATTCTAATTTAAAAAAAAAAGCAAAAAATAAAAATCTTTGTATTTTGTGCTATGCGAGGAATTTAATTCACTTCTTCCGCTGAAGAAGATACTGATGAAATAAAATGAATGTGACAAAGAATAATTCACATTTCTTTGTAAACAAACTGATGAAATGTGACTACATACGAATGAAATTAAAACCTAAAATTGGATGTATATAACAAGTTCAAAGAATCCCATTAATAAATACAATTTTGTCTTCATGCGTTCTTCCTTTGTTTCAATGGCGAAACCTCACAACTGCTTTCTCCGCGACACTCCCAAATACTTAGTGCCAGAGGGCTCGGACACCTAATACGGAACCCGCGGGACTTGTAAAGCAAGCAACACAGTTTTAGTACCTCAGGTCAGGTCAAATCAAGTCCGGTTTAGCGTCTCGCAAGATGAAAATGTGATCAAACTGCCTTGCCTTGCCATCCGTTCCTTCATTTAAAGATTGCTTAAAGGTAATTAAGGTGCTAATGAACGTACCTGCTGCGAGGCAATAGTCATCGAATGGATCGAAGGCGAAGTCTAAAACGGAGGTGCCATTCACGAAGCTCGGAATAACCCCATCGGGGAGTCTCCCCCCGATTTGATAGCGAATCATGGACAGCTTTCCCCCAGGGCCACTCAGGGGTAACACTACAAATTCTGAGTTCACTGCGAGGTATAAGATCAATATTAGGGTGATATATATATATATACACACAGGGTGTACATAAATTCAGGATCTATTTTTGTGAAGCACTTCGAAATTATATGGAATTCAATCATAAAATGATAAAGTGGTAACATTTATTAAATAATTAAGAGTAGGATTCGACGTGACGCCCATCAGTATCCCTGCACAGCTCAAATCGTTCCGCAGCATTTCTAAACACATTCTGGAGCATTTGCGGGGTTATGTTATCTGCAGCAGTTCATATACGTGTACGTAAGTTTTCAAGACTCGTAATCTTCGTCTGATAGACGTGCGATTTGATAAAGCCCCATGCAAAGAAATCTAAAGGGGTTAAATCTGGTGATCTCGCTGGCCAAGGTCGGTTGCTTCCGCGTCCGATCCAGCGATTTGGAAAATGTCCATTTAGATAATCCTGAACAATTTTGGCATAGTGACAAGGAGCACCATCATGTTGATAGACGACGGTACTAACAATCCTATCCCCGTCGTCTATCAACATGATGGTGCTCCTTGTCACTATGCCAAAATTGTTCAGGATTATCTAAATGGACGTTTTCCAAATCGCTGGATCGGACGCGGAAGCAACAGACCTTGGCCAGCGAGATCACCAGACTTAACCCCTTTAGATTTCTTTGCATGGGGCTTTATCAAATCGCACGTCTATCAGACGAAGATTACGAGTTGAAAACTTACGTACACGTATACGAACTGCTGCAGATAACAACCCCGCAAATGCTCCAGAATGTGTTTAGAAATGCTGCGGAACAATTTGAGCTGTGCAGGGATACTGATGGGCGTCACGTCGAATCCTACTCTTAATTATTTAATAAATGTTACCACTTTCAGATATGATCAGTCTTTCCTTGTGAACAGACGTGTTTTATCGAGTGTCAAGTGTTATCAATTGAATAAGTGGTTTTCGTTGAAGTGTTTTAAAAAAAAAAAGTGTTCCGTGCATTCTTAACTAAATTACTTCGTGCTACTAATCATTCATTAACGAATATATTTCATTTATTGACGTTATTCAGTACTATATTATTTGATCAAACCAAGGCTACTGCACGTGGCTTGCCTGTTTGTTTTTCAAATCAATCAGAAAACGTGGTCATAAGGTTCATTTTTCGGTGCTTCGAGAGGTCAGGTAGTGTGTCGTCAGAAACCGTGTGAAAAAAAGGAAAAAATCGGGTCGAATCGCGGACAGATAAGTGTTATAAATACTCTTCTTTTACAGATCTTTTGTCGGTAGCTTAATTCTATATTAATTTAGTATAAATTTATGTTACAAGAACCTGTTTCTGCGTTTCAAGAACGGGGTAGACCTACGTTGTAATTTATTAATTTCCAAACGCTCGTTTTTTGTTTTTGTTTTTTTGTTGTTCAACTAATTAAAAGCATGGCACCCCCGTCAAGTACTTGCAGTCGCTGTGAAGGGAAATTTGCTGCTTACGCGTTTACAATGGCTAATAATAATGAACAGTTAGTTTACAGGTGGTGCTCAAGCATGGAAGTGCTGAGGAACGAGTTAGAACGTGAGAGGGAGGCCAGGGTGAGACTTGAAGAAAGCGTGATGCTCCTGACGGCAAAATTAGAATCCCTTGAGACTCCAGTTACGACCCCTCCTGCCTCAGTTTCTACTAACAATATAAATAGTACTAATAGCCCTCTCTCTTCCCTAGTTCCCAACCCTTCGTTCGAGTGCGAAATGGAGCCCCATTGAGAAAAGCAAAGACCTGTCTACCAGTAATAACAAGCAATAAGTTTTCTGTTTTAGGTTTCGAAGATGCTGATGAACCGGAAATACGACTCGTTGGCGATTCCATTGTTCGAGGGCAGCTCGAGGAATTCTGTGGGAGAAACCCTCGTCGTAGGCGCCGTTACTGCTACCCTGGTGCAAGGGTGGAGGATATAACTAATAGTGTTGACCATTTTACAGACGGTACCACCGAGGACACAACGTGTTATTCATGTCGGTACTAATAACGTTTTAAATTCTAGATCGGAAGAACTGCTGGCTAGGTATAGGGACTTATTAGAGCGACTAAAGGAGAAAACTAATAAGATTGTTTTAACAGGTATACTTCCTCGAATTATCCAACGAAGCGATTTCTACAGCAAGGCGACCTATATTAACAATAACCTAGTCTCTCTGCCAACAGGAAGGAGTGCATTTTGCAATTTTTTGGAACAGTTTCTACGGCAGGAGGGACTTGTTCCTCGAAGATGGACTTCATTTTAATGACGTTGGAGCTGCGCGTTTAGGAAGACTATTTCATAATACTCTCTCTTCTTTTCAGGCTGCCGCAACCCGAACGGTCCCAGCGTAAATTCCACAAATTTCCCCTGCGCTCGCGAAGGTGTCGCAATTACAAACAATTTGAAGGTTCTATCCTTAAATGCTCGTAGCCTACGAAATAAAATAAACGAATTTTTTTCTTTAATTGCTTGTAAAGACTATGATTTAATTGCGATAAATGAATCGTGGCTTAGCACTGAAACACGTGACTTTGTAGGGGAGTATCAAATTAAAGGTTATAGACTTTTTGTTAAAAACAGAATAGATAGGCGAGGAGGCGGTGTTATGTTGTATATCAAAGATAATATTGCGAACGTTATAGAAGTAAAGCACTCAATTCCAGAACCGATAGATTCGACTATAGCAGAACTTAAATTGAACGATTTCAAACTTCTTGTTGCGGTTATATATAGGCCCCCTAATCAAACAGCTGATACGGACGAAGCGTTATATCGTGAACTAAAGAGAATAATCGGTAGTGAGCAGGCTTTAGTTATGGGTGACTTTAATTGCGCCAACGTGAATTACGATACAATGCAGGGAGACGCGGAAGGTAATCGTTTAGTTAATTTTCTCGAGGATAGCTTTCTTATTCAAAAGGTTGGGGAACCTACGAGGTTGGACAGTATTTTAGATTTAGTAATAACTACGGATGATAGGCTAATTACTGATCTTCAAGTAATAGAACCGTTAAGTAATAGCGATCACAATATGGTAGAGTTTGTCCTCTCAGTAAGTCACTCGAAACCAATTAACTCGACTAAAATTCCTAACTTCCAGCACACAGACTTTAGTAAATTTCAAAATAAATTTTCACACGTCAATTTGGAAAACGTAATGGGAAACGTAATGGGAAACTCCAACGCAAAACTAATGTGGGAATCGTTCGAAACGGTATTTAGGACTATAAATGAGGAATGTGTACCGTACAAAATTAAGCGTGCGAAAGTAAACAAGCCCTTGTGGTTTACTTCTAGAGTAGGAGACATTATAAAGAGTAGAGATAGGGCTTATAAGCTATATAAGTGCGATAAAGATAATCTGTTGTTACGAAACAACTACATATCTCTAAGGCGTGAAGCGAAAAGTGTAATAAAAAAGTCCAAGCGCGAATTTGAAATCTCCATAGCTCGTGACGGTAAAGAAAACCCCAAGCGATTCTTTCAATACGTCAATAATAGAAATCCAGTAAAAAGTGTCTTGGGGCCTTTGAAAAATGTAAATGGAGATCAGTTTCTGAAAACAAGGAAATGGCTACCTTGCTAAACAAATTTTTCACGTCAGTTTTTACTATAGAAGATCTAACGAATATCCCTACGGTCAGACATAATACCTTTTGATAATGGTAATATTTTGGATAATATCGTGGTTAGTGAAGCGGAGGTAATGCGCTATATTGATAAAATGAAAACGCGTAAATCACCGGGGCCGGATTCCATATATCCCATACAACTAAAGGAATCAAAAGATAGCATTGTTGTGCCGCTAACAAAGATTTTTAATGCGTCTATTTCTGAGGGGTGCGTACCAGATAATTTCAAATTAGCAAACGTAACACCTATCTTTAAGAAAGGCGATAAAGGTGCGGCGGGAAATTATAGACCAATCAGTTTAACGTCTGTTGTAGGTAAGCTACTGGAATCATAATTAGGGATCGTATAGTCGAACACTTAGAAGTGCATAAACTAGTTAGAAATACGCAGCACGGTTTTAGGCGAAACAAATCTTGCTTAACTAATCTTTTAGAATTTTCCAAAGCGTGGTTGACGTTTACGATAGACATAGGGCGGTTGATGTAGTGTATTTAGATTTTCAAAAAGCGTTTGACACCGTGCCGCACAAAAGACTCATTGAAAAAACTAAGGCTCATGGAATCAGGGGTGTAGTAATAAATTGGCTAGAAGAGTGGTTGCGAGGTAGGAAACAGAGGTGGTCGTTGATGGAGCGGAGTCGTGTTGGGCTAATGTAGCGAGTGGCGTTCCTCAGGGTTCTGTATTGGGCCCCTTGCTTTTTCTTATATATATTAACGATTTAGATGTCGGCCTAGTCAGCACAGTTTCAAAGTTTGCGGATGACACGAAGCTGGGTGGTAGGGCGATTAATGACGAAGATAGAGGTAAAATCCAGGAAGATCTGAATAAAACGTTGATTGGTCAGTCACATGGCAAATGAGATTTAACGTCGATAAGTGCAAAATTTTGCATATAGGTTCGCGTAACAGTAATTTTGCGTATAGTATGTCAGGGAAAGATTTAACAAGCGTAGAGCAGGAAAAAGATTTAGGAGTTATAGTCACTGGTGATTTAAAAGTAGCGAAACAAAGTACAGCAGCGGTCAATAATTAAGGCGAACAAAGTGTTAGGTTTTATAGCTCGAAATTTTGAGTACAAATCGCGCGATATTATAGTTCCTCTTTATAAATCATTAGTTAGACCCCATTTGGAGTACGCGATCCAATTTTGGAATCCGTATATGCGCAAAGATATAGACAAAATCGAAAGAGTTCAAAGACGAGCAACTAAGATGATTCCGTCGCTTAGGTCAAAGTCGTACGAGGATAGGCTTAAAGAGTTAAACTTGACAACACTCGAGACTAGGAGGCTAAGGGGTGATCTAATCCAGGTTTTCAAAATTATGAATGGGTTCGATAACGTAGATAGAGATAGCTTTTTCGAAATATCTCAATATAATAGGACTAGAAATAACGGGTGTAAGTTGACAAGTAGAAGGTTCGAGACAGCAGTTGCCAAAAACTTTTTACGCATAGAGTAGTAAATAGCTGGAATAGTTTGCCGGTAGAAGTAATTAGTAGCACTTCTATAAACATGTTTAAAATCGATTAGACAAATATGTTGATAGATTGGGTATAGTTTAAGGTAGTAAAAGTAAGGCTTTGTGGTGATTGATCCCACAGCTCAACACAAGTGTTGTGGGATATAGGGAGGCAGCATCTTGGGTTAGGGGATACTCTCTGTCCTTACACACCCCATTTAAAGAGATTCCTCTGCCGAGCGGTGCCCCCTAGTACTGTGAGGTATCGAAAAACTCATGATCTTCACTTGCCCCACAAACACCTTGAAATGGGAGACCCAAAATGGGTGCACACACATTCTACATTACTGTACAGTCTTTACAGCCACACCTACACTTTTCCTCCTAAGTATATATATTGTAATGTATATGTAAATTTTGACTTGGTCCGCAATCGATATGGATCGTGACTTATTTTTCGTTGGCAAGGTACTAGTATTGATGGATACCGTAATGAAATTGACTGGATTCTTTGGATCTGATATATTTGCATGTTGGTTATAAATAGATATATAGTGTAACATATTTGTGGATAGTAGTCTATTATGACTTGATCCTCTGGATCCAGAGATTCTATCTTTAGTTTTAAATCGATAATTAGTTATGCAAAAATTGGTCGTTGCCAATGTACAGGCAGTTTTTGCATAAATTTCTTATGTTCTTTTGGTTCGGAACCCACGTAAAATTGTAGGTCCCCTCCGCCACCACGGAGGACATACACAATTACGAACACAGTTAGGTGGATCAACCATGAGTGGATCCTAGGGTCTTTGTTGGTCTGTAACATTATTATAACATAATAACTATCATTTTATGATTGAATTCCGTATAATTTCCAAGTGCTTCACAAAAATAGATCCTGACTTTATGTACACCCTGTGTATATTATATTATATATATATATATATATATATATATACATACAGGGTGGGCCGTAAGTTCCCATACATAGGAAAAATAAACATTTTTTTATGGACAACCATTTTTATTTATATAATATGCTCTACATGGTTGCCATTGTTTTGATAACACATTTCAATACGTGTTCCCCACTGTTGATGAACACGCATTAGCACAGTTGACGTTATGCTTGTAATGGCGTTGGTGATACGTTCCTTTAGATGATTTATGTCTCGTATCTTTTCCTGATACACCATGGCCTTCAAGTGCCCCCAAAGATAGAAATCAAGGGGGGAGATCTGGGGATCTGGGAGGCCACTCCACAGGACCACGCCGACCAATCCAAGCATCCGGAAACTGCTGATCCAAATACCGACGCACGTGAAGACCATAATGAGATGGAGCTCCATCTTGCTGGAAGTAAACTGGGAAGTTACCTTCCTCGTTTAGCAGGGATGGGAAAATCTCTTCTTGCAACATGTTAAGATACCTTTCGGCATTAAGATTTCCACTGACAAAAATTGGTCCAATAATTCTGTCACCCCATATCCCGGCCCACACCATCACTTTACCGGCACCTTGCATCTTCGTCGGACTCAGCCAGTTAGGGTTAGCATTACTCCAATAACGTATGTTTTGCCGATTAACCTCTCCATTGACGTAAAAATTTGCTTCATCAGTAAACAAGATCTTACGTCAAACGCATATTCTTAGGGTATCTGAAACATAAAAACAAACGTTTAATTTTTCCTATGTATGGAAACTTACGGCCCACCGTGTATATATAATATATTTTTTTGTATTGGGGCGTTTACTGCCATTTCCCGCTATACGTTAGCGGATATCATGGCGAGGCGGAATATAAGAAAGAGAAACGGAGACGGGGGAAAGGCACTAGAAGTGGGAGGACAGCGGACGATGGGTGAGAAGTCACCTAAAGCTCAGATAGGATGCGAGATTGGGAGAGGAAGAGAAAAAGACGGTCAAGCGAGAAGAGGGCTCTCAGCGAGCATAAGACGTAAATGATCGGGGGGGGTGGGGATCAGAAAGGAACGGGAAGGCGCGACGACGTACTGACGACAGGGTGGGGCATTCCACAAGGATGTGAGAGATGGTGAGGGGCGACTGGCAGGAGGCGCAACGAGGAGTCTCCTGCCGGAACATAAGGTAGCCGTGCGTGAGGCGCGTATGGCCGATGCGAAGCCGCGCAAGGACAACCTCTTTGCGTCGGGAGCGGTGGAAAGAGGACGCCCAATATGACAGGCGGGGGCGTATGGACCAGAGTTTATTTCCGGTGGCATCGTCCCAGGACTGTTGCCATACGCGGTCGTAGAATGAACGAAAGACCTGCACATAGTCAGAGAAGGGGAGCGGGCGGGGGAGGGGAGGCATCGAGGCGGCGGACCGGGCTGTGCGGTCAGCCGCCTCATTACCGGAAACACCAACATGGGCAGGAACCCAGCAGAAGGTGACCCGGATCCGGTGAACGGTGTGCAGGACATGGTACTCCTGTTGAATAAGGCGTACGAGGGGGTCCGGGGAATCATAGCGCTCGAGCGCTTGAAGGGCGCTCAGCGAGTCCGAGAAAATGGTGCAGAAAGACCGCGAGAAACCCGACACCAGACGGAGGGCTTCCAGAAGGGCAAAGAGCTCCGCGGAAAAGATGGAGGCCTGAACCGGCAGGGGGATACCCCGGGAGGTAGGTGACAGCGGCCGCGACACCTGCAGGGGAGCGCGAGCCGTCGGTGTAGACGGGAACGTCGTCCGAGTGGACGGGAAGATGGGCCAGAAAAGAAGACCGGAGGACGGTAGGAGGAGACTCCTTACGCAGGCCACGAAGCGCCTGGCAGCGGCAGATAGGGGTGGTCAGCCAGGGGGGCGACAGGTCAAAGGAGAACGGCAGGATAGAGGGTGGGGTGATCCCCATGGATGAAAAGATCTCGGCAAGAGAGGCAGCGAAATGCCACGTGTCAGGCCGGGGTAGCGCCTGGGAGATCGCGGAGAAGAGTAGGGACATCGGGAGGCGGCAGATGCGAAGGTAACACTTCGCCATGAGAAGGCCCCGGCGAAGGGGCAGGGGGAGGGTGCCCGCAGTCCACCTGAAGACTTGCGACAGGGGACGAGCGGAAGGCACCCGACGCCAGGCGAAGGCCACGGTGGAGAAGAGGATCCAGTATACGGAGTGCCGGAGAGGCGGCGGAGCTGTAGACCACACAGCCGTAGTCGATGCGGGATTGCACCAGGGAGGTGTACAGGCGCAGCAGAGTACGCCTGTCCGCCCCCCAGGTCATGTGGGACAGGTGACTCAAAAGGGAGAGGGTGCGGCGAGATGATTGCCGCAACCGCCTAAGGTGTGGAACCCAACCGAAAAATTCGTCGAGGGTCATACCCAGGAATCGAACGGATGGGACGAGGGGAAGAGGAGTGCCGGCAAGGGTAAGGGCGAAGGTATGCGACAGACGGAGGCGCCGAGGACGGAAAAGCATACTGGAAGACTTAGAGGGTGAGAAAGCATAGCCAACCGAGGACGCCCAGCGAACCACCGCGTTGATGGCTAGCTGGAGTCGACGTTCAGCCAAAGACGGGAGGCGGCCAGAGCAATAGATAGCCAGGTCATCGGCATAGAGGGAGCTACGAACGGAAGTAGGCAGGACCGTAGCGACTGTGTTCATCACTAGTGAGAAACACAGGACGCTAAGGACACTACCCTGAGGGACACCCTCCTCCAACGGAAAGCGGTCAGAGAGGGTAGAACCGATGCGGACGCGGAAAGAACGGGCGGACAAGAAGTTATAAATAAAGGAGGGGAAAGCCTACGAAACCCAGGGAGCGTAAGCAGTCAAAGACCGCGCTCCGCCGAGTAGTATCGTAGGCCTTCTGGAGGTCGAAAAAGACGGCGAGTACAAAGTGACGCCGGGAGAAAGCCTCCTGCACGTCGTGGCTAAGGAGGAGGAGGGGGTCGGTGGTAGACCGGAAGCGCCGGAAACCAGCCTGGGTAGCAGGGTATTGGTCACTCGCCTCCAGAGTAAGGACAGCCGCGAGGCGACCATCGCCTCCATAACCTTGCAGGCGCAGCATGTCAGGGAAATGGGGCGATAGTTCGACGGGAGTGAGGGGTCTTTATCGGGCTTCGGGATGGGGACGACGATGGACTCACGCCACCGGTCCGGGAATGAACCCTCCAACCAAATCCGGTTATAGAGGTCCAGTAAAAGCTGAGAGCAGAGGGGTGGAGGTGCCGTAACAAGTCATAGGGGATATTATCGGGCCGGGTGCGGAGGAGCGTCGGGGGCGGAGGGCCTCCCGAAGCTCCGTCATGCGGAAGAGGTGATTATAGGGGTCATCCCTATGAGGTGGAAAATCCGGTGGGTCGCGGCGGGAATCGGAACTGGAGATGGCTGCGAAGTGCGCCGCGAGTGCGTTCGCGACGGCCTCCGGATCGGAGACGAACTCGTCGTCCCCGACCCGAAGCACCGGGGGTCGAGGGGGGACACGGGTCCCCTCAAAGCTACGCACCTTGCGCCAAACAGTCGAGGGGGCAGTCGAGGAGGAGATCCCGGACACGTAACTCCGCCAGGAGGTACGCCGGGCCAGTTTCAGGACCCGACGGGCCACTGCCTTCAGGCGCTGAAACTCTATCTTGTGCTCCAGCTGGCGGGTCCGGTAGAAGCGGCGGCCGGCACGGCGCCGCTCCTGAACGGCATGGGAGCACTCTGGGGTCCACCATGGGACGCTTCGCGGCCTGGGGGAGCCAGAGGTACGGGGGATGCAACTGGCGGCAGCCGAGAGGATCTTACTCTCGAGGAAGGCGAGGGCCTCACTGACGGAGGGAAAGGCAGGAATTGATGGCGAGATCGCCGTGCCCCTCGCGTATGAGGCCCAGTCTGCTCGGGCGAACAGCCAGCGCGGGCGGACAGAGGTGGGGGGGAGGAGACGGGTCGGGGTAAGACACACTGGGAAATGGTCACTGCCGGAAGAATCCGGCAGGACCTCCCAGGTGAACTCCGTCACGATTTCGAGGGAAACCAGGGAAAGGTCGATACAGGTGAAACTGTCGTGGGCCGAGTGAAGGCAGGTTGGGGAGCCATCGTTCAGAAAGGTGAACTCGAGCTCGTCCATAAGGGAGAGAAGGGTCCCGGAGAGAAAGGTGGAGCAAACGTCCCCCCAGGCCGGGTCCCGACTGTTGAAGTCCCCGAGAATCAGGAAAGGGCGGGGAAGCTGAAGAATTAGGTCACGGAGAGAATCGGGTGGAGGGCGTACGTTAGGGGAGAGGTAAAGAGAGCAGACCGTGAGCTGGCGCCCCAAAGAAAGGCGCACGGCCACAGCTTGCAGGACTGTACGGAGCGGGAGGGGGCGGAAAGGGACGGAGCGGTGCACGAAGACCGCGGCGCCCCCCCTCCCCGCCCCATCGAGAGGCGGGGAAGGGAGCCCGCAGTAACCGGACACTCGAGGGAGGGAACGGGATCCCAGAATCGTCTCCTGAAGGCAGAAACACGCCGGACACCTGGAGGCCAGGAGAGAGGAGAGACTCTCGAGGCCTACCAGGAGCCCGCGGATGTTCCACTGCAGGAGCGAGGTATAGGGAGGGGTAGGAAAGTCAGCGTAAAGGATGGTTATGGGGTGGGTGGGCCGATCGGGCGGCCCGAGATTAAAGAGGGAATCGGAAAGCCCCGGAGTTCAGCGGGGACGCCGAACGAGGGCGAAGGCGAGGGTCACCCCGACGAGGGGGCGATGTGGAACCAGACGCCGGCAAGTCCTCCAGAAGAGGAGTCTCCCGGACGTCCGGGGGAGAGCGATGCAGAGAAGGGGATGTGAGGGTATCCAGAATGCCCCTCCCTTCACCGGAGGTGCGGGGAGGCAGGACTACGAGGGGGAGTGGAAAATAATACCTCACCCAGAGGCATTGGCAGGTCGAGGAGAGAGATGGGGCGGGTCAAGCGCGGGGGCGTGCACGTCCCACCCACGCCGACCAGGCGGGCGAGTTCCCCCTCCAGTGGGTCCATCGACCGGGCCGGAGAGGGGTATATCTCAGCCCCCACCACGAGGGCCGTCGGGGACCCCAGGGGGGAGCGTGCATAACGGTTGCGCAGTGGGGACGGTGAGGACACCGGGGCGGTAGGGCGAAGGGGGCGTTTGTGTTTGGGAGAGGAAGGTGATGCGAGGCTATGGCTTCGAACCTTTCGGGGTCACTGGCGCGGCGCTTGCGGCCCCTACCCCTCCGTCGTGCGGCCCGCATGGGTGACGGCGGGTCACGATCCGGAATGGGGGTGGCCGAAGGCGCCGGTGGAGAGGGCGTAGAAGGGGCAGGGGGGGTTGCCGACGAAGCATCGGCGTTCGCGGAGGGAGCACGTGGGGACGCGCTGGTAGTACGGGGAGCCGCGGTAGGAGTCCGCTGGGCGGCAGAGGATGGACTGGGAGTAGCGGACACGGTGGGTGGAGGCGCGTTGGGAACCGCCGGTGAGGACGGCCGGGAACGGAGAGCCTCGGCGTACGAGGCACCACGCCGGGCCTCGCAGCCACGCAACCGGTCCCGCGCCTCCCGAGCGCTGAGAAACTCTGATGAACAGAGGGCCCGAACCTCCCTCAAAGAGGAAGGACGGGCAAGAGCGGGATGAAGCAGGGTGTGGTCCATGGCAGTTGGTGCAGGAAGGCGGAGCAGTACAGGGCAAGGGGTGGGGAGGGCCGCCGCAGCGGACACACAACGGGGCCGGCTGACGGCAGGAGCTGCTCACGTGGCCAAACCTATTGCACTGAAAACAGCGCGTAGGATCTGGCACGTATGGTCGTACTGAGAATTCGCACGCTCGTCTCTCACCAAAGCCCCAGAATACCGAAACGGGGGGCACCAGTGAGTCGAAAGTGAGGAGCAGGCGAGGAGAAGGGGCGGTTGGGGATCGCGATCTGTCGGGAAAGCGGTACACCCTCACAACACCCTGGGAGGCGAGGTCAATCTGGAGGTCTTCCACCGGGATGGGTAGAAGACGAGCAGCGTAGATTGTGCCCTGGCACTGATTGAGGCGGGGGTGGGGACACCGTGATCCCGCAGCCCAGGACATTGGGGATAGCGAGCAGAGGGAGGTTTCGACAGAGGAACGCGACCTTATCAGAATGGAGCCATCCCTCTGAGGCCGAAGGTCAAAACGAGCCGTCCCGTCACCCCATGGATCGCTCGAAAGAGGCGTTCATGGTTGGTGGGGAGGGGCTTGGAGGAGGAGGGGCGGAGGACGAGGAACTTGTCCACCGTCCTAAGGCCAAGCGAAGACGTCGGGCCAAACACCACCGGTACTTCGAGGGGACGGGGAGACGAGAAAGGCGGACGGCGACGTCGGGTCCCACGTCCCCCAGGGGCCGAGGGGCCGGGGGCGATGAGGCCCGACCGGAGTGGGAGGCGACCGGGGCCGCGGGCTTCCCACCTGAGGGCGAAAAAGCAGGTGGGTCCCTATCGGGACGTGGAATATGGGGGGATCTAGGGGTCGGGGGGTCCACTGCAGGTCCATCCGCCACTGGCGGGGGTCGGGCAGCGGCGCCACGAGCCTGGGGAAGAGGAGGTGTCGGCAAGAAGAGCAGACGGGGTGGGCGAGGGCTGCCGACTGCCCTTACCAGACCCAAGGTCCAAAGAGGTAGTCAGAGGGAGGTCAGATGCACAAGCCGGGTCGTCAACGAGGTCCATTAGATTTGTAAATGTTTCCATAAAGAAAATTTTTATTGTTTCGCGCCCGGGGCCGCGGGGAACCGATTACCCGGGGCCCAAGGGGACCAAGCGCATGCCGGCGGGGGATGGGTGCCTCGTCCCATGTAGGTACCCCCGTTTCAAAAGGGGCCCTTGCAGCGTCGCGAAAGTTCTCCCCCGCCGGCAGCAAAGACCAAGGCCCCCCAGGGTTAGGGTGTGACAGTTGCCCCTACTTTGTCCTACAATGCTGTTCAAAATTTTTGTGTTGCATATTGACATAAAAATACCCACGTGCAATTTTTTGAAGATTCATGCATATTTGAGTGAGCACCAGCAATTTGAAAAATAGCAATTTTGCTTATACGGCATACGCGCCTATATATGAGATTACACAACCATCATAAGGGATATTAACACATCATTTGCCTGTCTTAATAAAAAGCTGTTATCACTAACACAAAAAGTTAATCATTCTTATTCTCTCATGGTACATTAAGGGGTTTTATCATATATTCACAAGGTATTATTTCTCTAGAGCAAGAAACGATGATTTCTGTTCGGAAACAGATGATCGTTTGCGCTGATTAGGAATGCGGAGTCTGTCATTTTCAACTACTTGAAGGACTTCTTGAAAGCGCTCCTCATCCCTGGCAACATTAAGAAAGTCATGGCAAAGTTTTACACCACGCTCTGCAGCCTCATTGACGACCTAAAGCTTGTCCACAACCCGTTTCATGTTCAGGTAGTCGTCATGATCCACCCATTCACTGGCTGGACTGTGGAGAAACTGATAGGGCATGCCTAAAATGGTGAAGAACCGGCTTGAGTCAGGCCCAATTAGGTCCACCAGGGCAGTGCCACTTTCTGGGACGTGGGGAAGATATGGCTTTCCATAGCCCCCATGATTGAGCCCCACTCTCTTAGTAACTTCAGTGCCTTCATGGCAAAGAAGGGCCTTCCTCATCTCCTCTTTTGTCCTTTCTTGTACTTGGTACGAGAACAAAGCCAGTGGGGCCAACTCCTCAGTTAGGTACCAAGTGTGTCTACCGAGTGCCACACGTGCTTTGTCAACTATTGTGGCGTCATATTGGGCAAATTCAGCTAAGGTTTCGACCAAATTCAAGTCATTCAGTGGCGCACTTGCTGGAACGGGGCAAACAATCCACCATGGGACATAAACAGCGACTGTGAACACAGCAAACCGTTCTAACTTGCTGATTTGACTTTGTCACAACCTCGGCTTTGGGAAACTGCTCTTTAATCTGGCCTGACAAAAGAACAATCTTGAGGGTATAGAGCAGTTTAGCCATCCACCTTGCTTTGTGAAGTGCGCCGGGGTAGACCATGTGAAGTTCACTGGCTCGGATCCTTTAGTTACAAGCAGCAGACAAAGCTCTACCAGCTGCTTGTAGTCGCCACGTGTAAATGGTTGGGCTAGAGATTCATGGAAGAAGTCAGCCATCTCCTGCTGGCGCTCCTCAAACACTGCAGGCATTGCGGGGTAGTAGTATTTCTTTTTTTCATTGTACGCCAGTTGAGAGAAATGAAAATCTGATAAAATGTGCTATTTTCACACTTATTTATGAAGTTCATAAGCTGAAATAGCAATACTTGCTGGTACGACGGTGCTAGCTCAAACATGCACCGATCTCCAAGAAAATTTACAGGGGTGTTTCCTAGATAAATACACAACACTAAAACTTTGAACAGCATTGTAGGACCATTTTTTGATTTTTGGAGGGCAATGGTCACACCCTACCCAGGGTCCCAGGCCCGGGCACCCTACCAACCTAGTCCGGCCCCGGCCATGAGAGCGAGACCCCCAGCGACCAGCCCCGGCAGCCCACGGGGCGCGCGAAGAGAACACAGAAAGCAGAAAAAACAGAGGGGGCAAGGAAGAGGAGAAAGAGGGGAAGACAGGAAAGAGGGGGCTGTAGGATAGCAGGGTATGCTAAAAGTCCACTTCGCAACTGGGCGGCTGACCCCCCTCGCCACATGGAGGCAGGAGCCCGCGGGCGATCCACCCCAGAAAGACCGCCAGCGGGGAGGGGGATTTTATATATATATATATATATATATATATATATATATATATATATATATATATAATATATATTTTATATATATATATATATATATATATACAGGGTGGGCCGTAAGTTTCCATACATAGGAAAAATAAACATTTTTTTATGGACAACCATTTTTATTTATATAATATGCTCTACATGGTTGCCATTGTTTTGAAAACACATTTCAATACGTGTTCCCCACTGTTGATGAACACGCATTAGCACAGTTGACGTTATGCTTGTAATGGCGTTGGTGATACGTTCCTTTAGATGATTTATGTCTCGTATCTTTTCCTGATACACCATGGCCTTCAAGTGCCCCCAAAGATAGAAATCAAGGGGGGTGAGATCTGGGGATCTGGGAGGCCACTCCACAGGACCACGCCGACCAATCCAAGCATCCGGAAACTGCTGATCCAAATACCGACGCACGTGAAGACCATAATGAGGTGGAGCTCCATCTTGCTGGAAGTAAACTGGGAAGTTACCTTCCTCGTTTAGCAGGGATGGGAAAATCTCTTCTTGCAACATGTTAAGATACCTTTCGGCATTAAGATTTCCACTGACAAAAATTGGTCCAATAATTCTGTCACCCCATATCCCGCCCCACACCATCACTTTACCGGCACCTTGCATCTTCGTCGGACTCAGCCAGTTAGGGTTAGCATTACTCCAATAACGTATGTTTTGCCGATTAACCTCTCCATTGACATAAAAATTTGCTTCATCAGTAAACAAGATCTTACGTCAAACGCATATTCTTAGGGTATCTGAAACATAAAAACAAACGTTTAATTTTTCCTATGTATGGAAACTTACGGCCCACCCTGTATATATATATATATATATATATATATATATATATATATATATACACACACACACAGCCTTGGTCAGAATTATTAGGCACCCCTTCTTTTGTTTTAAACTACATATTAATTCGTTTAATAATTTCAAATGTGTTGTTTTAGTGATTAATTGAAACTTTAATGCTTTTGATAAGATATCAAGAATAAATAACGAACATAACATACATTTATTTGTTTTTCAGGAAATTTGTGAGATGTAAAACGAAGATAATACAAATGTAAGCAAGTTAAGAATAAGAAACGACCTAATATCACACGTTCTATTTGTTTACAAAAGTAGTTGCTACAATAATGGCGAGGGGTAAGCTACTTTCAGAAGGTGAACGGGCCCAAATAGTCTTATTACATTCGCAAGGACTATCCTAGGTTAAGATTGCAAAACAAATGAAATGCTCAAGATGTGCAGTAGACAACGTTAAAAAGGTACAAGGAAACCAAGTCTTACAAGGGCAGGGCAGGGCAGGGCAGGAAAAGGTAGGAAAAGGTAGGAAAAGGTCAACAACGGCCCGAGAAGACCGGCTGCTGAAAAGAATTAGCCTGACAGATCTAAGAAATCATCCTCGAACGTCGCTGCAGCCTTTCAGTCAACAACTGGGAAGTCCATCTCCAGTCGTACCGCTGGAAGAAGGCTTGCAGAAAAAGGCCTCAAAGGACGGAAGGCCAGGAAAAAGCCGTTTCTGTCTGAGGTCAACCGAAAGAAGCGTCTAATGTGGGCCAAACACCACCAAAATTGGACCCTTGAGGATTGGGCTAAAGTGATCTGGTCCGATGAAAGTAACTTCGAGGTAAGACACACATTCAGAGTAGTTACTTATTTATATTGTTACATTGTATAGCAATGCATTTAAATGCGTTACAACCGTTATGGTAAAACAATTCATTTATCCTAATTTTTTGTCAGATTTTCGGGACCCCTGGCGCCGTTTATGTTCACCGAAGAGCAGGTGAAGCATACCATGCTGAATGCGTGGTAACTACTGTGAAGTTCGGAGGGGATAGCATCATGGTGTGGGGTTGCATGGCTCTGGCAGGGACCGGAATGTGGAAAATCTGTGACGGCAGGATGAACTCTATCGAGTACACCACCGTGCTGGATCAAGTATATGAGCGCTCAGTAGCCAAAATCTTCAACAATAATGTCCCTGAAGGTGTCATCTTCCAACAAGACAACGCTCCGTGCCACACTTCTCGTCACAGCAAAAATGGTTCGAGCAGAATAATATCAGTCATGGATTGGCCTCCTCAATCACCAGACCTAAATCCCATCGAACACCTGTGGGCCCATCTCGGGAAGAGTATCAGGAAGCACAGATGCACCTCTAAAAGTGAACTGAAGAACATTATACAGCAGGAATGGAATAAACTGCCAAGCTCAGTATGCAACAACTTAGTAAGCAATATGGCAAACAGAATAAAGGCGGTAATTAAGGCCAAAGGCAGACATACCAGGTATTAAAATTAATGTAAATAATTAAAAGTAACAGGTATATCATTGTTTTTATATCCTTTATCGCACTAACATATATTTTTACTTAGAATTTTAAAGGTGCCTAATAATTCTGACCAAGGCTGTGTATATATATATACTGTATATATAAAACACAGAAGGTTGACAAAACTAAATAGACACTACGACGATTGTCCTCAAGAACAAATGGCAAAGCTCATCAATGGAATGCCAGAACGTGTGTCACCTTTACATAATGCAAAAAAGAAAGTAAAACGATTCTAAATACGTACCGGGTGATTACAAGTTATCTTCCCCAATTTTAAACATTTATGAAAAAACTAACAAAACTACAGCGAAAAGCAAAATATACGAATAAGAAGAACTCAAAAAGTTTTATTTACGAGCTATTGAAGTTCATTCAATATGAGCTCCTTTTGTGGCTCTGCAGACATCAAAGTGGTATTGTTTCCCTCCATACATTTTGTAGCGAATCATACTGAACTTTTCTAACAGCCTCACGTATCCTTTCCTTCAAATGTTCCAAAGTTGTTGCCATTAGTGAAACAAAAACTTCATTTTTGACATAGCCCCAGAGGAAGAAGTAAGGGGGATAGATCGGGCGAACGAGCCGGCCAAGGAATGGGCTCCCCACGCCCGATCCAACGATCGGGCAATTGCTCATTCAGGAATGTTGTAACCTCATTGTGGAATGAAACACACCACACCACCCTGCTGAAACCACATATCAGCTTTGTCTTCTAGCAGCTGGGGCATTAGCCACAGCTGTAGCGTATCGCGGTAAATGATACCGTTAATTGTTCAGCAAAGAAGAATGGACCATACACTCGCTCCGGTAAAAGCATAAAACACGTTAACTTTAGGGCTATCTCTGACGTGTTCAATATTACAAATAAAAACTCCCTAAAATATTCTTTATTTGTATAGCTTGCTTTTCGCTTTTGATTATCAAACCGAAAACTATGGAAAAACCGAAGGTGTCTACTTTTGTCAACCCTCTGTATATACACATAATTTTGCATAATGCAAAAATACTTCCACCAAGATACGAACCCAGTACCTTTTAAGTAGAAGAGGAGAACACTACCACCATGCACGACAGTGTGAAAATTAGTACAACTTGGCATATATTTGAACACTCGAGAGAACACAACGGTTTCGCATCCAGAGTTCTTCCCATTCGAAAGCATTGTATTCCCTCAGGTATAGAAATATCCACCAAGTTGTACTAGCTTTTACTTTGTTCTGCGTGGTGGTGGTGGTGGTGGTGCCCTCATCTTTTACTCAAGAGGTGCTGAGTTCGAATTCTAGTGGGAACATTTTTTGCATATACATGTTACAGTCAATCTGCGAAACCAGTCATTTCACATAATGCCTAAAATTTCAGTCATCTTACGTAATGGCTGTGACTTTATTCACAAGCAAACTAACCTAATCTAACGTAACCTTTGCAAAGTGATAATCGCTTAATCGCATTACACAAAATAACTGATTTCAAAGATTGAATACAGTAGAGTGTATACAAGTTCGGTTCTCAATTTCTGAAGTTGATTGGTACCAATTATAATTCCTCACTACAGACTTTTTAGCCCTTTTTTACTGGAAAGTGAAAAGATAATAAAGGGGGAAACTAGGAGGTAGCGGGACTCGAATCCGCATCGCGTGGTTTCAGAGTTCATGATCCTACCGTTCACGCCATCGAGAACCCCTCCAAAAAGATTTATTCAAACGAGACCAATATTTACGCCGTTTGACCACGCTCCCTTCAACTCCCTCGCCTTTATAAAGCGTATAAAATGGTTATAAGGCGGTCATTGCCCTTGAAAGCCTTTATTTTCTTCCTTAATTGTTCAATAAACCCCCTAATTACACCAAACGAACGGCACTTTCCTTTTCCCCCTTCGACTCGACTGTTCACTCACCGGCAACACCGTCGCATTCTCCAGGAATAGTTCTGTTCAAATCCCGCAAATTCTCGATGTGCGAACTCTTGTGCGCGGGAGTCCCTTTCAAGTGGCGGAATTTGCACGCTCGCCCTGGGGAGAGATACATACGAAAAAGGTGACGTACACTTCAATACACCCGCAGCACTATCTGACACTTAACTCTCCGAGACTGAACTTATGAATTATTACTATTTCGAATCTTTCAATTAAAAGTTACGTTTAATAACCCTAATCTCACTCAACCTCTGAGCACTCACTGAACGACCTGGTTCCCCCGAAGCTCTTTTAGGGGTAGGGATGAAGGTTTCTCCTCCACGCTCGTCACTCGCTGCTCGAAAGTCCTTCGGCGTTCGGCGGCGGTCAAAAGAACGGGACTAGAGTCATTCTGTTCCTGAAGGAGACGTCATGGTAACTGGGGTAATGGATAGTAGTGGAGGTATGATCATAATCCCAAAAGTATAAAGTAAGACCCTCTAATCACTAGGAACTGCTCATCTTCGAAATATTTAACACACACACTACTTAGGAAAAGATTACGACGACGACATAATACCTAAGATAGTTCAGCAAAATTTCCGGCAACGGGCAACAGCCGGAACTCGTTTCTCCAGTGTCGGGGTGAGTGTACCCCATGGATCACCTGAGCCCGAACATTAACAGGGTGAGTGGCCAGCCCAACCTAACCATGGCGCCAGTTGCCGGGAGCGCACCCAGAGCCTCACCGCCAGTCCGACACCGAAACCACTGGGCTAACTCCAATTATATTAATATATTTATTGAACTTTCTGCAGTCTCGAAACTTTAAATTTCAACCTCTTAAAAATTCCCCCTTCGGGAGTTGAATTTGTAAATACCTCCAAATTCTCCTTTTCGTCCTCGTGAATGGTGGAAGGCGGTTGATGAGAGTCCTTTTGGTCCTGTTGATGGTCCCCGATGATGCGGTCGTCCAGGGAAATAGAACGATTCTCGAAACTCTTTCGAATGTTTGCCAATTTGGAGCCCGTTTCTTCAATGTGATTCTCCGACTCGTCCTTAAATGAATTCAATGAATAATGAATTGAACGGAAAGGGTCAGTGAATTATCTACTCTAAAACCACTTCCCTTAAAAATTACCAAAGCTGTTGCGTCAATGATTGAAGAAATTCTCGTGTTTCTTCAATGATTGAAGAAACTCACCTTTTTCTCTTCTTTCGTCTCATAATTTTTTCTCAATTTTTCCACTCCTTTGTTCCTCGTCTCATTTGCTTCCCCGCATCCTTTGTCGAGGCTTTCAATGGTCTAGGTGAGAAAAGGCATTATTGTAGCTTTTGAACAGTACACTCGCATACAGCGAAGAATCGCACCAAACCATACAAATGACAAGAACATGTTAGCAAACTGATCAAGGGTTAAAAAAAAAAAAAAGATGAGAAGGGCGCCCATACCCAAACAACCCATACAACAAATGACCCACACAGGACTTTTAAATTACGTTTGGTTGTCGTATTAGGTTAATAAGTGTGGTTAAATTGTGCTGTGGACAGTTTGGGTACTACCATTCCTTGATGAAGAACCACCCACCTGTCCCGCAGGCATCTCAAAAGCCCTCTTAAGCTGTGCCAAGCCCTTAAGCTCTTTTTCCCCCTCTCCGTCCTCATTGTTGGTCAGGTTTTGTTCTCCTGAAGGGGAAAGGAGGACCGAAGAGCAGGCTTCGGCGCAGGGCTTGGCTTCAAAGGCATGAAGCTCGGCTGCGTCGGAACGAAGCAAAAAACATTCAATGTTAGAAAGTGCTAATCATCAAGAGCCCTAACTAAAAGGAAGCGGAGTAAACCCCCCCATGTGGATCTGAGCAAAGAATAGAGAGAGGGAGAGGGAGAACCAAAACTGCAATCTAAATTTTTTTTTGGCTGCTTTCCTCCACGTATCGTACAATGGGATGACTCCAAGCAGCACAAGTGAGTCTGGACAATGGCCTAAATTTGTTTTTTTGAAAACTTCATAACTACTTAAGTTACGAAAACAAAGGCCAAATTTGAAAGGCAATTCAATTTAAATTCATATCATAAAAATTGAATATTTTTCAAAAATTTACTTTAAAATTGTCTGGACTCCACCTGTTTTACGATGAATGATGAGGAAAACTGAAATTTGTCCATTCCAACTCCAGTTTAGAGAGTGCACTGAAAAGAACAACCGAGTGAAGCTCAATTTTCGAGGTTTTTATTAATTTCTCCTCTTGTGTTCACCATTCTTTATTCAAAGTCATTTCAAGTTTACTCGTTAATATAATAATTATTAAATTGCCATTCGAAGATTAGTACTATGTGTTTAACAGAAGTTTAATCAATAGACTGATATTTAAAAGCCAAGTTTCAATCACTTAGAAACAGCGTTAGTACTTTCTATGCAGAAAATTTACTTAGGACAATTCTTTTCAACTTTTCAATCAAAATCAACAACTGAAAAAACTGACAATTAGAAAAGATAAAAGCTAAGCAATCTAACCTAAACTTAAGAGTACTGAAAGCAAAAGGAAGCAATGAATTCCATGGTTTTGGTATGGGAATAGGACGAAACAAAAGATGAATGGTATGAACGTTTGAGTTGTATCTCAAGTTTAAACCAGATAGCGTAGTGTTAACAGAGAATTGTGGTGTAGGAAGGACGCGTACTAACAAGATGTACGAAGAGAAGGATGAAGTCCTGGAATAAGGAAAGTAGTAGAGAATCATAATTGAAAGGGTCTGACCATGAGCCAGTGAATACAGAAGATATATTGAAAGTATATAGTGAAAGAATATGCCTATGAGTATGGGCAACATTTGACGTGTGCCAGTAAGTGAAAACTGAAGATATCCAAGATTTAACAAGCAGGAAAACCTACAATGAATCACTTTTGAAGAATATTCAAAAACTTTAAATAAAAAAGCAACCACAGAGAAAATTTACGTTTTGAAAACAAAGAAAATAAAATTCAGAGCCTTATAAACAGAAGTAGGTTAAAGCACAACCAACAAGTAACGTTCACAATACATCAAAGTTTCCTAAAAATAATTATTAGTTTTACTGTAACTACTTTCAAATCATTTCTCAAAATGACTACAATCAGTAATGAGGAGTGTCCGTTAAGTAAAAACTAAATCACAGCATCTGTAAGTTAAAAAAAAGTTAAAAGTTACTACAACTTACCTTCACCGCAACAAAAGGTTTTGAAAAGCCAACTTGCGACATCTTCGTGTCTCTGTTCACCCCATTTGAAATACAAGACCTGGGCGCTGGAATCGGCATTTCCTGGTCCAGGCTCGATTCCTCTTCTCGGCGTTTGCTAAGCGGTCCTCTAAACACCTGCAGGAGAAACGAAGAACGGCTATTATAAAAGACTCCACTCCTAAACCTGGTTCGGGGGTACGGTGCTTCAGTTCTAGACTGTAAACTCTCGATAACGTTCGAACCACAATGAGTCATACATATACCCAATCCTCGCGATGATATTACATACACTAAGATAAGAGTTAGGTGTTAACCTCTACGAACACGAACCAAGTGTCACAAATCTTTGTATTATTCGTGCCATATTAATAATAGAGAATACTGTATGCAAGGAAAATCCGATCGATGCCCGAGTATCTGACTGAGCATGAAAGTGAAAATCAGTAGAATGGTTTAACGAGGAAACAACTTCAGTATCGATATCAAAATGGGAGTGATTTGCTAGTAGTGAATTGAGAACAGGATGTCAGGTATGCGAGGATCTGCTGATAAGAAACAGAAAAGATACAAAGCGCCCAATCTACCCCAAGGATTGTAGCCATTGCAAGATATGACATCTTATCATGAAGAACACAATGTGTTTTCATAAAATTGGATACCAAAAACACGTGGTCGGGTAAAAACTCCCGCAATACGATTGTTTCAGTGTATGGCATAGGCAGTGTGATTTGGGATGCAGAAAGTGTGAATGGAATTCATCGAGTGGTTTTAAGTCTTTTCAAAGCCTCAAAAACTCATTTCCTTCATCTGTCTACTCGTCACAATCTTCCACACGACTATTTCCTTACCTTCAACACCACAAAACTCAATCCTTCCTCTTCTCTTAATTAACAGTCTTGGCGTTACCTTTTCTCGTGATCACGAAGGTCAGACATACTCTCTTTTTAAAACAGCTTCTACGAGGTTAGGTGTGCTGTACCGGCTCCGCAGTTTCTTCACCCCAACTCAGTTGCTGTTTCTGTACAGGGGTCTTTGTCTGCCCCTACAGGTATGGAATACGCTTTTCATGTGTGGAGTGGGTCAACTAACATAACACAGCCGTACTTGACCGAGTGGAATCAAAGGCCTTTTCGTCTCTCTCGAACTCTCTCTCTCTCGAACTCTCTCTCTCTCTCTCTCTCTCGAACTCTCTCTCTCTCTCGAACTCTCTCTCTCTCTCTCTCTCTCTCTCTCTCTCTCTCTCTCTCGAACTCTCTCTCTCGAACTCTCTCTCTCTCGAACTCCCTGCGTGCCTCTCCCTTTAAGGAGAGCACGCAGCACCAGACTTTCGACGGATTCTCATTCCCTTTCTGTCCAACTCTCTAACGCGAGTTAATCGGTATTTTCAATCTTTCATCTACTCAACCGGTCAACTCTGAACAATCTTCCTCAATCCATCTTTGTCCCTGTTTATGACCTTTAATCTTTCAAACGTAGAGCATCTAGGCATCTCGAAAACCGTGAACGTTGATTTTGGCCCTCTTCTTCCCCTATGGAGGGTGGGAAGCATTTTTGCGGGTATTCGCCCCCTCCCCCTTGGCCACTCCTTCCTGCATAGAAAAAATACATATCCATTCTCAAAAGTTATTTCTTTCCATTGTTGCAACGGGTGTTTTCCATTTAAATTAACATTTTAAAAAAGATTGTCAAGTGTCACACCTCTAAGACCACCGCTTCATGGAAGGGACAAAATTAAGGGATTGCAGGTTCTTCCCTGAATACCCTGAAGCTCTGGAAAAATACTCCACTTAACGCGTTCGATAACCCTCTGAACGCCAACAGCGAAAATACAGCGGAAATTTATTTGTGACAATCTAAAGGAAATTTTAACTTTGCTATGAAATATTCCTGCTTGTGCCATTACCCAAAACTCTCATTACCTCTAAGTTAAAAATCAAGACACCATGGAAAGCCTACTTGATTTTATCCTGCCAAGACTTTGTACCATGTAAAGAAATAAGAACGAGTAAATAGCATCCTGGTGGTATGAAGGAAAACATCGAAAGGATGATTCCAATTAAACGCCATTTTCGTCCGAATTATCTAATAAAGCAGCATGAATAGAGTTTTAAACGTGTTTTGAGTATAAAAATTGGCACTCTTTCCACCTTTGATGCATCAGTACAATGAATGGAAGCGTTGCCACGCCTTACTGAAGACTGTGCCCCTGCGCTTTAACTGGGTCGAGAGAGATCTTCTTGAGAGAGGAATTTGTACATTCAGCCACTGAGAGATTGTCACGGACGGAGTGCATCCGTTCGTGTCAGGAAATAGGTCCGAGTGAAACTCTCTATAAGTCTGGAAGGGAATAAAGATTAAAGGGAGACCGGAAGTAAGAGGTGGATCGTTCAAGAGATAAAAAGCTTTAAACGTTTGTAATACAAAAACCGAATTTTAGATTACAGTATAACGTTACTGAATTTATGTTATTACGAAAGTTCGAATTATTCCCACAGCGGTAATATTCACCTTCAAAAAACCTTCCAAATAACATCGCAACACTGTTCTGTTCGACCGACGGAATTAAGTGAAGTTGGGTCTATCTTATAATTGGAGGGGTGACCGTCCTTTGCGTTCAATCTTATAATTGGAGGGGTGACCGTCCTTTGCGTTCAATCTTATAATTGGAGGGGTGACCGTCCTTTGCGTTCAATCTTATAATTGGAGGGGTGACCGTCCTTTGCGTTCAATCTTATAATTGGAGGGGTGACCGTCCTTTGCGTTCAATCTTATAATTGGAGGGGTGACCGTCCTTTGCGTTCAATCTTATAATTGGAGGGGTGACCGTCCTTTGCGTTCAATCTTATAATTGGAGGGGTGACCGTCCTTTGCGTTCAATCTTATAATTGGAGGGTGACCGTCCTTTGCGTTCAATCTTATAATTGGAGGGGTGACCGTCCTTTGCGTTCAATCTTATAATTGGAGGGGTGACCGTCCTTTGCGTTCAATCTTATAATTGGAGGGGTGACCGTCCTTTGCGTTCAATCTTATAATTGGAGGGGTGACCGTCCTTTGCGTTCAATCTTATAATTGGAGGGGTGACCGTCCTTTGCGTTCAATCTTATAATTGGAGGGGTGACCGTCCTTTGCGTTCAGAGGTTAAACAGCCACAAACATTATCATCATTATTCCGAACAAATAATTGACAGAGCGGAAATAAAAGCGAAAAACAGAATATCCGAAATAAATGAATAGGTCGAACTTAATACATGTACAAAGTAACATCAAACTGAGATATAAATTACCGTACAAGATATTTTTACTGAAGTGTGATAAAGTTAAATACAAGAACTATTTTGGAACGACATCAATGCTTATATTTGTGACCTTGACCTTTGATGCAAGGATCTGATTTTTGCTCGTTACACGATACATATCTTGTGAAGTTTTATCAATCTATGTTGACTGATTTTAAATTTATGGCCCGGACACGAAAGTGTGACGAACGGACGAGCAAGTGCAATCCAATATGGCCCCTGCATATTTATTTAATGGGGGACATAAAACGTGGCCGAGACCCAAGTTCAAATAGGCACTCACCTTTCTAGGAACCTGATAAGTGAGAGGCACAATGGCATTTGAAGTGAGCTGGAGGAGTCTGTTCACCTCTCCCGACATGACATTCAACCCTCTTTTGGGAACCAAACAGGCGCCCTTCGTTTGCACAGAACCTAAATTCATTTGAAAAAAATACTGCAAATCATGTTAAATAAAGAAGTCTCCCACAAATTTAGTTAGACTGCATACATCAATGTGCTAGTTATTCCATTTTGACTAGAACAGAGCACCCATTTAAGATTTCAAAAACAAAGCAGACACCAAAAACGCATCTATACATTTAAAGGTAAGCAAAATACAGATTTTCTCTGCACACAAAATACATTTAATACTCCATAAAAAAGCTAGTAACTGCTAAGCACATAAGCACCAGTGGTATCGTTAGTGCAACTTTTGTCAATTACAATTTTGAATAAATCTATCAAACTTTATTTTATATAAGAATAAAAGAAGAATTTGATTCTTCGTGAATAAAAACATTCATTAAGCCTAAGCGAGTGAGTAATTACAATTACCGTTATGCTTGAGACCCTCTGTCATAAATGGGTCCTTGTCTGTTATTTCCCAATACATTATAGTGACATCGGCTTTACCAGCGAGGAACAGCATATTAGTATCAGGATCAAACAAGGGGATTAGTATTCTGCAATTGCAAACAAAAATAATACATTTAGAATGCGAGCTATTTACAGCATTTCTTTAAAATTAGCCAATGACTAATGGACATTTGGAAAGCACCTCAGAAGCACATTGTGCGAGTGACATTAAATACAATTCACTAAACACACTGTTTATGTAGAGCATTACCCCGATTAATGCGGTTAATTCGTCAGCGGAAAGTACCGCGTTATGTGAATCAGCATTGATCGGGGAATATAAATGCGAAATAGTGTTTCGTTCTCAGATGTCAAAAGAAAAATCTGAAAAACACTCTTTTTGCGTGAAAATGAACTAGTTTTAATTGTGAAACAACTGCAAACAACTTAGTTACGAATATGTTTAATTTTAGCTAAAAGTGCGCTCATTATTACCTTCTTTTTTAATCAGTCAAACCATCCGCAAGACCGCGACTAGCAACAGTAAAAATTTCTTCATAACGTTAACGCTTTTAAATGAATTGTCATCTCGCTGCGCAGAATTCTTTTTTATTACGATCTTCAAGCAAACAGATAAAAGCTGTTCCCTATTTACCATTGTATACTGTATGTTTAATTTTTAGTTAAACATTAGTTACATTAGTTAAACATTAGTTAAAAATTAACCCCTTTAATTTTGGCAAAAATGTTGATATTTCCTACATTTTTTAAAATTGCGCTTATTTTTAAAATTAACTTTGTTCCATTCAACGTTAAAAAATGCATTTTAACCAAAAATGTTTGCTACAAAAACGTGCAAGAGCGAATCTGAAGTATCGCTGTTTGGGGAATGGTGTCAAGGTTTTATCAGCGTTATGACGAATCAGCGTTGAACGAATCCGTGTTATGCGGGGTATGCCTGTATTCACAAGACGTGTGTAACACACAATAAAATCTGAAAGTTAATTCTTGACTTAACTTTTTTAATTTATCCATGAACAAATTTTTTTTTAATATTTGCTGCGCATGAATTATAAATGGATATTTGCATGGTAAGAGCATGAAAATCAGGGTCTATCAGGTTTTGGAATTTGAAATAATAATAATAATAATAATAAATAATTTCAATTTCTACCAACCATGAAGTACATGTACTAAACAATCCTCTTCCACCATACATGTACTAAACAATCTTCTTCCACCATACATGTAAAAGGTAATTCACCTATATACTGTATTCAGTATATCATCATATAAAACCTCTCCATCTTCCTCCCATTTCTTGCTGTACTTTTTCCAAAATGACTAAAGCAAGTTGAAACTACTACTTATGGCAAGTGACTCTGAATGGCATATTGTTTGTTCTCAAAATATCTTCCCCACCCCACCCCACCCACCCCAAAAAATGGGAAACCTTTTTGAAAAATATAAGGAAAAAACTCATTAAAGCACCAACAAAGAGTTGTTCTTGCAGTTTGGCAGTACAGTAACTTTTTACATGTTCACGAACTAATCTTGGAATGAATTTTTGTCTCACCCTGTTGATGAGTCAAATGTTTGCACTTTTAAGGGTTTGCTAAAATTCCTGAGATCTCTAATCCTCAATTCTCTCGATCTGTGAGTATCGAAGCCTGTGGATAAAATCCTGTCAGTGTCTCCCAACCACATCGCTCTCGAGTCTTTAGGCGTCTTGTGGCTTTCTGCCTGAAATTAAAGGTAATTATGGTCTTTAAATTTGGTTCATTCAGTTGTAAACACTGAAAAAGTACCAATAGCAATAATAACGAACAGCACACAAGAGTATAACAACTTACAACTTTTTGCATCAAGTTGTATCACCAATTTACCAAAGTCAAGATACTCTAGGCTATAGGGTAGTTTCAGAAAAAAATTTGTCTACAAACAAAATTTCTAAAAAAACGTAAGACCTTACGAATCGGTAATAATTGGGTGTTGTTTTTGAAATCTTGTCATTAAAAAAAATACAATGTTAAAAGAAAAAAAATGTCACCAATTAATAATATTAAGGCTTTTTAGAATTTTTATATTTCTGGAAGAATTTTCTGAGACTCTACAACATGTGTGGCACAGTGTATTGAGACTTTTATAATCTATACTACTGCAAAGAGGTTAAGTTCTGTCTGTTTTGTCACTAAATTTCCTTGGCTTATAGTGACAAAAGATCTATCAGCACTTCTGTTAAAGTTATGTCTATAAAGGACTTGTCAATTTACTTTCAGTAATAACAGTTAGAGGGACAGTTTAAGTATTTACTTATTAGCACCTTCCAGAGCTAAATCTGGGTTCATAGCGAATCTTGCCAAGTGATTCCCAATTTTGCAAATATATCCCTGACCAAATTTCATTTTTTGTTTATTTTAAACATCCTCCTTCTCCATCCCCTTACAGACATCCACACACACACACGAACCTTGTTTTCCTCTTATCATTAAGTGCCATTTCTTTACACACTGTTGATGATTCCACAGATTTCTATCATAAAGCTTACTACTACAGATTCTCTGGTGAAGAAAATTATCTAAACAGTCTGCCGTAGCCTATCGTTCTTTACAGTTATGTTAATTCCCTGACCACCATCTAATTTTTTTCTGTTTTCCCTGAAATTTCACAATAAACTTTGATTTCCCTGACCATTTTTCAATTCCCCAACTTTCCAGGTTGCTATGAACCCTGTAAATGATTGTGAAATGAGAGGTTTCACATTCTCTACAACTCTCTTAATATTTCTTACCTCATAAGCGACACTTTTACTTCTTGGATCAAGCACTCTAATAATTTTATCCTTCGCAGTTGTGGCCAAAAGGGATCCATTCCCTCGCCAGCTGCAACTCTGTACTTGATCTTCATGATCATTAAAATCTGGAAATTTACAATTAGGCCTATGTAAAATGTGTCACGCTACTCAGCTGAAGATTTGGTCTCAGGCTACAAAAGCCTGGGTTCAACCCCCACATCCCCAATCATTGGAGGTTGGGTTAACCATAAACTCTAATTCTTGGAATCAGGCGACTCACAGAGTTCATAGCCATTATCCCACAGAGGTTTTGGATGTTACCCATTTACCCACATCATTAGGTCTTCCACTGAAGTAGTAGAAATACAGTAAATGAAGTTGAGAGAGCATTTTGGACTACAGATTCACGGCAATTCATTTTACAAGCAAATTGCAAGGGCCAAAGCAATGCACAAGGTCAAGGGTATACAAAAGAACAAAAATAACTTACTCCTCAATCCAAAGCATTTAGGTTACATGAAAAATTTTAACAATTATCACACAATTATTAGTCATACATTAACCTTATTTAAATAATAATAAATGAGTCAATAAATTACTTACAATAAATTTGTTTTTCACTTTTAATGTCATAAAGTTTTATGGTATCAAAATAAGCAACAGTGAGAAGGTAATCCGCAGTTGGATGAAAACAAACATTTTCAACTCTTTTGTCAAACTGAGGCAAGGAATACTCTGGTTCAGTCAAGTTCTCCTTTAGTCCACTCTCTGGAATGTGCCAAATTCGGACCTGAAATTTTTTTTAATTCAGTCACACGTGTATTAACTTAAACCCATTTTCAATTTCCTATACAGATAATAAAGGGTATTAAATGCTAGGTCCAAAACAGAAATTCTCACTAAGCCATTTCCAACTAAGTACACCAACATTACTTAAAGAACCACCCAATTCTGAAATCTGCATTCACACCCTTTTCATAACAGCTTGTACAATCAGTTACAAAAGTTGATACACATTAGGCCACACCCACCTTACAGCAACTTCAGTAACTGATGGACATGTTCAAATACTCACATGTGCATCTGTAGAACATGTTGCTAGCATTCCATCATCGAAGGGTGAAAAATCAAAATCTGTTATTAGGTCAGAGTGACCATGAATGAGGGGAGCTGATGGGTCCAAACGACCTTTATAATCAATTGGAACTAATCCTAAGCTTCCTCCACCTGAAAATATAAAGTTTTATGACTCCTGCAGTAAAAATCTTGTTAATAGCTGGGGTTCTTGCGTGCATTTGAATAACAATATCATGGAACTAAAGTGATTTAAGGTTTGACATATTTTAGGGGGAAGCCTCGTAAAAATAGCTAGAATTATTTGTACAGGATTACAGAGTAAAACATTACAGTATGTATTTGAGGTGGTTTGGTTCTTACTTTGGACAGGAATAGCCTAGAAAGAACCTAGTAGCTTCAAGTTATTCTTATGTTTTTGTTCTAATGCAGGGGTGACCAACTGCAGCACTTATGCCACATGCCATTTATATTATATATATATATTCTATACACAATGCAGTTATTAGTTCAATAAATATTCTGTGTGCTGCTGCATTATTTCAGTTTAACTTCTGGCACAATTGAAAAAAATGATGGCCACCTTTGTTCTAACAAGTTTAAGACAAAGGGTTTTTAGATATGGGTTGCCTCTGCACTAGACTAAATGTAAACTAACATTGCTAATACCTGATTAATAATGAGTTAACTAGATATTTTAAGGGCTAAATCTATAACGTGCAATGGAACACTTCAATATATCTTACAACAAACTTCAATTTTATTAAATTATTTTAAGATCTCACACAAAAACTATAAAACCTTATCTGTAATGGAATGGCATTTAAGCAGATAATGCTAAAATTAGTGCATATTTACTTCACCACTAATATTTAAGTTAATTATAATCAGTCAAAGTTAAAATTTATCAATGTAAAACTACATCATCAATCAGTAGAACTTTGGGCTTGCTAATTATGGAAGAACTAGTATAGCTACCACCAGTACTCCAATTCATATTTGCTCACAAAACTCATAGCTTATGGGTTAAGAGAAACCCAGTCTTTGTCAAACTCAGCTTTCACTGAACAGTATAGCAATCTTACTCTCAATATATGGTTCTCCTCCTCGTATATGACACCATCTAATAATTACCTTAGACATTAATCTCACCTCGATTTTCAACATTGAAGGCAATGAAGGCTGCTGAAGCTTTAATATGATTTCCACAAGATGTAGGAGCTCCAACTTTTATATCATTAATCCAATCTTCTTTTTTAGGGAGTATTGAGGTAGCATTTTTATATTTGCTAACTTTAAATCTCCAAGCCATTATAACACTAAAATGTACAGTATATAATAAAATGAGAAAAATATCACAATGCAAAACTAGCCCTAATAAAAGAATTTAATTATCAATATCAGTTATGATTACCCTACTTGAAACTACATAATATTTTTATTCTTAGCATTCATAACTGACAGTGCCAACTCGGGTTGAATCAATGGTTTTTCCCATATTTTGATAAGCAAAGATCCAATGACACGCAAACTTTTGTTTCTTTATCTTCTGATCATATGTTTCAATTCTGAAAAATTAAAATGAAAGGTGAAAGAGCATATTTAATATTTCTAGTTTTATGGGGTAGGAACATTTATACGACTGATTTAATTTCACTGTGTAACAATCCAACTACCATATAATAAAGCTTAACTCACCACTTTTTCTTTTCAAGAGAAACTTCACACAAAATATAAACAAACATTTGATCTTAACCTTTGATATTTTAGAGTAATAATGGAACATGGATATTAATATATGAGTACAGTAAATATTTGATAAGTCGGACTATATAGGGCTCTAGCCAGTCCAACTCATCACGAATTACCTTAATTACCCCACCCCCCTATTTACCCCTAAAGAGGCATAAATACTCTCTAACCTCTTAAGTTTGATTAGTGAGAGTCTAATACAATGTTCAAAATAAACATTAAAAAACAATAAAACTTTGTTTCACTTACCACTGCTGGAATTATTTTGAGCGTGAAACAAAAAATTTATTGTTTACCTTTTCGTACAATACAGTATTAAAAACACTTCACTTAGTAAGAGAAACAAAATAATAATGGCACTTGACATATATTAAAAAATAAAAATATAAGAACCAAATACTCCATAATCTAATTTATAAAATTTACAATATCTGCATTAAAATTGGGTTTAAAGGACTAAAAATAACAAAACTGTTATTTAGAGGTTAAGTTCTTGAAAATTATAAGAATATTTTAGGCCTAGTTATTATGATTATTATCTGATAATTAATAGTTACACTATTACATTCAATAACTTTGGTGGGTTTATTTTTAAAGTGGTTCGTTCTTAAATGATTGTTACCAGTTTTTTAAAAACAGCATAGTTGTATGTTAATTAGTGGACTTGAGATTGACATTTTGCAATATTTTATTATAAAAATATAGCTTATGACTTGGATAGCCTTGATAGGCCCCAGTGGCTTCATGTTTTCCAATGAAATATAATGTAAAAATTGTGTAAAACATCAATCTCAAGTCAGCTAATTAACATACAACTACTTACAGATCTACCAAAGTAGCCTACATAACTGAAGCAATGAATAATTGAATATACATTATTTACAATCTACAAACTATATCTCTCATTCATGAAAGCATCCAAATTTTTCTTAAAACTAATGAGCTACTATTTACCACATCATATGGAAAGTCATTCCAAAAATTTACTAGAGTCTGACCCCACAAATCCAGGATAATAGAGCATGATGACCTATGCAGTACGCAGATTACCTGAATTCACAGATTAACAGAATGGGCTTCTATGATTTACAATTTATAGAGGAAGACTGTGATTTTGACCCAAATGGTCCCTGAAAACATTGAAATACTGTACAGTAAACTGTATGTAATATTATATACATACATACTGTACTGTTATAAAACTTTATAAAAATGTTTAAAATGAAAAATTACAAATGTTTTTACCACTTTTGTTTAATTTACCTTCATATTTAGTATTTTTTTTTTTCTTCAAATTTTTACTATTTTTCCCAGTCCAGAAGCCAATCCCAGAATAGCGAGGGCCCAGATTATAGAATCCTGGATTCTATGACTGGAAAAGTATTTTCATAGATTAAGTCTAAAAGTATGTTCTCTAATTTTCTTATTATGCCCTTGAGTTATTCCATCAGCCTCTGAGAAAAAGTTGCTTACATCTAAATTGTCCAAACCTGAAAACATTTGGAACAGCTGTATCATATCTCCCTGAAACGTTGTCTCTCAAAACTAAACATACCTAGTTCCTTTAATCTTTCCCTGTATCCCAATCTTCTTAGGTTAGGAATAAGCTTGGTTGCCCTATGTTGCACACCTTCAAGTATATTATTATCATGTCTAAGATGAGGGGACCAAGGTTGAATGCAGTATTTTAAGTGGGGCATAACATAAGAATTATATAATCTACAGATAACTTCCTTATTCTTGTAACTAACATTTTATTTGCTTTATTTCTAGCCTCTGAGCACTGCTTAGAAAATTTTAGATCACTACCAACTATCAAGCCATCCCATAAGTAATGTCATTTTTTAGAACAGAATTTGAAGGACAAAAAACTCAAACTTTTTAATTTACTATATATTTTCCATCGGAATTAATGACACACTGCCAACATCCTACAAGCTTTTCAATACCATGTTTATAAAATTCAGGTGGTTTTGAGGCAAAAAACGTACAGAGACTGGTGTGCAGGTCATCTCATCTAAAGAAGTATACTGTTTCTCATCAAGATAGTTCTGCAGACTCCTGAAGAGATGATAATCTGAAGGCGCAAGGTCTGGAGAATGTGGAGGATGTGGAAGTTTTTCCCACCCAAGCTCCTTAATTTTTGCAGAAGTGATCCGAGCAGTATGAGGACGTGCGTTGTCGTGGTGGAACACGATTCCTTTCCAATTAACCAAAGGAGGTCTCTTTTCTTTTAGTGGTGTTCAATTGATCCAGTTGTTGACAGTAGACTTGAGCAGTGATTGTTTGGTTGTGTGGTAAGGTTTCAAAGTGTATTACACCACCTTTATCCCACCAAACACTAAGCAACACCTTCCGAGGGTGAAGATTTGGTTTTGGCTGTGGTGTAGCTGGTTCTCCAGCACAAACCCACTGTCGACGATTCTTAACATTCTGGTACAGTATCCACTTTTCATCACAAGTCACTAAACAGTGCAAAAATGGATCTTGGAGTTCACAGGAATGAAGAGCTGTGCTAATGTTTACCCGCACCCTCAGACTATCAACCAACAATTCATGTGGCACCCATTTTCCTAACTTAAGCACTTTCCCGAGTTGTTGCAAATGTCGATGGATGGTGGATGGGGATGAATTGAGTTTCTGGGCCAATTCTTTGACAGTTGTTGAACAGTCTTCTTCAAGTGCGGCTAACAGCAGGTCATCATCAAACTCAGCAGGGCGTCCAGAGCATGCTGCATCTGTCAAACAGCAGTCACCATTCCTAAACTTTTGAAACCATCTTTGACATTTCCTCACATGCAGAATATCATTGCCATAAATGTCCTGAATGTTTCGCGTTGCTTCAGTAGCACTACAGTATTCCCTCGCCATATCGCGGTTCACATTTCGCGGACTCGGTACATCGCGGTTTTTTCTAGCCAAAATAAAATACGTACTCTAATTGAGTTGACAAAGAACCGCCTCGCAACTATGGTTAGAACGGCGAAAGAACTTCAGAAAATGGCTGACGAATGGGACCCCCAGATGATTCGTGCATTAAAATTTAAAAATGCAATCGACGGCGCTACTGAAGTGTATAAAAATCTCCTCGCCCAGAAGAAATGGCAGCGCCAGCAACTGCCCATCACTATGTTCCTCACCCGCAAAAAGAAAGAAGACGCGCCTACGCCTTCAGCGGAAACCGAAGTTATGGACGATGCCGAAGATACCACACCACCTGATGAAGCGCCCGCTGAAGCGGCGCCTTTAGAAGAGATGTAATGCTCTTCTTTGCTGTGCAGTACATTCATCTCATCATCGTCATCACCTTCATCGTTCAGTACTGCACAGCTAATTCATCGTCATCATTCAAGTTTTAGTATCTTCGCTGGTGAGTACCCATACAAAATTTTAATGTTGGTAAAATTATTAAAAAATACTGTATATACAACAGAGCTGGGCACTTGCATTTTTTTTGCCCATTTTTTTGCGGTACTGCGGTACTACTACCGCACTACCAAACCGGTACCGCATAACGCAGTACCGCAAAGGATCGCTGAAAGTACAGCAGTACCGCTACCGCATTCAAATTTCCCACGGTACTTTCCGCGGTACCGACCAACACGGTAGTACTGCAGTACCGCAAAAAAAAACGCAAGTGCCCAGCTTTGACGTCTTCACTCATCAAGGTCTGTGAAGTATGTAGCGAAACATGATAGATCTCCTCTTAGATATAACCTTCAGAAAATTTATGCTTAAACTGAGTAGGACTAGTTTAAACGTAATCTATCATAAAAAGCGACATTACTTATGGGATGACCTGATATAATGCCAAGATCTTTTTCCTGTCTAACATCCTCTAACCAGTTCCCTTGCATCTCATAACTAAAGTTTTTATTATTTCTACCAAAATACATGACTTTGCATTTTTGAACTGAATTCCATTTGTCACTTTTCAGCCCACGCAACTAATCTATTAACATCTTTTTGCAGTTTATAAGAATTTTCTATATTTGTAACTGGGGCAACTACTTTTGTATCATCTGCAAATTTAGAAACTTTAGCTACTACTTACTCTCTTCTCTAAATCATTTAAATATAAAATAAAGAATAATGGACTTAAAACTGATCCCTGTGATACCCCATTTTTCACTTTCTGCCACCCAGATTCAAGGCTATTTAGAATTACTGTCTGTTCTCTGTCTTCTAACCATTTTTTTACCCAATAACTGATCCTGATATCCCATGAGCTTTTAATTTATATAGAAGTCTCCTATGTGGAACCTTGTCAAATGCCTTACTAAAATCCAAATAAATAACACCTACATCATTTTCATTAGCTATATACCTGTTCAGTTACGTACAAACTCTAAAAGGTCTGAGAGATAATTAGACAAACAAGACCTTCTTGATCAAAACCCATGTTGTGAACTTGAAATAAGATAAAAAATTTCCAAATAATCTTGATTATTATTATTCTTTGTAGCTAATTCTTTCTAGTATCTTTCCTACCAAAGATGTTAAACTAACAAGCCTATAATTTCCTACCATTTTTGTAAATGGGTACCATACTACACTTACTTTTTCCATTCATCTGATACCTTTGCATAATTAATAGACCTAGCAAGCAAAATAGTTAGTGTCTCAGATAAGCTATCCTCCCCTTCTTTGAGAAGCCTAGCATATATATATTATCAGGTCTGGCAGCTTTATTTGACTTCACTCTGACTCACTTGCCTACTATCATCCTTCCTTATATATTACCAAGACTGCCATTGATCATACATTTTAAGACAATTAAATAGGGATCTAGTCAACAATACCATCTAGTCCCTTGCTTCTCAAAGGGTGACTAACTACAGTAAAATTAGAGAGTTGTTTTGGTCAATAAAGTGGGATAATGAATTTGCCAATAAAAATGCTATTAAGATGTGGTCTAGATTTAAAAGAAATTTTAAAGTATATACTGTATATATAATATCAGAACTATCAGGAATAACAAAACTAGGAACCTTTGTGGTGAACAAGGAAATAGCTAAAATGATTAAAAATAAGAAAAAGTATTCAGGGAGTTTAAATGCAGTAATAGCCTAATAGCTTTAGATAATTATAGGCAGTTAAGAAACAAGCTAAATAGTTTGATAAGATCAAAAGGCATTGCAAAAAAATCTAGCTAGAAATAGCAATAAGGACCCAAAGAAATTTTTTTACATTTTTATAAATACAATAAGAAAGAGGAGAGAACTGGCCAATTAGAGCAAGCAAGAGGATATTTGAAAGTGATCAGGATATTATTGGTATTTTTAACAATTACCGTACTTTAGCTCTGTACATGAGGGTAAAACTTTTCAAATTCCAAACAAAGAGTATCATAGAGGTATAGTGGTTAGCATCATTGACTATGAATCCACAAGCCCTAAGTTCAATACTCAGTGATGGCAGTCAGCATACAGCAAATGCAGCTGTTCATCCTTCCATGCAATAAAATTGTTTGGTAGATAAATGGGTACCCTGGATAGCCTTGTGGTTAAGATGCTGAGTTGCTGATTGAGAGGTCATGAGATTGAGTCCAGGCAAGGACTCTGTAATTTCTGACCACCCATGGTGGGTCATGGTTCAGGTTCCACATTATACTGTAGGTGGAGCAACAAGCCTGACCTTCATCAGAATGAACAATTTGGATAGAAACAAAACAAAGGTTAAAACTTAATTTAAGTTTTTTTCTTGTTTGCCGCAAACATATTGCCATTTTCTATACCGTACCAATTATGTACTATTCTATTTATGAATCATGCACACTGCTACAGTATTTATTACTATTATTATTAATCACAATATGGATTTAGATCAGGAAGGTCTTGTTTGTCTAATCTCTCAGAATTTTTAGAGTTTGTAACTAATCAGGTGGATAATGAAAATGATATAGATGTTATTTATTTGGATTTTAGTGAAGCATTTGACAAGGCTCCACATAGGAGACTTCTATATAAATTAAAAGCTCATGAGATATTAGGATCAGTTATAGATTGGGCAGAAAAATGGTTGGAAGACATAGAACAGAGTAATTCTAAATGGTCATGAATCTGGGTGGCAGAAAGTAAGAAGTTGGGTACCACAGAGATCAGTTTTAGGTCCATTACTCTCTATTTTATATCTAAATGATTTAGAGAAGGGAGTAGGCAGTAAAATTTCTAAATTTGCACATGATACAAAAATAGTTGCCCGTTACAAATATAAAAAATTCTTAAACTACCAAAGGATCTTGATGGATTAGTTGTTTGGGCTAATAAATAGCAGATGAAATTCAATGTTAAAAAATGCAGTCACCCATTTTGGTAAAAATAATGAAAACTTTAGTTATGAGATGCAAGGGAACTGGTTAGAGGATGTTTGACATGAAAAAGATCTTGGCATTATAGTTAGTAGTGATCTAAACTTTTTTAAGCAGTGCTTAGAGGCTAAAAAGAAAGCAAATAAAATGTTGTTATTAAGAGGAATATTAGTTACAAGAGTAAGAAAGTCATCTGCAAATTATATAATTCTTACATTAGGCCTCACTTAGAATGCTGCATTCAAGTCTGGTCCCCTCACCTTACACATGATATTGATATGCTTGAAGGTGTGTAATGTAGGGCAACCAAGCTTATTCCTAACCTAAAAAGATTGGAATACAGGGAAAGATTGAAGGAACTAGGTATGTTTAAGTTTTAAGAGACACTGTAGAAGGGGAGATATGATACAGATGGTTCAAAATATTTTCAGGTTTAGACAATTTAGATATATGTAAATTTTTCTTGATAGAGGCTGATAGGATAACTCATGGGCATAGGAAAATTAGAAAACAGACTTGTAGACTTGATCCTCATCACATTACATATAATGAAGATCAAGTCTGTTTTCTAATTATCTTATGCCAATGAGTTATCCTATCAGCCTCTAAATACGGTACATCTAAATTGTCCAAACCTGAAAACATTTTGAACATCTGTATCATATCTCCCCTTCTACAATGTCTCTCAAAACTAAACATACCTAGTTCCTTTAATCTTTCCCTGTATTCCAATTAGGGATGCACCAGATACAGGATATCAAGTATGATTGGGGTAGATACTGGATAATTAATTAACATTTTAATCACATTTTGTTGATATAAAAAACTTCATATTTCAAGTTTTTATGTGTACTTTATAATTTTAGTATGGCTAATACCAGATGATTTTATTCAGCTATGGGAAGAGCCATGTGCAATAAAGGGCTAAATTTAACATTTATAATGATTTTCTCTTAAACAAAAAACACACTAAAAGTTAGATTTCTCTAATATTTAGCAGAACTGGGTCCAATCAACTTTGCCTTTTTTTTCCAGCATTGAATGCCTATAATTTTAAGCCATAGGCATAGTGTCCCCAATTTGTATATTATGAAAAAATTAAAATGACATCATTAGCTTATCTATTGAGCGAAAATTTTGCAATCATCATTTTCATAATGAAAAATATGAAATTATTGTCTACATAATGAAAAATATAACTATTTTTCACACATACCATAGTTATATTTATCATACATTTATCATTTACAATTATATATTAAGCAAGAAAATGTTTTTGTCATAATATATATATATATATATATATATATATATATATATATATATATATATATATACACAGTATAAAGAAAGCATGTTATTTTTTTTTTTATGATTTTTTTTATTGAATAAACAAAATTTCTAATCTGCATTTTTTTAGGAGAATAATGATTTTGTAAAATTAGTAGGAATCATAAAAGTTTATTAAACCACTAGTTAATTGCAAGTTTTAAAATTTCATGCCCTTAAGAATACATGATACAGCCAAATGTCTGGCAATTATCCGGTATCCAGCCATTTCTTGATCCAGCCAGATTATCTGGTATTTGGCAAAAATAAAAAGCTGATATCCAGTATCCAGTTATCCAGCTACATTGTGATCTGGTACATCCTTAATTCCAATCTTCTACAAAAATACTTTTTTAGTCATAAAGCAGTAGATTTTCAGAATGCCTTGTCATATTTAGTAAACAGTAGCATTTAAGAAAAATTTGGACACTTTCATGAGTGAAAGATAGTTTGTAGATTGTAAATACTGTGTACTCTTAGATTAATTTATGTAGGCTACTTTGATAGTAGTAAATACTTGGGCAATAGGTTAAGATTCAGTAGAACACATCCACAAAACTCTATATTGATATTTATACAGAGAGAGAGAGAGAGGGAAAAAAAAATACTTTATTCTATACTAATTTTGGTAGAAATTCCTATTCATCTTTAGGTAAAGATATCTCAAAAACCACGCATTTGCACAAGAAATGGATATCACATTTGTGCAAAACAAATCAAAATTAACCAGAAAAATTTGTTCTCAACAAAAACCTGATGGAGTAATAACCAATTTTTACCGAAATTTGAATTCAACAGTCGCTTTAGAATGCCTGTCTGTGGTGGGTGCTCCCAGTCCGAGTGAGACATCATCTAGGCCTAGGTTAGGTTAAGGGTACTACTTACCTTTCCAGGTCCCAAATTCATTATGGGGTACCCATGCCCAGTTAGGTCAACTGTATGCCCTTGACAATTAGTTGTTATGTTATTTTCGTTACTTTTAATGAAAATATTATGATTGGTTACATAAAGTTATGATATTTTCATTAAAATACCAAAATATCACAACTTAACCTAACCAATGGTTATTATATAGAAAATGGCGCAACCCGAAGTATGATGTAAAAAACATTTTATTAGGTCAATTTCGATGTGCTGAAGCCAAATCTGTTAACCATTTGGTGTGCAAATTACATTTTTACAGATTATAAATAAAATTACAAATTTTTGAAGTTCATTCATTTGCCCATCATTTATGTTTTGGTTCCAATAATTTTGCTCCGCGAGTCAAAGTAGTTCTTAACAGAAGCAATTTTATAACCCTTTTAAAATGCGCCCTTTTAATGTTTGTATAGCAATGGAGTGTGAAGGGTGTTCTGTTAGATACATTGAAGCTATTGTAAAGTGTTACGAAAATGATGAAGAAGCAATTCTATTTTTCTAAAAATATGGTGTTTTGCTTTCTGAGTTGTCGTGCCCAACGTGTGGTTATTTTACTCTTAGGTTAGGTTAGGTTAGTTTTCATGTGCTTGTTAGCCATTTTTTAGGCAAATGCTTCAAAATAAGAGTAAAATATAAATAACATTTACTCTAATTTGAAGCATTTGCACACCAAATGGTTAACAGATTTGGCTTCAGCACATCGAAATTGACCTAATAAAATATGGTTAATATGAGTTTTATCGCACTCAGAATATCAAAAGCAAATATAATTATAAAATGTTAAAGCATAATTTTCTCATCATTTTCATATAAGTCACTATGCTCGCAGATGCGTACTTAACAAATTATGTACATTTGAATATTATGACATTTTTATATTTTTTTTTCCCGCCCTTCCAATATTTTGATTGGTGACGTCATGAGAACATGATATATAAGCTAAATTTTTTAAGTTCTTAGGCCTTTTAAGTTGCTAGTCTACTTCTGTTAGGTTTTGATAGATGTTTGTGGCGATGACATGTGAATGGTGCGAATATTATTTTGAGGATTTAATATACTCTAGGCTAGGTTAGCCAGGGTTAGGTTAGGTTAGGTAAGGTTAGGTTAATTAATACCAAAATTAATTAACCTAACCTTACCTAACCTAACCCTAGCTAACCTAGCCTAGAGTATATTAAATCCTCAAAATAATATTCGCACCGTTCACATGTCATCGCCACAAACATCTATCAAAACCTAACAGAAGTAGACTAGCAACTTAAAAGGCCTAAGAACTTAAAAAATCTAGCTCATATATCATGTTCTCATGACGTCACCAATCAAAATATTGAAAGGGCGGGAAAAAAAAAATGCAAAAATGTCATAATATTCAAATGTACATAATTTGTTAAGTACGCATCTGCGAGCATAGTGACTTATATGAAAATGATGAGAAAATTATGCTTTAATATTTTATAATTATATTTGCTTTTGATATTCTGAGTGCGATAAAACTCATATTAACCTAAAATATTTTTTACATCATACTTTGGGTTGCGCCATTTTCTATATAATTACCTAACCAATTATCAAGGGCATACAGTCAACCAAACTGGGCATTCAATTAGCCTTTGTGGTATCCAACACCATAAGTAATTATACCCAGAAAGGTAAGGTTAGGTCATCATTGAGACCCGGAAAGGTAAGTAGTACCAGGTTAGGTTAGGTTACTTTTGCTGTGAACATTACTGATGAAAATAAGTTTTTCTGGTGTATTTCATGCTGTTTCAATTGATTCTGGCCTTTTTAGCCCACAATTTCCCTCTTCAAAGCCCTTTGGGGGGGGGGGATCTCCATAACAGCGCATTTACACCAAAAATGAAGGTCAGATTCAATTGAAACAGCATGAAATACACCAGAAAAACCTATTTTCATTACTAGTTTGGGTGGATGTGCTCTACCAAATCTTTACCTTGGTTAGGTTAAGTCATGATATTAGCTGACTTGACTTGAGATTGATGTTTTGCAAGATTCTATTATTAATACTAAAATACAGCTCATGACTTGGATAACCTCAGTAGGCACCAGCGGCTTCATGCTTTCCAAATGAAATGTAATGTAATGTAATGTCCCGAATGAATAGCCTACGTTTGTAAATAATGTAGGCCCTATATTTTAGCTTTGGATCATTCATCGGACTAGGATAATCTCGATAGGCCTGAGTGGCTTCATGTTTTCCAAATGAAATGTAATAAGTTTTGAAGTAATTTTGATTCTGCAGACGACAAATTGTTTGTTTACAAAAATTAACTGGAGTTTCCTCTAACCACCTCCGGAGCTGCTTCAGCAAAACTTAACTCAGGTCTAGTTTTTCTGACTAAAAGAACACAACTTTAACTGACTTGACTTCGTCAGGACGAAAAGAAAACGTCTTTAGCATAACTGAAACTGAAACCTTGGCTACCGACAAATAAAAACATATGAAAACATAGTCTGAAACAATACAGATATTTGTAATTATGTTTAATTATTTAATGTATCTGTAGCACCTTATAAATAAATGGGTAGCGAAAATCTCTGGGAACACCGAAAACGTAACTAACAAAGTATTACTTAGTTCATATTTAAGTTGCACAAAACATTGGGCGGCGCCGCGGCGTCTCCGTGCCAGTCGCACTTTTTCCCATTGCATACGATGAATGTTTGCACTCTTATTTACATATCAAGTTCATTTTTTTCACTGGAACCTTGCACAAATAGCATATAGCCACCTGGATAGGGTGTTTCACCCTCCTTATTATCAATCAAATCTCAGAAAAACAAATTTTCTGAAACAAAATGTTTGTTATAAGGAATTGCAATAGGAAAAAATCTCAACTTTCATCTGTTCTTCTTCTTCTCTACATCCGCGACCCACAACCTGTAGTCCATCCGGGATACCTCCCAGAAACTGTAGATTCAGCATAGAGCCCTTTATAAGACAGAGAAGCGAGTTGCGACAACCCAAATTAGAAAGCGAACAAGGTTTCCCAAATTAATTGAACCAGTGGTGTTTTTCAGTTGAACCAACTCAATCGGCTAATCAAAAATAAATTCAGAAAAAATAATTTAAAATTTTTTGTAAGCGACTTTACCATTTTCAGAGATGGCCAAGATACCTTAAGAAATGTATCTTAGATACAAAATACAAGATAGAAGCTTATTATGTATCGAAAATACAAGGTACATGATATTCTTTAAGAAACAGACAAGATACAGAGATACACGATACATATCTAAGATACTTTTCTTGATACAAGACATTTCTCTAATAACTTTAAGCTTACAACGAGAAATAATGAGAAAAAAAGAACTTTTAAATTATTTAAAGCAGCGATTCGCAATCTGATATTAGTTTAGATGAATAACCCGCAACCTTTCCGACTGCAGTTTTGCATGCTATCCAATTTGCAGATCAGATAGATTTCAAATTATTTGACGATAAAGTGCAAGGCCAAAATCAAGATTTTGATTCAATACAAATGTCGGAGAATATCATTACAATAAATCTAAGTTTTAGATAATGTTGAAAATTCAAGATTAAACACCACAGTCCCCTCCCGACGGTATTTGCTTAGATGTTAAATAAATTTATATTCTCGTTCGTGACCATCTTAACAACAATAAGTTATTTATAAAAATCATTATTCCATAATGGGTAATTATTGAATGTTTCACCAACACTGAAATTAATATCCAAAATACATTTTTCTAATGTATTTTGGTGTGTTTGGTTCATATAAGATCTTCATTTCTAGCGAAAATGAACCAAAACATAAGAAAACTTTAATGTTTCATAACTTTGTTTCGGTTCATTTGCGCAAGATATGAAGGTCATATTTGAACAGAACACACCAAAATACATTAGAAAAATGTATTTTGGATATTAATTTCAGTGGTGGTGAAACATTTAAAAATTACCTAAATTCTAGCTGATTTTTCCACAATGAAAGCTGGAAAGGTGTTCTGATTGTATTCTTGATGAACAGTTCTGTATTTGTACATTTGTTTATTTTTGTCTGAAGGTATTCTTATCAGATTTTTGTACTTTTTGAGACAATTGGGCACTTCTTTTTGCTTAGAGACTCGCTATGAAACGAGAAGTCCCTCTTCATGAGGCGTTTTCGCTCGTGCTAAAGTTTCTAGATACCACTTATAGGCATTAATTTCTTATTTGGAGGTAAGGACAATTTAGACCATATCCTGTAATGAAAAGAAATGGAGTTGTACTCAAATCAAAGTGTCAGACACTGAATACCTTAAGTAATCTCGTCCTTTAAGAATTATAGTTAGCTAGTTACCGGTACCCTCGGGCCTCGACGACTGGTATCCCTTCAAGTATTTTTCTACGTCATTTAGGATTAAAAGAAATTGAGATTGAATGCCAAAGGATGGGTATTCCTTTCCACTTCCTCCTGGGCTACGCAAAGGACGTCCTGCCCGGATTTGTCAAAGAAAACAATATTGGAACAGTTGTCACTAACTTCTGTCCTTTGAGAGTTCCTCAGTAGTGAGTGGACGATGTCCAGAAAGCACTATCAACAAAAACTCCTTTCTGCCAGGTTGGTACAATTATTTTTATTCCCCGATCGAAGGTCGAAGTGAACTATCTATAATTCCTCTTTCGTCGTTCGTTGGGGAAACTTTTAAGAAATAAACTTTAAATAAATTGCAAATGTACCATTATTGCATATTTCGTAAACTTTTGTAAGTTGTTGTTAGTGTACAGATTTTTTTTAAATTGAAGGGTTCCCTACCCCCGATCCTCCTCCTCCTCCTCCTCCTCCCAGTTGAGGAAAGCTTTATTAAAATATTGTAATGTATGTGTTCGGTGGATGAATTTGTCTTCATCGCTTTCTAGTTATCGTTTGCAACTATGAAAAAACTATATAGGGCTATGGGTTGATTGCCTAATACCCTCATCCGTTGGAAATTTCCATCAGATTACATTGGAGAGTTAACGACAAAAGCCCTACGATTTTTCGTTAGAGAGTTATGTATATGTAGGTCTTCAAAGGACCTCTTTATATTTAATTGCCTTCGGTATTTGCGCTGCTTAATGGTAAAGAAAGGAATTGCCTTACCTTATTATTTCGTTGGGCCTCGCTGCTGTTTCGATGTAGGGCCGCGGTACGATGGAGTTACACAATGAGTTGATTTGATGTAACTAATATAAGCAGTCACTGTATTAAAATACCTGAAGGAATAGGCCTACCCTTTTTATAATTATTAGGTTTGATATTAAGAGGATTTCACTCAGAACTTATAGGAAGATAAAGTACATCTTCCTTGCTTAAAGCATCGCTGTAACACAAGCAGCTCAGGAGTGCCGCCAGTATAATATAATCGTTAGGAATCTGCTGATTCTTCAAAGTTCGTTGACTCTTCTCTTGATGTAATTTTCATGAGTCAGCAGTGGAAAATTTTGAACGCGAAATAATAAATTTGGTTTTCTTGTTGTTATGCAGGCCCGATGCCTACATATGGGTTCTATGTATGTATGGCAATTATTTTCATTCCCAATAGGCTATGTCGCCAATCCCGAGGCAATTTTGTAGATATTTAATTCAATTAATTAATAATTTATATTTAATTATGAAATAAAGGTATCACATACGATACCATGTTGTAAGCAGTGTATAGTTTTTCCATAGCAACAGTTATCAGTAAATTTTTTCTCCTTAATGCGGTACATAGCTATTAAATTCATTCAGTAGAACTTACTATCTTTATATTTAATAACTCGTTACTCAACCTTCTCTGAAGATAATATAGTCGCTTCTTGGTAATGAATGATACTAGTAATTTTTTTATGTCCTTTCACTTTTATTAGGTGGACGTCAGATAAGAAAGAATAATCAGCAAGAACGATACGTAAGGAAATCCATGACAAATTACTAGACTTCCTCACTCAGTTTCCTCCTGTTGTGAAGTATCCATACCGTTGTGAAACGGTTTATAAAGTAAGCAATCTCAGAAAGTAATTAATTTTGGTCTCTCGTGTACAAAAGGCAAAAGCAGCGTTTTTTTGTCATACTTTATTATTGCAGCAGATGGAAACGTCAGACACGTTATGGTGTCTGCCACATTGTAATTTACTATTATTGTCCATTGTTGAAATTTCATCCCAAATAAGATTCTAAAAGGTTCCTTTAACCCATAAATCAATTTGAACTAATGCTATGAAGTGTGTCTTCATTTTTACAATAATTTTTTTTCATAACATTTTCAGCGTACTTTTGTTTGTTTATCCGTTTTAAATTGGTAAGAAGTTTGAAAAGCAGTTTGCGAGAAGAGAAAACATCAGTGAATGAGAAATAAAGCTTAGTGACTAAATTGAAGTAGAATAGCGCAGGAATGGCTGTGTCAGTGGAAGGTAGAGTGTGGAAATTTAAATGGTGACGCTCATTAAGCGGAGAAAAGCCAATGTAAGTGTTAAGTATTTGTCAAAGTCTGAGGCAATTTTGATGCAGTGAATGGTGATGATAATGTTTGGAGTTGTTTAATTTCTTCCGTAACGGTAAAGGTCATGCGACGGAGAGGAATTGTACAACTTTACCCGGGACCCCAACTATCTACTGGTCGCTACACATTTGAACGCGGAGAACTGTCACCCACCTAACTACTCAACAAACTCGATGTAGCGCTTGTTAAAGTGAAACTACAAATTAAAGGTGCAATAAAATCCACTTTGGTTAAACAGAGAAGTGATGGATTACAAATATAGTAAGATGTTTGCAGTATCTTCTTTGAAGAACATGCGGATACAAAATACTTTAGTGGCATTATAATTTTCCTCAGAAATTCGATCGGTTGAATAAATTTTGAAGAGCATGACAGAAGTTTGAATAAATAAAAATTAGTAATGAATTAATATTATTATTATTATTATTATTAATTATTATTATTATTATTTTATTATTATTATTATTATTATTATTAAAACACTTTTTTTTTCAGGGTAGAAGATATTTTATGTATGAAGTCTGTAAAAGCATAAGACAAATATTTAGTAGATGTCGACATATAGAAACTTTTTGTTTTTAATACTGTCCGTAAACATTAAGGAAATAGTTTAAGGTGACTCGGAATAACGAGTTTGAAACCCAAGTTTTATTTTTAAATTCTTAAAAAATCCCTGAAGAATGTCAAAATTTTGGGATCGCCTGAAGATCAGGGCCCCCAGCCTTCTTTAGTTAGTCTTATAAGGTTAACTAACGAAAATATCACGACTTAACCTAGCCAATCGTCAAGGGCGTACAGTTGACCTAACGAGTGGTTAGGTTAAGTCGTGATATTTTCGTTAGTTAGCCTTATAAGGCTAACTAACGAAGGTTGGGGGCCCTGATCTTCAAGTGATCCAAATTTTGGTTTGATTTTACGTTCTAAAATGGTGTAAGAATTGTTTACTTTCATGTTAGTTTAGTTTCAAACTCACTTTGGAAATAGTCCTGGAGTAATACTGTTAAATAAAAGGTGTATATATATATATATTGGAAAAGGGATCTTGTATTTATATTTTGTAAGCTTACTGCACGTTCAAAAGGAGACTAACTTGAACTTCATTTTCACTTACTTTTTTACTTGTTCTTTGTTTATTATCAGATCACATCTACGACAGTACCTAAGTGTTACTTAGCTTAACCTCCACAACCTCTGTTTTATTGAAAAGAGAAGTTTTGGCAATGTTTGTACATGATATTATCCAAACTTTATTTTTCTACATGTCAGTAAAGGTAATTTCTAGCACGTGTTTAATTGTTCTTAAAAGGTCTTTACGGTATTGATCTTGCAAGCTTTTACGTTGATCCAAAGATCAGTCTGTTTCAAATTTATTCATTCATAAGCCCGAAATGTAATAAAAGTCAGAGGAAATTTTCCGAGTGGTTGCCAAAGTAATGATGGTACACTCACCTTTTATTAATTGGCAGTGTGATAATAAATATTGTTTGAGGTTGCTTAACCTTAATGATAAAGGTCATATGTGAAGAAGAGGACCTACAACTTTATGTGGAATCCTAACCATCTACGGGTCGCTACATCACCTGGATGTAAAGGAGGGTCACCCATCCCCTGCCTGCTTAACAGATCTCAACGCGCTTAACCTGCTGATCTAACAGGAAACAGAGGCCATGACGAAACCCTGGCAGTTTGCTACGTTTTCGCAAATATGACTGATTCAGATCGTCTTCGCTTAAATTAACGGAGATTTTACTGACTAAAGGCTTATTAAACTTTGACCCTAAAATGTTTGCATATATTGACTAAATGCCTTTGTCATTGTAACTTATATAGAAAGACCGAGCTGACGTGGGATAAAAATTAAGAAATAAGAATATCGTTCCTGAACATGGAGTTGGAAATCTTTAAAATGGGGCATTGACTTTGTTGATTATAATTTAGTGCCTTCAGCTATATATTTCATTTTGGGTGGTTATTATTCAGAATAGAGTTCCAGCTACAATGATAAATGACATTTCCGTAATAGGAATTCACATAAATAGTAGTAAAATATTTCTTTATACTATCCACGTACATTATCAGATTCAGATTAACCAATGATCCTTTTGACCTGGTCCTCATGGCCCCACTCTTTACATTTGTATAGTATTTTTCTGATGTAATTTTTATGTACGAGTATTTATTTTCTTATTCAGTGGGAATATCAATGCAGTATTTTAATACCTGGAAGAAAATTGTTGATCATGGAGTACCTCAATTTTTTGTGCCCAGTCCCCATTATACCTTACTTAAACTACTCGTATGTACAGTACATTAGGTCTAACTTTGAAAAAGAAAGTAGGAAAACAACAGAGAAATGCAATAAGTTTATTATTTTTACGCATGCAAGTTTTAAGATTTATATACATAAACGGGAATCACAGGAGTGAACTAAAATTTTTTATTTATTGGCCAATCGTAGGCCTAAATATGTGCAATAATGTAACGAACACAACTTATTGGCTTAAGAAGATAAAGAAAAACTACTTAAAGGCGTCATCGAAGAATTGAAATGTTTGAGAAACGGTAAGTTCCAGCTTATTTTTAAAAAATGGTACACTAACTACCACTGAAGGTTTATTTCTCAAAGTATTTAAAAATAAGTCTTTAATCAGTTGTAGAAACAGTTTGAAGTAATCACAGTTTTATACTCTAAATATTTCAATAATAAATAAAGTATTTGCATTTTCAAAATATAAAAAGGTTTAATATAACTGAAGAACCAAAATGATAAATTCCCATCTTTTAATCACTGCTAATTTTTCAACTTTTTACAGAATTGTAGATCTATTTTCCGAATGGTTGGCCATACTGTTGTGAAGGGGGAGAAGGTTGTTGAGACGGTCGTTGTTGTTGTTGGCCGAAGGGTTGATCTGGGAACTGAGCTTCGCCTTCAAAGGAAATAGTTGGATGGTAACCCGTGTCATCAGCGATGTATTCGACTGTCATCAGGCGAGAGTCTGGCAGTAGGACGTAATACCTTCCAGGATTGAGTAAAAAATCGTTTTAGAAGTGGACGTAAAAACATAAAATGGCCAGATACTGACCGATGGCAACCACACTTTCTCAGATTCCTTTACAATATATATATATATATATATATATATATATATATATATATTATTGCTGGGCCACCCCAACCTTGTAGCTGGGGTCGAACCCAAACCTCACCGTCCGGAGTTCGATACTGAGATCACTGAGCTACACGGAACCCTTCCTATATATATTGTACATATAATCATATTTTTTTATACTTTATAAATGTTTAAAGGGCTGTTTACACTTCACAGCATACGAATTTTAATAAGGATAAAATTGAAAGCTAAACTTTACGTTTTACGTAACTTTATTCATATAAAGTACACACACACACATACACACACACACTGACGCCATTTTTGCTTTCAACTCACTTTCCTTCAGCTGTTGATCCATCTCGACTTTCCTGATGGCCAAAATTGTTTCCTGACTCCGGATCATTGACATCGTATTGAAAACTGTACTGCGCAGGCCCGGATGGTCCACCACTGCCACCATTGCCAGAGAAGCCGCCGGGGCCGCCGCCTCTTCCTTGTTGCCCAGGAGTCTCAGAGTTGTAGGATTGAGAGTCTGCCCTGGTGAAGGCGGCCAAAGAGACCACCAAACTAAACAATACCTGAAAAAAACTTACATTTTAATATTTCTATGAAAGTCGGTCATACGAAAATGAAATTTACACCAAACCAAAGGCGCGTTCAGCTAACAGCGTGGCTGTAATTTTTCATATTCTCGCATATATTTCTGAACAAGAGCAGCAATATGATAGAGACAAAGTTTGAGTTTTGGGTCAGTTTGGTTCAGTATTTTTTGCCACTTTAGCTTTTTAAGATGGATGCTTCTGAAGTGAACAAGTTTAGAAACAAGAAAAGAGGTTATAAAGGATAAGTTACGAAGGTTAATGCCACTATAAATTCTGCCATAGAGCAAGAGAATTTAAGCCAAGTGACTGAACAGCCTTCCAAATTAGAAATTAAAAAAGTGGCTTTAGAGGAGGTAAATGTTAAGATTGAAACTCTTATTGAAGAGGATGAAATAGAAGAGGAAATTAATTACTTTACAGAGATTACTGATGACATATCTAAAGAAAGCCAAAGAGCAAAAGATTTAGCAGATCACTACAGTTAGAGACCACGTCTAATAAAGAAACACGGCCCTGAACAAGCAGTGTTAATTAATGAAGTTAAGGCTGATAAATGTTCATTTCATTACAAAGGATTGTACTGAAAACATTTTCTGGGAGTTTTCAATAGAGACAGGGTCTATGTTAAGTGAAGTTCAGTTGGATAGATTAGTTTTAATGTTTTTTCCTGTATCAACCACATTGTCGTCTCAAAAACCTCTTGTTCGCAAAAATATCTTGTATCCCGATTATCTTTCCGGAATTGGGTTTTTTAAATAATACTTAAAAAATTTTCTTTTCAAATCGGTTTCTCTTCGGAAAATTATTTTTTTAATTAAAAATTTTAGTCCTCTCTCGCGTTAAGTTGGTCCTACTCTGCCTTCATAATATTTTTGTTTTAAACTTTTTACTCGTGATTCTATTTCAGTTTTATATCTAGCCTTTTATTGGCTGATGAGAAACCTTTGTAGGTTCGAAAGTTAGCTTCTTTTTTTTTAAATTAGGAATTATGAAGCCTACTTTATAATTAAAAATGTTTGCAATGTATAAAATCATGATAAACATATTATTTAACCCTAAAAACCCTCCAAGTCACTGCTAATACGATACACATATTCTTGAAACATGTGCATGCTATTGCTATGTGCATTAGTATGCACATGTGTTTAAGATTTTCATCCCATAGTTTTTATATTATTTAAGAAAAATGTTATGATTTAGAATCCTATAAAGTATTTCAAACCTTCATTCTGTATTGACGGTAAAGTTGAACGAACTTGCTTATGAGACACGTTTGAACTTGTTACAGTTTGAAGTTTCGAAGGAAACTGTATCGATGAGAAGATGAGTTTCCCTTTTATAAGGAGTAGTGAATGTAGATTGAGTTTCCTTCGTGAGAGAAGGGCATCTTTGATGTGTGTGGTTAGCGGGGTGCCATGTATTCCCTCCCGATTCATTATTAACTCCAATTCCCGACACCTTGCTCTTCTCACCTCTCTCGAAGGTTAAGACTTTAAAACTACGGAAATAGTTTTAATCTTTGGGTACAGACGTCTTTGTGAAATGCTCCAGATGTAAGCAGAAGTCCGACGTCAAGGTTTTTGTCGCCAGATACGACGGCAAAGAGCTTGCGTATAATTCCAAGAATTACACACACATACACACACACACACACACACACACACACACACACACACACACACTTTTCAGGGTTGAAGATATTTTATGTATGAAGTCTGAAAAGCATAACATTTAGTCGATGTCGACATGTCCAAAATTTTTGTTTTTAATACCGTCCGTAAACACTAAGGAAATAGTTTAGGGTGACTCGGAATAACGAGTTTGAAACCCAAGTTTTATTTTTAAATTCTTAAAAAATCCCTGAAGCATGTAAAAATTTTGGTTTGATTTTACGCCGTTAAGTTGTGTAAGAATTGTGTACTATCATGTTAATTTAGTTTCAAACTGTTACTTTGGAAATAATCCTGAAGTAATAATAATAAATAAAAGGTGTGTATATATATATATATATATATATATATATATATAGAGAGAGAGAGAGAGAGAGAGAGAGAGAGAGAGAGAGAGACGGAGTAAACACCTTCAAATTTATATAAATACTAAATACTTTTCTTCTTAATTTTTAATTTAAAAACTTCTCCAAATTAGGCAAAAGTGAAAATCTTAATTACATTGAAATAAAGTTTTTGAACTAATGACATCGCGAATAAATATTTTTTTAATCAATATAGTTTATTTTATAGATACAAAGTGTATTGTTTTTTTTATGACGAGTGCTTGGTGGACCCCTCTCGAGCCCGATGTACCCTATGCATAAGGTGACCAAATTTTCTGGAGTTAAAAGCGGGACAGCTTTGAATAATGAATAGAAAATATTGCGCTCGCTTATGTTCAATAGTCCACTGGTATAAAATAGGTTGTAACATAAAATTATGTCTACAGAATGCACAAAAATAACCTGTTTACCTTTTAATTACCATACTTTTCACATGTATTTTCACGTGTATTTGCTTTACGGCAACAAAAGTTCCGGATCTTTTCCGTTTGACTGCCGCCATTGAAACATAAGAGGTGAGTGCCCCCAGCCTTCTTTACTTAGCCTTATAAGGCTAACTAACGAAAATATCACGAGTCCAATGTTCCTTCTAATTTTTTTTAGTCCGTGTGCGCAAGAAATTTTCGTTGTGCATACATTTAGATTCATGGTGAAAAATTGTGCAAACTTTTCTGAGCGCTATTATCTTCAAAATTAAATATATATAAATATTAAATACTTAATAAATATTATTTCCATAAGGTAATTGCTTGATCACAACGGTACTATTAAATGGATATTAAAAAACTGTATTACAAAAACTGTTATAATATTCTTAAAAAAGAAAACATTTTATCCATTCTAAAAATATGAATAAAATAAAAAATAGTAAAATAAAATTCAACAAAATAAATAAAATAAAAATAACTAATTGAAAATGACTATTTTAGTTATCATTTCTCAAAACAATTTTTAGCATTTAGCAATTTAAAATAGACTATCAAGATTAATACATAATTTTATCCATTCACAAAATAGGAATTATGAGATAATTACTATTCGTTTTTATGCAAAAATAAGAGAGGTTTATATTCAATGCGTTAATGTATAAAAGAAAAAAATGCAAATACATAGAGTAAAAAAAATCCGTATTGCGTAATTGCGCGGACGTCGGCGAAGTCGGGCGGAAGGGGTTAATACTTAAAAGAGCGACTATAGAGTATGTTGATGGAAATGGTCAGACCTTGTGTGACGGTATATTTTTTAAATTACTTCATTTACTGTCGTGACTCATGGTACGCTTGAGCCTGTGCGCATTTTATTTTGCTGTGTGCGCGGGTTTGACAACGCGTGTGCGCGCGCACACGCGCACACCTTAGAGGGAACACTGAATTCACGACCTAACCTAACCAATCGTTAGGTCAACTGTACGACCTTGACAATTGGTTAGGTTAGGTCGTGATATTTTTGTTAGTTAGCCTTATAAAGCTAACTAAAGAAGGCTGGAGTTTAATTACGTTTCAATGGCAGCAGTCAAACGGAAAAGATCCAAAGTTCCTTAAAGTCATAATGCTTACAGGTAGTAATTTTGATAAAGCGGGTCATTTAAGTTTATCATCTCCCAAAGCGGTAAATTTCCGTATCCCCTAAAGTTTCTCGGGGACAGCGAGACATATAGCTCAAAAGCGGGACAGTCCCGCCGAAATCACCACGTCTGGTCATCTTACCTGTGCAGTGTGCACCGCACACCCTGCACACACTATATGGCCGCCACTAACCTCCAGAACCTCTGTTTTATTGGATAGAAATTCGGGCAATGTTTGTACAACGTACATGACATTTTGTAAACTTTATTTTCTTTACATGTCAGTAAAGGTCATTTCTAGTACTTGTTTAATTGTTCTTAAACGGTCTTTACGGTATTGATCTCGCAAGCTTTTAAGTTGATCCAAGGATCAGTCTGTTTCAAATGTATTCATTCATAAGCCCGAAATGTAATAAGAGTCAGAGGAAGTTTTCCCGAGTGGTTGCCAAAGTAATGATGGTACACTCGCTGCAGGGCCGGATTAAGACCTTTAGAGGCCCTAAGCACTTAAAAGATTTTGGTGCCCCATATATAGGGTGAACCAAATGTAGGTGGACAGTAAATGATAACGTTTATTTTGAGAATACATATTTAATTTTTTTGTATACTATAATACAAAATAAAATTTAAATAAATTTAGTTATAATATTTAATATAATAAAACACAAACACCATAGTTATAATGAACACCATAGTTATAATATAATATAACACAAACCGTATTCAACCTACTGTCCACCTACTTTTGGTTCACCGTGTATATGTAATTCAAAATATAAACAAAAATAAACCATAAAATAAAATTTTATTTTTTGAAATGAAACAAAACTTACAGTAAGATGGAAAATAATGTTTATTTTTGTATACTTCCACTTCATTTATATTTGAAAAGTTTTCTCCTACTTTTTTTAATTGCAAAGTCTTTGATCAGATCCTCAAAACTAATCTTACGTAACACATCTGCTTCTATACTTAGTAGAGATAAGGCATCCAGCCTGCCTTGTTGCATAGTTGTTCTGTTGGTATTTTTAATATACTTCAACTGAGAAAATGAACGCTCAGCTGAGCAATTTGTGACCATTAATGTTAAAAATATACGAAAGGCAATTTCTACATTTGGGAAGGCACACTCAATATTGTCTTCTACAATTATTTTATAAAGTTCAGCATGACTGAATCTTGTTTTTACATTTTTTTTTGCACTGAACTTATGGCACACATATGAGTGAAACTGCTGAAGCTCAGCAGAGAAATTAGTGTTCAAGTCCTCTGGGTAAGCATCAATCATCTTTTTACAACCCTGAGAATACCTTTCAATTTCAGTAGATGATGAAGTGGTGACATTATGTGGCACATCACTTAGAAAAGAAAATCTCTCTGCTATTTCTTTGTATATCTCTCCTCTTCTTCTCATCTCAGTTTCAAGTTTGTCAACAATTGTGTAAAAGGTGGTGATAAGAAATTTATCTCTGGCATTCAGATATACTTCTGGTGCATCTCCGTCATTGGGTACCTTCTTTCTGATACGTTTGCGAGTTTGAGCTGCCTTGTAATCAACATCTGGTAGCATTTCCTTTGTAGCTGCTTCATATCTTTCAAATTCATCTCGTGAAGTGCACAGTTGGTCAGCTAATGATCCATACAGATCTGCACATGTTTTTAAGTTCACATCCTTATTCTGTAGAACTTTGCTTACTCTATGAAAATTTTGCAAAATCTCATCCCAAAAATTCAACATAAAAACGAATTCTAGCTCTTGCATCTTATTTGCAATATTATTTGCTTCTCTTCTAGTGTCTCCCTTTTGTGACTGGTCTTCAGCTATACATTCTAACGCTTCTAAAATTTTAAGGAAAGATTTCAAAATTGCTGCTGTTGCCATAGCATGTGCCTCCCATCTGGTATCAGAGAGGGATTTTAAGACACTTTCATTTCCAATACAACCTTTAAGAATTTCCCACCTGCTGGTTGAGGCTAAAAAAAAGGTATAGAGCAACTGCACTGTAGAGAAGAAATTAACCGCCTCTTGACAGCAGTCAACAGCACTTCGGCCTACCAGATTTAGTGAATGGGCTGCACAGGGCACATATATAGCAAACTTGTTTGTTTCTAAAATTTTTTGCTGCATCCCCTTATAACGCCCAGACATGTTGGCAGCGTTGTCGTAAGATTGACCCCTACATTTTGAAAAGTTTAGCTTACAAACTTCACGTAAGTACTGCAACACCTGATTTGCCATTTCCTCACCAGTATGGCTTTTCATTTTCAGAAAGGTTAAAAAGCGTTCAATAGGCTGTCCATCTTTTAAGTACCTAAGTACAACACTTAACTGATCGATATGTGATAGATCTGGTGTTGAATCAACTGACAAACTAAAATAACCAGAAGATTTTACTTCGTCAACAATGAGTGCGTGGACCTTTTGAGCCATTAGTTGAATGAGTTCCTCACAGGTGGTTTTGGACAGGTAAGAAGGATTTCCTTTGCCAGAATTTCCATATTTCAAAATGTGACCTGCTAAAAATGGATCAAACCGGCTTATGAGCTCAAGCAGCCCTAAAAAATTCCCATTCTGCAATGATCCAAATCTTTCTTCTGTTCCTCGAAAAGACAAGCCACGTTCAGCTAACGTACAAATAACAGCTATGACACGCCTCAAGACATGTTCCCAGTAATCACACTCTTCCTGAATTTGTTTTTCCAACTGTTGTCCCAACCCCGCACCTTGTCTGCGAGTTAAGTATGTTAGCATAGAGTCTCGGTGAGTAGTGCTTTTTTCATGATGATCAATTACAATAGTATTTCGCCAGTCACTGAACCCTTCTCTTATAACAAAATGTGAGACATTTTTAGGAGCAAACAGTTTACAAACATAACAGTAAACTGATCCTGTTGATGGTGAATACAATAACCACTCTCTCTTGTATTTCTCACCATTGGCTTTTGTCCCAACGAAAAGTTTTTGTGAACAGTATCTTGCTGGTTTGCCACTACTGAAATGCCGGTAAGACTTGTCAAATGGCCCATTGTGGTGTTGACAGTCACTGGGTCCACAAGCAATCCAATAAGCCACATCATCAGCAGAGAAATCAAGCCACAACCCTGGATCTTTTGCTATATTTACTTCATCTTCTGCAGACTGATTCATTTCACCACCATCACCATGGTCCACTAAACTTTCATTTTCAGCAATTATTTCAACCCCAGAATGTCTTGTAAAGCAACTTGAATCAACATTTGCAGTAGAGGTATCAAGAGAATTTACAGGCAAAGTGAGATCAGTAGTGAGACATGTGGTAGATGAACCTGCTTGTGACACCTCGGTGATTCCAACGTCATCATATTTTGATTTTGAAGTGATCAAAGTGGTATTTGTGTCCACTTCTGATGACGGAGATTGGTTTTGATTCAGAATCGGTATATCATGTTGACGTTGTGGTCGTGGAACTTGTGTGAAGAAATCAGTCAGCTTTGCAGTCTTGGACTCTAAATCCAAAGTCTTCTCTTGTTTCTCTTTTGATAGTTTTCGCTTTTGTGCACCACTTAACTGAACACGTTTCATCTTGGTTCTTGGGGTCTGTAAAATACAGAAATAAAAAGAATATTTTATTTGTATATTATGTGGCAATCAACACAGTTACACATATCACAATCTTGGCTTTGTTCTTTTATTCTCAGAAAGACAAAATGGGAACCGTACACAACCAAAGTGGCAATTATAAAAAAATATAACTCAACCGAAATATCAACTCGAAATGTTGAATACAAATCAAATCGAAAGAAGGAACCAAAAGAAGGAACCGAGAAACCTATAAAATAAAAATACTTAACATTAGAATTAATAATACGCAATCTATAAAAATATCAATATTAACATTTCACTATTAACGAGCCACATTTTATATTTACATTTATTTATTTATTTAAAACACAATATTTAATTATAGGAAATATGAACATTTGCTTAGGGCCTAAATTGTCCTAACTACGTTTGATGTTATATATACATTACAAATTATTCACTCTGGTTATTACAATCTAAATTCTTTTATACTGTTATGACAATAGATAAATAAATTATAAAATAAAGATACGTGTATGATAAAATATTGTTATATATACAAATAAAGTACACTTCATAGACTTACCCTAGAGAAGAAGAGAGAGCAACAGATAAACTTCTTCAACGCTAATTAACTTAGGTCAGTATATCTTATTATTATAATGGCCGTGATAAACATCACTTGATACAACAGCAATATAGAGAGTTTATAGTTTCTTTTATTTTAATATTAATTTATATTACAATTCTATAAACCTAAATCTTTCTGTAAAACAATACCAAATGATTATGTAAAATATATATTTAATATTATATGCACAAATCACACGTTCAGAATAACTTCCTATAGCACACGAAAATATTTAATCTATATGTATTTTTAATATGGCGCTCAAAGATTTGATATAAACAAAATAATAACGCAAAGCGTAAAGTGTGTGATTACAACGAAATATATTTATTCTCTCAAAAGGGTTGTTGTTCACTACAAATTCAAACAATGAAAAAAAATAAATACTATATATGAATATATATAATTCAGTTTTCAACAGCTTATAGGCTATAAGCCGCGATTATAATAGTACAGGGTGTCCCGTAAGTCTGGACCCATAGGGATTTATAATATATTTTTTTATTATGTTATTATTATTATTTTTTTATTATTTTTTATTATGATTTTTATTTGTGGGGCCACTTGAAAGCCAAAGTGTACGAGGTCAAACTTCAGAACATTTTCCACCTTAAAGCACGCATTGTGGAGGCGTGTCAAGAAATTTCTGCGACTGTGATTCAGAAAGTGCTGTCGCAGTGGAGATTGCGTCTTCAACTATGTGTGCGACACAACGGCGGACACTTTGAACAGATTATGTAATAAATTTTTGGACTATTTTGTAATTTTATTATTTTTCCCTATGGGTCCAGACTTACGGGACACCCTGTATAATAAATCCATGGTAAATCCGACAATGGAAAATTTCTGTGGTGCCCCCCTTCCCTTGATGCCCTAAGCACGGACTTATTTTGCTTAATGGTTAATCCGGCCCTGACTCGCTGGCACTTATTCCTTTTCCCCCAATTTCTTTTTTATCGGTTAAATCAACTATACGCCCTTGACAATTGGTTAGGTTAAGTCACGATATTTTAGTGGAAGTGGAATATTTTAACGAAAATATGACTCAACCTAAACCATTATCAAGGGCGTACAGTTGACCTAACAGTGAAAAAGGAAATTGCAGGAGGAAAAGGAATAAGTACACATTCGCTTCTTATTAATTGGCAGGGTGCTAATAAATATTGTTTGAGGTTCGTTAACCTTAATGACAAAGGTCATGTGACAAAGAGGACCTACAACTTTATGTGGAATCCTAACCATCTACGGGTCGCTACATCACCTGGATGTAAAGGAGGGTCACCCATCCTCTGCTTAACAGATCCCGACGTCGCTTAACCTCGCTGATCTAACGGGAAATAGTAGCTATGACGTAACCCTGGCAGTTTGCTACGTTTCCGCAAACATGACTGATTCAGATCATCTTCGCTTAAATTAACGGAGGCTTTACTGACTAAAGGCTTGCTAAACGTTGACCCTAAAATGTCTGCATATATTCACTAAATGCCTTTGCCGTTGTAACTTATGTAGAAAGACCGAGCTGGCGTGGGATAAAAATTAAGAAATAAGAATATCGTTCCTGAACATGGAGTTGGAAATCTTTAAAATGGGGCATTGACATTGTTGATTATAATTTAGTGCCTTCAGTTATATATTTCATTTTGGGTGGTTATTATTCAGAATTGAGTTTCAGCTACAATGAGAAATGACATTTCCGTAAAAGGAGTTTACCTAAATAGCAGTAAAATATTCCTTTATACTATCCACGTACATTATCAGATTCAGATTAACCAATGATCTTTTTGGAGCTGGTCCTCAAGGCCCCACTCTTTACATTTGTATAATATTTTTTTGATGTAATTTTTATGTATTTATGTTCATATTCAGTGAGAATATCAGTGCAGTATTTTAATACCTGGAAGAAAATTGTCGATCATAGAGAACCTCAATTTTTTGCGTCTAGTCCCCATCAGGGGTGCCTACAGGCGGACGCACAGACCCACGTGCGTCCACCATATTTTAATATTTAGAAAAGATGGAGACCAAATTTTAATTTCTTAGAAAACCTGTGGGATAGGAGCACAGACGGCCTAGTTATTTTACTTATTTATTGCGCTGCGTCCCCCAGAATCTCAACCTAAAAAAAATCGTGCGTCCAATTTTTTAAAGGTTGCGGGCGCCCCTGGTTCCATTATACCTTAATTAAACTACTCGTATGTACATTACGTCTAACTTTGAAAATGAAAGTAGAAAAACACAGAGAAATGCAAAAAGTTTATTATTTTATGCATACAAGTTTTAAGATTTATATACATAAAAGGGAGTCACAGGTGTGAACTAAAATTTTTATTTATTGGCCAATCGTAGGCCTAAATATGTGCAATAATTTAACGAACACAACTTAATGGCTTAAAAAGATAAAGAAAAACTACTCAAAGGCGTCATCGAAGAATTGAAATGTTTGAGAAGGGCAAGTTCCAGCTTATTTTTAAAAAATAGTACACTAACTACCAGTGAAAGTTTATTTCTCAAAGTATTTAAAAATAAGTCTTTAATCAGAGTTGTAGAAACAGTTTCAAGTAATCACAGTTTTATACTCTAAATATTTTAATAATAAATAAAGTATTTGCATTTTCAAAATATAAAAAGGTTTAATATAACTGAAGAACCAAAATGATAAATTCCCATCTTTTAATCACTACATTTTCCATCTTTTTACAGAATGGTAAATCTATTTCCCGAATGGTTGGCCATACTGTTGTGAAGGGGGAGAAGGTTGTTGAGATGGTCGTTGTTGTTGTTGGCCGAAGGGTTGATCTGGGAACTGAGCTTCGCCTTCAAAGGAAATAGTTGGATGGTAACCCGTATCATCAGCGATGTATTCGACTGTCATCAGGCGAGAGTCTGGCAGTAGGACGTAATACCTTCCAGGATTGAGTAAAAAATCGTTTTAGAAGTGGACGTAAAAACATAAAATGGCCAGATACTGACCGATGGCAACCACACTTTCTCAGATTCCTTTACAATATATATATATATATATATATATATATATTGCTGGGCCACCCCAACCTTGTAGCTGGGGTCGAACCCAAACCTCACCGTCCGGAGTTCGATACTGCGATCACTGAGCTACAAGGAACCTTCCTATATATACTGTGTATATAATCATATTTTTTATACTTTATAAATGTTTAAAGGGCTGTTTACATTTCACAGCATACGAATTTTAATAAGGATAAAATTGAAAGCTAAACTTTACGTTTTACGTAACTTTATTCATATAAAGTACACACACACACACACACACACACACACACACTGACGCCATTTTTGCTTTCAACTCACTTTCCTTCAGCTGTTGATCCATCTCGACTTTCCTGATGGCCAAAATTGTTTCCTGACTCCGGATCATTGACATCGTATTGAAAACTGTACTGCGCAGGCCCGGTTGGTCCACCACTGCCACCATTGCCAGAGAAGCCGCCGGGGCCGCCTCCTCCTCCTTGTTGCCCAGGAGTCTCAGAGTTGTAGGATTGAGAGTCTGCCCTGGTGAAGGCGGCCAAAGAGACCACCAAACTAAACAATACCTGAAAAAACTTACATTTTAATATTTCTATGAAAGTCGGTCATACGAAAAGGAAATTTACACCAAACCAAAGGCGCGTTCAGCTAACAGCGTGGCTGTAATTTTTCATATTCTCGCATATATTTCTGAACAAGAGCAACAAATATGATAGAGACAAAGTTTGAGTTTTGGGTCAGTATTTTTTGCCACTTTAGCTTTTTAAGTTGGATGCTTCTGAAGTGAACAAGTTTAGAAACAAGAAAAGAGCTTACAAAGGGTAAGTTACGAAGGTTAGCGCCACTATAAATTCTGCCAGAGAGCAAGAGAATTTAAGCCAAGTGACTGAACAGCCTTCCAAATTAGAAATTTAAAAAAATTGCTTTAGACGAGGTAAATGTTAAGATTGAGACTCTTATTGAAGAGGATGAAATAGAAGAGGAAATTAATGACTTTACAGAGATTACTGATGACATATCTAAAGAAAGCCAAAGAGCAAAAGATTTAGCAGATCACTACAGTTAGAGACCAGGTCTAATAATGAAACACGGCCCTGAACAAGCAGTGTTAATTAATGATGTTAAGGCTGATAAATGTGCATTTCATTACAAAGGATTGTATTGAAAACATTTTCTGAGAGTTTTCAATAGAGACAGGGTCTATGTTAAGTGATGTTCAGTTGAATAGATTAGTTTTTATGCTTTTTCCTGTATCAACAACATTGCCGTCTCAAAAACCTCTTGTTCGCAAAAATATCTTGTATCTCTACTATCTTTCCGGAATTGGGTTTTTTAAATAATACTTAAAAAAATTTCTTTTCAAATCCGTTTCTCTTCGGAAAATATTTTTTTAATTTAAAATTTTAGTTCTCTCTCGCTTTAAGTTGGTCCTACTCTGCCTTCATAATATTTTTGTTTTAAACTTTTTACTCATGATTCTATTTCAGTTTTATATCTAGCCTTTTATTGGCTGATGAGGAACCTTTGTAGGTTCGAAAGTTAGCTTTTTATTTTTTTTAAATTAGGGATTATGAAGCCTACTTTATAATTAAAAATGTTTACAATATACAAAATCATGATAAACATATTATTTAACCCTAAAAACCCTCCAAGTCACTGTTAATACAATACACATATTCTTGAAACATGTGCATGCTATGTGCATTAGTATGCACATATGTTTAAGACTTTCATCCCATAGTTTTATATTATTTAAGAAAAATGTTATGATTTAGAATCCTATAAAGTATTTCAAACCTTCATTCTGTATTGGCGGTAAAATTGAACGAACTTGCTTATGAGACACGTTTGAACTTGTTACAGTTTGAAGTTTCGATGGAAACTGTATCGATGAGAAGATGAGTTTCCCTTTTATAAGGAGTAGTGAATGTAGATTGAGTTTTCTTCATGAGAGAAGGGCATCTTTGATGTTATGGGTAGCGGGGTGCCATGTATTCCCTTCCCCATTCATTATTAACTCCCATTCCCGACACCTTGCTCTTCTTCACCTCCCTCGAAGGTTAACACTTTAAAAACTACGGAAATAGTTTTAATCTTTGGGGTACAGACTTCTTTGTGAAATGCTCCAGATGTAAGCAGAAGTCCGACGTCAAGGTTTTCGTCGCCAGATACGACGACAAAGAGCGTACGTATAATTCCAAGAATTACACACACACACACACACACACACACACACACACTTTTCAGGGTTGAAGATATTTTATGTATGAAGTCTGTAAAAGCATAAGATATATTTAGTAGATGTCGACATGTCCAAACTTTTTGTTTTTACTACCGTCCATAAACACTAAGGAAATAGTTTAAGGTGACTCAGAATAACGAGTTTGAAACCCGAGTTTTATTTTTAAATTCTTAAAAAATCCCTGAAAAATGTAAAAATTTCGGTTTGATTTTACGCCGTGAAGTGGTGTAAGAATTGTCTACTATCATGTTAATTTAGTTTCAAACTGTTACTTTGGAAATAATCCTGGAGTAATAATAACAAATAAAAGGTGTGTATATATATATATATATATATATATAGAGAGAGAGAGAGAGAGAGAGAGAGAGAGACGGGAGTAAACACCTTCAAATTTATATAAATACTAAATACTTTTCTTCTTAATTTTTAATTAAAAAACTTCTACAAATTAGGCGAAAGTGAGAATCTTAATTACATTGAAATAAAGTTTTTGAACTAATGACATCGCGAATAAATATTTTTTTAATCGATATAGTTTATTTTATAGACACAAAGTGTATTGTTTTTTATGACGAGTGCGTGATGGACCCATCTAGAGCCCGATGTACCTTTTAATTACCGTACTTTTCACATGTATTTTCACGTGTATTTGCTTTACGACAACAAAAGTTCCTTAAAGTCATATTGCTTACAGGTAGTAATTTTGATAAAGCGGGACATTTAAGTTCATCATCTCCCAAAGCGGTACATTTCCGCATCCCCTAAAGTTTCTTGGGGACAGCACACACTATATGGACGCCACTAACCTCCACAACATGTGTTTTATTGGATAGAAATTCGGGCAATGTTTCTACAACGTACATGACATTTTGTAAACTTTATTTTCTTTACATGTCAGTAAAGGTCATTTCTAGTACTTGTTTAATTGTTCGTAAACGGTCTTTACGGTATTGATCTCGCAAGCTTTTAAGTTGATCCAAGGATCAGTCTGTTTCAAATGTATTCATTCATAAGCCCGAAATGTAATAAAAGTCAGAGGAAGTTTTCCCGAGTGGTTGCCAAAGTAATGATGGTACACTCGCTGGCACTTATTCCTTTTCCCCCAATTTCTTTTTTATCGGTTAAATCAACTATACGCCCTTGACAATTGGTTAGGTTAAGTCACGATATTTTAGTGGAAGTGGAATATTTTAACGAAAATATGACTCAACCTAAACCATTATCAAGGGCGTACAGTTGACCTAACAGTGAAAAAGGAAATTGCAGGGGGAAAAGGAATAAGTACACATTCGCTTCTTATTAATTGGCAGGGTGGTAATAAATATTGTTTGAGGTTCGTTAACCTTAATGAAAAAGGTCATGTGACAAAGAGGACCTACAACTTTATGTGGAATCCTAACCATCTACGGGTCGCTACATCACCTGGATGTAAAGGAGGGTCACCCATCCTCTGCTTAACAGATCCCAACGTCGCTTAACCTCGCTGATCTAACGGGAAATAGTAGCTATGACGTAACCCTGGCAGTTTGCTACGTTTCCGCAAACATGACTGATTCAGATCATCTTCGCTTAAATTAACGGAGGCTTTACTGACTAAAGTCTTGCTAAACGGTGACCCTAAAATGTGTGCATATATTCACTAAATGCCTTTGCCGTTGTAACTTATGTAGAAAGACCGAGCTGGCGTGGGATAAAAATTAAGAAATAAGAATATCGTTCCTGAACATGGAGTTGGAAATCTTTAAAATGGGGCATTGACATTGTTGATTATAATTTAGTGCCTTCAGCTATATATTTCATTTTGGGTGGTTATTATTCAGAATTGAGTTTCAGCTACAATAATAAATGACATTTGCGTAAAAGGAGTTTACATAAATAGTAGTAAAATATTTCTTTATACTATCCACGTACTTTATCAGATTCAGATTAACCAATGATCCTTTTGGAGCTGGTCCTCATGGCCCCACTCTTTACATTTGTATAATATTTTTTTGATGTAATTTTTATGTATTTATGTTCTTATTCAGTGAGAATATCAGTGCAGTATTTTAATACCTGCAAGAAAATTGTCGATCATAGAGAACCTCAATTTTTTGCGTCTAGTCCCCATCAGGGGTGCCCACAGGCGGACGCACAGACCCACGTGCGTCCACCATATTTTAATATTTAGAAAAGATGGAGACCAAATTTTAATTTCTTAGAAAACCTGTGGGATAGGAGCACAGCCGGCATAATTATTTTACTTATTTATTGCGCTGCGTCCCCCAGAATCTCAAACTAAAAAAATTCGTGCGTCCAATTTTTTAAAGGCTGCGGGCGCCCCTGATCCCCATTATACCTTAATTAAACTACTCGTATGTACATTAGGTCTAACTTTGAAAATGAAAGTAGGAAAACAACAGAGAAATGCAATAAGTTTATTATTTTTATGCATACAAGTTTTAAGATTTATATACATAAACGGGAGTCACAGGTGTGAACTAAAATTTTTTATTTATTGGCCAATCGTAGGCCTAAATATGTGCAATAATTTAACGAACACAACTTAATGGCTTAAGAAGATAAAGAAAAACTACTCAAAGGCGTCATCGAAGAATTGAAATGTTTGAGAAGGGCAAGTTCCAGCTTATTTTTAAAAAATAGTACACTAACTACCAGTGAAGGTTTATTTCTCAAAGTATTTAAAAATAAGTCTTTAATCAGAGTTGTAGAAACAGTTTGAAGTAATCACAGTTTTATACTCTAAATATTTTAATAATAAATAAAGTATTTGCATTTTCAAAATATAAAAAGGCTTAATATAACAAGAACCAAAATGATAAATTCCCATCTTCTAATCACTTCTAATTTTCCATCGTTTTACAGAATGGTAAATCTATTTCCCGAATGGTTGGCCATACTGTTCTGAAGGGGGAGAAGGTTGTTGAGACGGTCGTTGTTGTTGTTGGCCGAAGGGTTGATCTGGGAACTGAGCTTCGCCTTCGAAGGAAATAGTTGGATGGTAACCCGTGTCATCAGCGATGTATTCGACTGTCATCAGGCGAGAGTCTGGCAGTAGGACGTAATACCTTCCAGGATTGAGTAAAAAATCGTTTTAGAAGTGGACGTAAAAACATAAAATGGCCAGATACTGACCGATGGCAACCACACTTTCTCAGATTCCTTTACAATATATATATATATATATATATATATATATATATATTGCTGGGCCACCCCAACCTTGTAGCTGGGGTCGAACCCAAACCTCACCGTCCGGAGTTCGATACTGGATCACTGAGCTACAAGGAACCCTTCCTATATATACTGTGTATATAATCATATTTTTTTATACTTTATAAATGTTTAAAGGGCTGTTTACATTTCACAGCATACGAATTTTAATAAGGATAAAACTGAAAGCTAAACTTTACGTTTTACGTAACTTTATTCATATAAAGTACACACACACACACACACACACACACACTGACGCCATTTTTGCTTTCAACTCACCTTCCTTCAGCTGTTGATCCATCTCGACTTTCCTGATGGCCAAAATTGTTTCCTGACTCCGGATCATTGACATCGTATTGAAAACTGTACTGCGCAGGCCCGGATGGTCCAACACCGCCACCATTGCCAGAGAAGCCGCCGGGGCCGCCTCCTCCTCCTTGTTGCCCAGGAGTCTCAGAGTTGTAGGATTGAGAGTCTGCCCTGGTGAAGGCGGCCAAAGAGACCACCAAACTAAACAATACCTGAAAAAACTTACATTTTAATATTTCTATGAAAGTCGGTCATACGAAAAGGAAATTTACACCAAACCAAAGGCGCGTTCAGCTAACAGCGTGGCTGTAATTTTTCATATTCTCGCATATATTTCTGAACAAGAGCAGCAAATATGATAGAGACAAAGTTTGAGTTTTGGGTCAGTTTGGTTCAGTATTTTTTGCCACTTTAGCTTTTTAAGATGGATGCTTCTGAAGTAAACAAGTTTAGAAACAAGAAAAGAGGTTATAAAGGCTAAGTTATGAAGGTTAATGCCACTATAAATTCTGCCATAGAGCAAGAGAATTTAAGCCAAGTGACTGAACAGCCTTCCAAATTAGAAATTAAAAAAGTGGCTTTAGAGGAGGTAAATGTTAAGATTGAGACTCTTATTGAAGAGGATGAAATAGAAGAGGAAATTAATGACTGCAGAGATTATTGATGACATATCTAAAGAAAGCCACAGAGCAAAAGATTTAGTAATCACTACAGTTAGAGACCAAGTCTAATAATGAAATACGGCCCTGAACAAGCAGTGTTAATTAATGAAGTTAAGGCTGATAAATGTGCATTTCATTACAAAGGATTGTATGGAAAACATTTTCTGCAAGTTTTGAATAGAGACAGGGTCTATGTTAAGTGATGTTCAGTTGAATAGATTAGTTTTTATGCTTTTTCCTGTATCAACCACATTGCCGTCTCAAAAACCTCTTGTTCACAAAAATATGTTGTATCTCTGCTATCTTTCCGGAATTGGGTTTTTTAAATAATACTTAAAAATTTTTCTTTCAGATCGGTTTCTCTTCGGAAAATTATTTTTTTAATTTAAAATTTTAGTCCTCTCTCGCGTTAAGTTGGTCCTACTCTGCCTTCATAGTATTTTTGTTTTAAACTTTTTACTCGTGATTCTATTTCAGTTTTATATCTAGCCTTTTATTGGCTGATGAGCAGTGGTGGGCACCGTTAACCAAAAAGTTAACTTCGATAACGATAATCCGTTAACCCCAATTTTTAACTCCGATAACGATAATCCGATAATTTTACTACAAATTTAACGGAAGTTAACGATAATCCGTTAACGATAACTATTTGTCTATTTCTTTACTAACATTTAAAAAAATCAAGGAAAAAAGCTTTAAAACTCATAGAAAATGTTTATTTATGCAAAATCCAACAATAAATAGGTATTTAACCCTTTGAGGGCCACGGGACATATTTGTCCCAACGGAAATAATAATATAAATTGTACAATGATGCAACGTTTCTACAAATACATCTACATGTTTATACAGGTATCGTTTAGTTGTCGGAAAATTAACCCCAAAATGGGTCATTTAAGTGACTATAGTTACTAATATCTAATTGTAAATAACAATAAAACTTAAACTTTTAAGTTCAAAGAAACGTATACTGGTCGTCAAAGGGTTAACTGTATTTTTATCAAGTTTTGCAACTTTTTTGCTTAATAACTTTTTTTTTAATTTTTATTAAAAAATGTACTGATTACATGTTTTGAAACCCTTGTAACTACTAACCATTAACTAAATTTTAATTTACCAGAGAATTATTATGGCGGGAACTGAAGTTATGGCGGTTTGAATTCATTCGCGGAGCGGTGATCTTCCGTGAATGACTCCTCGCAGTTAACGTGTTAACGGACTTTAACAGACTAAATATCGAGTTATCGGAAGTTAACTGGTCCGATAACGATAAATGGAAATTAACTTCCGTTAATAGTCCGTTAAAAAAAGTTAACTTCGTTAATTAACTGTTATCGGATTAACGCTTTAGTGCCCAACACTGCTGATGAGGAACCTTTGTAGGTTCGAAAGTTAGCTTTTTATTTTTTTTAAATTAGGGATTATGAAGCCTACTTTATAATTAAAAATGTTTGCAATATACAAAATCATGATAAACATATTATTTAACCCTAAAAACCCTCCAAGTTACCGCTAATACAATACACATATTCTTGAAACATGTATAATGCATGGAATGTGCATTAATATGGACATGTGTTTAAGATTTTCATCCCATAGTTTTTATATTATTTAAGAAAAATGTTATGATTTAGAATCCTATAAAGTATTTCAAACCTTCATTCTGTATTGGCGGTAAAGTTGAACGAACTTGCTTATGAGACACGATTGAACTTGTTACAGTTTGAAGTTTCGAAGGAAACTGTATCGATGAGAAGACGAGTTTCCCTTTTATAAGGAGTAGTGAATGTAGATTGAGTTTCCTTCGTGAGAGAAGGGCATCTTTGATGTTGTGGGTAGCGGGGTGCCATGTATTCCCCTCCCGATTCATTATTAACTCCCATTCCCGACACCTTGCTCTTCTTCACCTCTCTCGAAGGTTAACACTTTAAAAACTACGGAAATAGTTTTAATCTTGGGTACAGACTTCTTTGTGAAATTTAGTCTGTGGCTAGTTTACGCTTCACTTCCTCAGAGAAAGAGCAGTTTTTCGCTATATTTGATAATAAAGTGAAAATGTGAGTTTTACCTTAAATTTCCTGTCGTAGGATGTATGATTGTATGTGGTCCATTTGTGGAGTGCACGATGAAAGCCGGTCGGGATGTAAGCAGAAGCCCGACGTCAAGGTTTTCGTCGCCAGATATGACGGCAAAGAGATTGAATATAATCCAAAGAATTACACACACACACAACACACACACTTTTCAGGGTTGAAGATATTTTATGTATGAAGTCTGTAAAAGCATAAGACATATTTAGTAGATGTCGACATGTCCAAACTTTTTGTTTTTAATACCGTCCGTAAACACTAAGGAAATAGTTTAAAGTGACACGGAATAACGAGTTTGAAACCCAAGTTTTATTTTTAAATTCTTAAAAAATCCCTGAAAAATGTAAAAATTTTGGTTTGATTTTATGCCGTTAAGTGGTGTAAGAATTGTCTACTATCATGTTAGTTTAGTTTCAAACTGTTACTTTGGAAATTATCCTGGAGTAATGATAATAGATAAGACGTGTGTGTGTATATATATATATATATGACCACGCAGTATATTAATGTATAGAAACGACGTAAGTATAGTGGAGTGTTCTGCACACGAGGAAGAGAAATAACGAACAAATGAAAAATGAGGTGACCGCCAGGAATCGAACCCAGGAGGATCTTCCGATTGCCGGTCAGATATGCTATCTGACCGGCAATCGGAAGATCCTGGGTTCGATTCCCGGGCGGTCACCTCATTTTCATTTGTTCGTTATTTCTCTTCCTCGTGTGCAGAACACTCCTCTATACTTACGTCGTTTCTATACATATATATATTATATTTATACCGGGTGTCCGAGAATTATCTGTACAATTTTTGGCTGTTATTAAAAGTCAACCATGAAGTGTAGAAATTCCAGTGTTGTCCAATTTTACAGAGAAACTCATTACGTCTTTTCTGATAACAAGTTTTGACAAGTTTTTCTTTTTTGTACGCGGGTGACAGACATTGATGATTTAAAAGCAAGAATCACAGCTGCTATTGAGCGAATTGATGTGGATATGCTGCAGCGTACATGGCAACATTTGGATTATCGATTGGATGTTTTGCGAATCACTGATGGTGCACATATCGAATGTTTGTAACAACGTTACTTTAATAAAAGAAACTTTTGAAAATACAGATTCTAAATAATCTTGTTTAAGAATTTTATGTATGTTATCAAGAATTTTATTAAAAGATGAAATTGTACAGATAATTTTCGGACACACTGGAATGTCTAAAAAAACTTGTCAAAATTTGGTATCAGAAAAAACTTAATGAGATTCTCTGTAAAATGGGACAACACTGGAATTTCTACACTTCATGGTTGACTTTTAATAACAGCCAAAACTTGTACAGATAATTCTCGGACACCCTGTATATATATACACTGTATGTTGGAAAATGGATTGGATCACCTGTAGAACAGGGCCCCCATGTATTCTTGTTTTTTGCTTTACAGTACAAATAATAATAAATTAAATTGAATGCCCGGTTAGGTCAACTGTACGCCCTTGACGAGTGGTTAGGTTAAGTCATGATATTTTCGTTAAAAACGCATTAATTATTTAAGTGCTCAAACATGTTTGTTTTTCATTTCTCCAAAAAAAGAAAGATATTTTTGAAATCGGTGACCAAAACGACATTAGTATACCAATTTTCATTAAAATTCGCTGCTAGACCCCAAACAGAAAAGATCCATTTTTTTTTTACCACTATAGTTTAGTTTATAGATACAAAGTGTATTGTTTTTTATGACGAGTGCTTGATGGACCCCTCTCGAGCCCGACGTACCCTGTACATAAGGTGACCAAATTTTCTGGGGTTAAAAGCGGGACTGCTTTTGAATAATGAATAGAAAATATTGCGCTCGCTTGCATTCAATAGTCCACTGGTATAAAATAGGTTGTAACATAAAACTGTTTTTACAAAATGCACAAAAATAACCTGTTTACCTTTTAATTACCGAACTTTTCACATGTATTTGCTTTACGGCAACAAAAGTTCCTTAAAGTCATATTGCTTACAGGTAGTAGTTTTGATAAAGCGGAACATTTAAGTTCATCATCTCCCAAAGCGGTATATACATTTCCGCATCCCCTAAAGTTTCTAGGGGACAGCGGGACATATAGCTCAAAAGTGGGACAGTCCCGCCAAAATCGGGACGTCTGGTCATCTTACCTGTGCACCGAGCACACTGCACAGTGCACAACTATATGGCCACCACTAACCTCCACAACCTCTGTTTTATTGGATAGAAATTCGGGCAATGTTTGTACAATGTACATGACATTTTGTAAACTTTATTTTTTTTACATGTCGGTAAAGGTCATTTCTAGTACTTGTTTAATTGTTCTTAAATGGTCTTTACGGTATTGATCTCGCAAGCTTTTACGTTGATCCAAGGATCAGTCTGTTTCAAATGTATTCATTGTTAACCTTAATGACAAAGGTTATGTGATAAAGAGGACCTACAACTTTATGTGGAATTCTAATCATCTACGGGTCGCTACATCACCTAGATGTAAAGGAGGGTCACCCATCTTCTGCTTAACAGATCCCAACGTCGCTTAACCTCGCTGATCTAACGGGAAATAGTGGCTATGACGTAACCCTGGCAGTTTGCCACGTTTCTGCAAACATGACAGATTCAGATCGTCTTCGCTTAAATTTACGGAGGCTTTACTGACTAAAGGCTTGCTAAACTTTGACCCTAAAATGTCTGCATATATTGATTAAATGCCTTTGCCGTTGTAACTTATGTAGAAAGACCGAGCTGACGTAGGATAAAGATTAAGAAATAAGAATATCGTTCCTAAACATGGAGTTGGAAATCTTTAAAATGGGGCATTGACATTGGTGATCATAATTTAGTGCCTTCAGCTATGTATTTTATTTTGGGTGGTTATTATTCAGAATTGAGTTTCAGCTACAATGATAAATGACATTTCCGTAATAGGAGTTTACATAAATAGCAAAATATTTCTTTATACTATCCACGTACATTATCAGATTCAGATTAACCAATGATCCTTGTGGTCCTGGTCCTCATGGCCCGACTCTTTACGTTTGTATAGTATTTTTTTTGATGTAATTTTCATGTATTTATTTTCTTATTCAGAGAGAATATCAGTTTAGAATACCTGGAATATCTTCCATGTATTTTAATACCTGGAAGAAAAGTGTTGATCATGGAGCACCTCAATTTTTTGTGCCCAGTCCCCATTATACCTTAAACTATTCGTATGTTACATTAGGGCTAACTTTGATAAAGAAAGTAGGAAAACAACAGAGAAATGCAATAAGTTTATTATTTTTACGCATGCAAGTTTTAAGATTTATATACATAAACGTGAATCACAGGAGTGAACTAAAATTTTTTATTTATTGGCCAATCGTAGGCCTAAATCTGTGCAATAATTTAACGAACACAACTTATTGGCTTAAGAAGATAAAGAAAAACTACTCAAAGGCATCATCGAAGAATTGAAATGTTTGAGAAGCGGCAAGTTCCAGCTTATTTTTAAAAAAATAGTACACTAACTACCAGTGAAGGTTTATTTCTAAAAGTATTTAAAAATAAGTCTCTAATCAGAATTGTAGAAACAGTTTGAAGTAATCACAATTTTATGCTCTCTAAACATTTCAGTAATAAATAAAGTATTTGCATTTTCAAAATAAGAAGAGGTTTAATATAAGAACCAAAATTTACAAATAAATTAAAAGTTAATGGTAAATTCCCATCTTCTAATCAGTACTAATTTTCCATCTTTTTACAGAATGGTAGATCTATTTTCCGAATGGTTGGCCATACTGTTGTGAAGGGGGAGAAGGTTGTTGAGACGGTCGTTGTTGTTGTTGTTGTTGTTGGCCGAAGGGTTGATCTGGGAACTGAGCTTCGCCTTCGAAGGAAATAGTTGGATGATAACCGGTCTCATCAGCGATATATTCGACTGTCATCAGGCGAGAGTCTGGCAGTAGGACGTAATACCTTTCAGGAGTGAGTAAAAAAACGTTTTAGAAGTGGACGTAAAAACATAAAATGGCCAGATACTGACCAATGGCAACGACACCTTCTTAGGTTCCTTTACAATATATATATATATATATATATATATATATATATATATATATATATTGCTGGCCCACCCCAACCTTGTAGCTGGGGTCGAACCCAAACCTCACCGTCCGGAGTTCGATATTGAGATTACTGAGCTACAAGGAGCCCTTGCGATATATATATACTCTGTATATATAATCATATTTTTTCATACTTTGTAAATGTTTAAAGGGCTGTTTAAATTTCACAGCATACGAATTTTAATAAGAATAAAACTTAAAGGTAAACTTTACGTTTTACGTAACTTTATTCATATAAAGTACACACACACACACACACACACACACACACACACACACACACACTGATGCCATTTTTGTTTTCAACTCACTTTCCTTCAGCTGTTGATCCATCTCGACTTTCCTGATGGCCAAAATTGTTTCCTGACTCCGGATCATTGACATCGTATTGGAAACTGTACTGTGCAGGCCCGGATGGTCCACCACCGCCACCATTGCCAGTGAAGCTGCCGGGGCCGCCCCCTCCTCCTTGTTGTCCAGGGGTATCATAGTTGTAGGACTGAGAGTGTGTCCTGGCGAAGGCGGCCAAAGAGATTACCAGACTAAACAATACCTGAAAAAACTTACATTTTAATATTTTTATGAAAGTCGGTCATACAAAAAGGAAATTTACAGTACCTTTACGGCAATCCAAACATTGTGGCTGCAATTTTTCGTATTTTCGTATATAATGTATGTATATGAACAAGAGCAGCAAATATGATAGAGACAAAGTTTGAGTTTTGGGTCAGTTTGGTTCAGTATTTTTTGCCACTTCAGCTTTTTAAGATGGATGCTTCTGAAGTGAACAAGTTTAGAATCAAGAAAGAGCTTACAAAGGGTAAGTTACGAAGGTTAATGCCACTATAAATTCTGCCAGAGAGCAAGAGAATTTAAGCCAAGTGACTGAACAGCCTTCCAAATTAGAAATTTAAAAAAATTGCTTTAGACGAGGTAAATGTTAAGATTGAGACTCTTATTGAAGAGGATGAAATAGAAGAGGAAATTAATTACTCTGCAGAGATTACTGATGACTTATCTAAAGAAAGCTACAGACCAAAAGATTTAGCAGGTCACTACAGTTAGAGACCACGTCTAATAAAGAAACACGGCCCTGAACAAGCAGTGTTAATTAATGAAGTTAAGGCTGATAAATGTGCATTTCATTACAAAGAATGGTATTGAAAACATTTTCTGGGAGTTTTGAAGAGAGACAGGGTCTATGTTAAGTGAAGATCAGTTGGATAGATTAGTTTTTATGCTTTTTCCTGTATCAACAACATTGTCGTCTCAAAAACCTCTTGTTCGCAAAAATATCTTGTATCTCTACTATCTTTCCGGAATTGGGTTTTTTAAATAATACTTAAAAAAATTTCTTTTCAAATCGGTTTCTCTTCGGAAAATATTTTTTTAATTTAAAATTTTAGTCCTCTCTCGCGTTAATAAGTTGGTCCTACTCTGCCTTCATAATATTTTTGTTTTAAACTTTTTACTCGTGATTCTATTTCAGTTTTATATCTAGCCACTTATTGGCTGATGAGGAGCCTTTGTAGGTTCGAAAGTTAGCTTTTTATTTTTTTAAATTAGGGATTATGAAGCCTACTTTATAATTAAAAATGTTTGCAATATATAAAATCATGATAAACACATTATTTAACCCTAAAAACCCTCCAAGTTACTGCTAATACAATACACATATTCTTGAAACATGTATAATGCATGGAATGTGTATTAGTATGCACATGTGTTTGAGATTTTCATCCCAAAGTTTTTATATTATTTAAAAAAAATGTTATGATTTAGAATCTTATAAAGAAAGTATTTCAAACCTTCATTTTGTATTGGCGGTAAAATTGAACGAACTTGCTTATGAACACGTTTGAACTTGTTACAGTTTGAAGTTTCGAAGGAAACTGTATCGATGAGAAGATGAGTTTCCCTTTTATAAGGAGTAGTGAATGTAGATTGAGTTTCCTTCGTGAGAGAAGGGCATCTTTGATGTTGTGGTTAGCGGGGTGCCATGTATTCCCCTCCCGATTCATTATTAACTCCCTTCCCCCATACCTCGCTCTTCTTCACCTCCCTCGAAGGTTAAGACTTCAAAAGAGTTCGTACGCTAGAATGAGATCACGCTTATCTGACAATCGAACCATAGATCGTAAACCCAATTAAAGTGCGTTTACGAACCGCTTTCCGCTGAATCACACCAATTCAGCGGAAATTTTTAATCAATTACGTTAATGATTAATACGCGGACAAAGGGAGCGCAACATTTTGATAAAGTTCTGATGAAAATATTTTGTATTAAAAGAAGCGAATAGATCAATAGAAGATAAAATAAAATAATAGAAAATGGGATGAGGAAATCTACTATTCATGACGTGGGCAGCGGAGCAAGGTCGGTCAATTTTGATCGAGATCACGAAGCTGTGAATACCCAATTTAAATGGGGGTCACATTTCGGTGGAGGTCAGCACTGAGTGGAAAAAGTGACTGCGGCACCGGCGGTGGGAATTCATCAAAAAGATCCTGAAACAATAACAACACGTACCGAACTCTTGTCAAAATGCCCCCGAGTAATTACCTGCTTGCAGGGGTAAGTAGTAACACAACCTCAACACAACCGCAACACAACCATACATTTGAGAGCTTTCCATTAAGTGGTAAAGTTTTATTAAGTGGCAAAATAAAGGTGTATTATAAACCGTTACTTTAAACGGAATCAAATTCCATTAATTAAAAGAAATGAGACAGAGGCAATTTTTCGCGCTCATAAACTGCCAATTGTCAAGTGTGTCTAATTATCTGTACAGGGTGGTCCAAAAGTCCGTATATATTTTGTTGAAATAAGGATATTTCTATTTTACTTTCTACGTACAGGCCATAGACGATAAGGGATGTACAAGAACGTGTAATGGTAGTAACACTACGTATCCAAGGGAAGAAATGCAAAGAAATTCGAGAAAAATTCGAAAGAAGATTTCACAAACCAGGGCCTACAGACAAAGCAGTTCGCCAGCTGGTCAATAAATTTAAAAGAACAGGATCTGTTCATGATGAGGCAAGATCTGGACGTCCAAGTACCTCTCAAGTAAATGTCGAATTGGTAAGAGATGCCTACGAAACATCCTAGAATGTCAACTCGCACAGCATCACGTAGACCAGGGGTGTTCAAACTTTTTCGCAGGCGGACGCATTTTCCAAATGCTGGAGCACAGGCGGGCGCACATAAAAAATATTACGATAAAAAATACATAAAACAAAAAATATTATTATCTGGTTTTAATTGCAATATGCTTTCTATTAACTAGTCTCTAAAACCTTATCTGGAGGCAACTCGCGAGCACACCGAAATGGCTTCGTGGGCACAAATGTGCCCGCGTGCACAGGTTTGAACACCCCTGACGTAGACTGAGCATACCAAAAACGACTGTTCTAAGGATTTTAAAATCAACATTAAAAAAGAAAAGTTAGCACATTGAAGTGCTACATGAGTTACACGAAGAGGATTATCGAAGACGAGCCGCCATGTGCACAGAATTGATTTAAAAAATTCATACCGAAAACATATCAAACCACATTCTCTTCAGCGATGAGGCGACATTCCACTGATGCGGAAAGGTTAATCGACATAATTGCCGTATCTATGATAGTGAAAAACCAACCGAGTTCTACGAATGGGAGAGAGATTCTCCTGAAGTTAATGTCTGGTTGGGTATGACAAGATCGAAGATTTACTGACCTTTTTTCTTTGCAGAAGCTACGGTAACGAGCCAGTTTATCTTGACATGCTTCAGCAGTTTCTTAAATCCAAGCTTCGTTCAGATGGCATTCTGGACACTATTGTCTTTCAATCAGATGGAGCTCCATGTCACTATGCAAACATCGTTCGGGCATACCTTGATGAAATCTTACCAAATCGGTGGATTGGACTTGGTAGAAACGGGCTATGGGCATCACGATCTCTGGATTTAACACCATTAGACTTCTTTGCGTGGGGCTTTATAAAGTCTGAGGTTTACAAAACAAGAGTTACAGACCTGCAGTGTCTGCGAACCCGCATTGTCGTGGCAGTCGCTAAAATAACCCCAGAGATGTTTGAGAATGTTCCGTAATGCAGTGGACAGATTTGAGATTTGCAGAGACACTGATGGTGCTCACGTCGAATCTTAGACCGAAGCTTGATAAATAAATATACATCTAATTATGTTACTACATTTTTATCCTAAAATACTATTATTTCAGCAAAATAGACAGGGACTTTTGGACCATTTTGTATATTTCAACATTGCATATATATATATATATATATATATATATATATATATATATATATATTGTACCTCATAAATTAACATTACAGTTCATATTTCGTTCTAATTTAACAGTTCGATGAATGAAACGGAAAATAATCTTGAAGTAATTTTTATTTATTTTTTTTTTAATTTCATCACATCTGCATGAAAACCATTTTAATAAATTGTCTCTCTTTCAATCCTTCATTTTTCATTCTTCATTTTTTTTCACTTTTCATTTATTACTTCTTTATTTTTATCTATCATTATTTCTCTTTTTATTTACATTTTTCTTTAATGTTCTTTTCAGTTTCACAGTTACCATTCGTAATAGAACTTTCAAAATGCCTGAAGCAATATCAGTTGCACGATTATACAGTATATATATATATATATACACACACACACATTATATATATATATATATATATATATATACATATATATACATATGTGTGTGTGTGTGTGTGTGTGCGTGTGCGTGCAATGGAGAGCGCAAGAGAGCAACTCGCTCCTCTATCAGGCGAGGCCTGGTGGAGCCACCAGCTTGACCTTCATGTGAAGAGAGAGCGACGCACGGAACTTCTACCCAGGTTACTAGGTACCAGGTACATAATACTACATATATTTAAAATCATACGAGTATAGTGACCAGATCATGTTATACAAGAAAAAGTGTGCAACAACCAAAAAACAAAGCAAACAACTCAAACCAAACAACCGATCTAAATTGCTTATAATATAATGTAACCACAGCACGGTTAGATTTGGTTGAAATTAATAAGTTTTTAGATTGGTTGCCAAGTAGTCAACCCCAATGGATATTGGTTGTTGAAACCAAATTGTTTCTTCTGTTTTTGTTTTTCTTCTCAACATTGAAGATGACTTAAAATGGTTGACATCCATCAACCCCCCCCCCCCTCTGTTGAAGAGGAGGGAAACCGTTACAGAAACATCCATTTCTGTAACATTCACTCACCTTAACCCTCTTCATTCGCAGGATCTGTTGGAGAAGAGAGTTACGTGGGCAGGCACAAGATATATATATATATATAACATCGAACAATTTTGGACACTGAAACGAGAGACTTTCTGGTCATGATTGAAACCAGGCCATTATCGACTATCAAATAGTTAAATACAACCTTGAAAGAAATGTGGCTCATAAAACTAAGGGTGTCAAATGCAGCAATTAGGAACGCTTTGGATGCACAAGCGGTCAATTTATATGTAACTTTTATGTCACAGAAAATGTTTTTTTGTAAATCAGTTTGTCGTGTCGAAAGGAGATTACAGTACTTTGGTATTTTTAAAACGGTCAGAGTATGATTGGATTCAGTATGAGTAATTTAAGTTCAGAGTTTTTACCATTTAATTTGAGGCGATGTCACTATTATCTTTATAGTGTCCAACATAAAGTTTATAAAAAGAGTGTGAAATTTATATAATTTCATTTGCGAAACAGCATTCCTTAAAAACTGAGTCGATTCCCGTAATATTTCATTCCTAAATTATCAAAGCCTAACTTGAGCTAGGTTAGCCTATTAATGGTAATTAATTTGGGCTAGGATATATAGGTGGAATTAGAGCCCTGTAGCGGCAGTACACCGACGCCCACAATTTTTATTTTTGTGGTAAACTGAAGAACATTCTTTACTCCACTGAGGATGGTCACCCATCGAACTAAAACCCAGACCCAATGTCGTTCAACTTTTCCGATCAACATGACCACGACTTAACACCATGGCCGCGTAATACTGAAAATTATAGTGACTGTTAACGATCATAAGTATTATATACGAAAATTTCCAACATAATCTAATTAAGACAAAAAATTATAATTTAACCAACGTAACCAAATTTGACCAAATGCTTTGTAACCTAACTGGCACTTTTAGCCGATAGATAATGCATATAAACCTAAATGAACTTGTATAATTTCGTATTAAAAACTATAACCGTATCTAATCTAATTGTATTAAATTTTTAATTCATGTCGTACTTTCCCAAATGAAGTAAGTTTACATGTTAATAATGTTACGATACAATTATTTTTATAATGTATAATGCAAGGTAATAAGACAAGGCTTTTTCAAAGGAAGGTGGACAACTTATCATATTAGTCCTACTCCTAAAACTCCAATATCCCATTCAAGAAAAGGAAATGTGTAATAAATACAGTATGTATATTGTATATATGAAGCCCCGCCCACTTTCGCATTAGCGTTCCTGAAACTTATTTTTGGAATGCAAGTGGACGACATTTTGTGAATGTATGAATTCTAACAGTGACGAATAATCTAGATTTTAAGAAGTTAGATAACAACAACGTTTTTCTTCTTAATATCTGGTAAGTTTAAACTTCTTTTTAAATGACTTAATGTTTGACTTGGTTTCTTGCTCAATGTTCATTTTAAATTAGGCTGTTACTGTAGGCCTACTAGACGATGGCAGAGTGGACGATGCAGTAACTTTAGTTTAAAAAGTAGACCTTTATACGCTTTATGTAATCTGCATGTGGTTTGTGGACCTGAAAGAACAATATTGCAAAACAAAATTATTTTTTATGACAGATCTAAGCTAAATTTATCATAGCCCTAGGCCGTACCAAATATACTGATTAGTGCTATCCCGGCGGACTAACATCATTCTGTCGACGTGACATTTAATCGGCAAGCTATATTGGGTTAAAGATAAGTTGGGTAGATTAGGTTGGTTGAGTTAGGTAAGTTAGTTTTTAGTGTTGATAGAATGCTCCGTCGACCAAATGGGTACAGGTTTGGGATCACTTGAAGATCAGGGCCTCCAGCCTCAATTACCAAATGATATCTTCATTAAAACTAACGAAAATATCACAACTTAACCTAACCAATCGTCAAGGGCGTACAGTTGACCTAACCGGGCATTCAATTTAATTTATTATTATATTTGGTACTGTAAAGCAAAAAACAAGAATACATGGGGGCCCTGATCTTCAGGTGATCCCAGGTTTGTAGCCCAGATCTTTGCGAAACTTAGGCCTAGACCTAACTTAGTTGTTTGTTTGATGAGGTTGGTTAACCTCCTTCGCAACATCTAAGGTGACTCTTTCGGAAGTTTTCACCCATCTGTTTGGGGACTAGGGGTTCCGGATGTTACTTGTTTCAAATGTTTTTGTCTTTGTTGCAGACATAGTATTGAGTGGTAATTTATAGGGTTGCCAGAGTTTTCAAATGCCAAATTTCAAGACCAAATTTTTTTCAACTTGAAACTAGATTTCTTTAACGGTTACGACAAACGAAATTAGAAAAAATTTATTAAAATAATGCTTAACAATTAAACATCGTGAATAATATTGAAATTATTATGCATAATACTGAAATATCGTAAATAATATTGAAATTATCATTGCATATTAAATATTGTAGTATACATTAATTTACATATGTCAATATTTTTCTGAACTTTTAATCTTCAAAATTTTAGCTCCATCTGACTTCAAGTATAACTGAAATTCCTAAATTTTATAAATAACAAATCAAGTGTGTGTGTGTGTGTGTGTGTGTGTTCCTCTTTCACGCAAAATTCTAAATCAATTCATTCCGAAAAAATTTGCTTAAAAATATTTTTGTGGGACATTTTGAATATGAAATGGTTTTAACCGTGTAATTGGGCATAAACAAATAAATAATGGGTAAGACTGAATATTAGAATTATATTAGTCTTTAGCGGAGTGGTCACAGACCCAATAATCCAGAATCATGATGGCCTCGTTTACAAATGACATATTTCTGCAACTATTAGTTGCTATCATAGTTAGTGAGCTTAAATCTAGTCTTAAACTCGAGAAAAAGAATAAATAAAAGTTTGTCCTGAAGAAAGAGAGCGTACTCAGTATTCCACCCATAACAAGTTAGATTATATTCCATAGTCACCCTGTACCTACAATGAAACCAAATGGCCCCCTAAATATTTGCTGAAATGTTTTTGGGCATGTGATAGTAACCGAATTCCTATAAAGTTAGATCATTTGAGAGTAGTAACGGTAGTAACTAAACAGTAGTAACTAAGTTAAACAGTAGTATTGTAACTAAACAAAACAACTTTCTCTAGGTGCATAAATATGTAGTTTGCATCTTGCAAATTTTATACCAGAAGCGATTCTAAAACTCCTATAATGGACATTCGTAATTCATCTATGTTGTTCAAGAGTTTCAACTTTCTGTTTTAAGAAAAGAAATAAGATTGTTTAGGGTTAATTTTGCTTTTAGTCAATTAAAGTTAACACCCATCCCTTTTTCCCAACAAAAAAGGAAAATATATTTGATGTATTGGTAATTCTGTATAGCATCAGGAATTTTTATTTTCTACTACATTCAGTGAGAGAAACCTAGACCAAATATGGTCGTTACCGCAAAGCCATCCATTATCTAGTTAGGCCACGCTTACATTATAGCATGCATATAATTTCATAAAAAGCTTTTTAACAGAAAATTAGATTTTAAATGCAATTTCACAAATTATGACTCACTCACTGGCTTTTGATGTGAAGTTCAAAATTTTGATGTCTATAGTATGTTGTAAATTTATTGAACGACTCGCTTTTTCTCAACTTAACAAACTTATGAGCGGTTTGAGGGTGATAGAAGAAGACACAGATAAGAGATGGAGTTATATTCCGTTACGTTTCGGCACAAAGCCTCGCCCACGCAGAATGATAACATGAGTTAAACAACACGAACAAGTATTGCCGAGATCTGCTCCAAAGCAACTACGAAGTAAAGACAGACCATTTAGTGAGAGTATATAAAGTCAGGAACAACCTCTTAAAATTTCTGAGGAAACTAAAATCTGAAGGGAAAAAAAAAAAGTTTAACCAAATTAACGAAAAATTATGGTGAAGTTAGCAGAAAGGGGCAAGGCCAAGGAGCATCATCAGTAACCAGCCAATCAAGTGAAGCCACGAATGTTCGTTCATCCAGTATGTTTGGAAAATATTATCTGCATTTAAATATTGTGTTTAACTCATATCATTCTGTGTGAACGAGGCTTTGTGCCGAAACGTAACGGAATATAACTCCATCTCTTATCTGTGTCTTCTTCTACCACCCTCAAACCGTTCATTTGTCTATATGGATAATTAACAAATTTATATTTATCCTTAAATAATCTATACTATAATAAGAGAGCTGTCCGTCCGTCTGTCTGTCTGTCTGTCTGTCCGTCCGTCCGTCACACTTTCAGAAATTGAGAAAAAAATTCAGAAATTGTAAAAAAAATTCAGAAATTGTATTACAGGCGGCAATGTGAAGCTCAAGATTTTCATGACTGTGTTCTTTTCTGTAGTTTAGCAATGGGGGAGGGTGGGGTGGGAGGGTGGGAGTGGTGGTAATGGGGGATGTGTGGTAATGGGGAGGGGTTAGCCCCCAAGTTGTATGAATGGGGGTGAGGAGTTTTGGGAGATACCAGATTCAGAAATGTTGACACATGTGAAGCTCAAAATTTTCACGGCTGGGTTCTTTTTTTGTAGTTTAGCCTGTCTAACCGTCAGCGAGCGACGGCACGGGTACACTATCCCCATTATAATAATAGCCCAGTTCTCTTGCCAATCGTCTTCTTATTTCTGCAGCTCCATTTTCGTGGTTCATATATATTTTGCCGTCATTCTTGACGGCACGGGTCACTAGTAATAATAATTATTAATTGAAAAGGGCATTATACACAATTTATAATAATAATAATAATTGAGGCAGAGTTTGTCAAAAAAATTATTTCCAAAGCTGAAATCGGATACCGAAGATTTTGAAAAGAAATGATTAAGGCAGTGAAAGCTTAATATTTACTTTAAAGTTCACGAGGAACTTTTGTGAAGCTTAACAATTGACCCCACCCCCCTCTAATTACTGGGGCGGAAGGCCCCAGCACCTCAGGTCTACCTAAATGGGCCCGTAAGGCCCACTTTAGCTAGAAAAGAACGCAGCAATGAAAATCTTAAGCTTCACATCCGAACTCACTGTATCAAGATTTGTGAAGCTTAATATTTTCAAGGCTGCGTTCTTTTCTATAGTTTTATTGATCGAATAATTGACTCGCCAGTAATTGGGAGCCGCAGGCACCCTAATTACTGAGGCCAAAGGCCCCAGCGCCGCAGGTTTAGCTAAATGGGCCAGTAGGGCCCACTTTAGCTAGTATGTCTAACGTTCTCTCTCTCTCTCTCTCTCTCTCTCTCTATATATATATACAGGGTGGGCGGAAAGTAGCTCCCTATTTTGGATTGGTAAAAAAATACGTATATTATCCATTTATTTCAGAAGAAATAATATGAAAAGGTAGGCATACATGGTAGGTTTTTCTCTGAAATTCATGTGGGCTCCAACTCTTTCCACCAGCTTCTGGAGCCCCAGGAATGGCGTCCACTGACTTTAGCAGGAACTCCGGCGGGATGGAGGACATGACTTCCCGAATTCGGTCCTCCAGTTCTTCCAATGTCTCGGTTTGGTGCGGTAGACTTCTTCTTTACCCACCCCCAAAGAAAGAAGTCGCACGGTGTCAAGTCGGGGCTCCTGGCTGGCCATTGATGTGGACCACGACGACCCATCCACGCCCAGGGAAGTGGGCATCCAGCCACTCACGGACAACAAGAGCGAAGTGCGGAGGGGCGCCATCTTGCATAAATATCAGATCGTCGATGTTCTCCATGTGCTGACAACCGGCCAGACCTCGTTTCGCAACATAGCAAGGTACCGCTCAGCATTCTGGTGTTGCGCAGAAGGAACGGCCCACAACTGATCTGAGGTCATACCACACCACACCGTTACACTGAACCGATTCTGCCGTTTTTCAGCGGTAACCGTGCGACTTCTTTCTTTGGGGGTGGGTAAAGGAAGAAGTCTACTACCGCACCAAACCGAGGACATTGGAAGAACTGGAGGACCGAATTCGGGAAGTCATGTCCTCATCCCGCCGGAGTTCCTGCTAAAGTCAGTGGACGCCATTCCTGGGCGGCTCCAGAAGCTGGTGGAAAAGAGTTGGAGCCCACATTTAATTTTAGAGAAACAACCTATGTATGCCTACCTTTTCATATTATTTCTTCTGAAATAAATGGATAATATACGTATTTTTTTACCAATCCAAATAGGGAGCTACTTTCCGCCACCCTGTACACGTATATATTATTATATATATATATATATATATATATACCTTTCAACTTTTCAAATGTTCCGTGCGATGATTCCTCATTTCACGAAGGTCAAACTTGTCGCCCCTCCTGTCTATATATATACATATATATATATATACACACATATGTTGGGGGATGATGATGATGTCTGTCCGTCTGTTTGTTCGTTAATGCACGCCTAAACGCCTAGGGTAATGTGCAACAAATTCAGTATACATATTAAGGGAGAACCAGGGAAGGTTTTAGGAACACAATCGCACCTAAACACCCACCACTCCTGTAGGTTGTGTTTCGGGGGGGCTTCGCAAAGCGTAGTGGACATTTTAGTATATATATATAATATATATATATACACGCCCAATTATGATAATTTTAAATTAATTTAAAATAACCTTCAAAAATATCTGCTTGAAGAATTCAATAAAAATAAATTGTTTTATATTTTGCGTTTTGAAAGTACTGTAAATTGAAAATAATTTTTTTTTTTTAAATTTTATATATAATAACTATAATAAAAGTGTTCTGAAATAATTATTTACTGAATATAAAATACTCTTAAGTTTCTTCATCCGTGAGGCATTTTATCATAATTTATATGCATCAAAAACAAACTTATTTACATTTGAAAATTTCTCAACTATGACACTTTTTCCTGTATCGAATTTATCGTTCGTTCCAAAGCACAATCAACACTTTCCAAATCAATTCAAATGCATCAAAGAAGAAGAAGAAGAATACATTTATGGTAATAAAATCGACAGTAAAAAAGACAGCGGGAAACCGCTGAGGCAATTCAGCGTGTCCTTGAAAGTAACTTCTGTCGATATTCAAAGAATACTTTATGAAATACCACTCGTAAAGTAAGTAGAATTGGGTCTCTTCCCACTCAATGTCATTTCCATTTCATTCCTTGTCCAAGAATGAGAAATCAGCGAGTGAGAAGTTCAAAGGAGGTAATTCTCAAATTGATCCACTTCCATCCTCGCTTTTAAGCACTGTCCTCCGAGTTAGATATTTCGTAGAAAATGCCCTTCGAACCCGTAATTACGTTAACGTCTCTTTTTACTTTTTCCCAAATCGAGAAACTATTCTCAAATCTAGAATTTTTATTTCGAACATTCCCATTTGCGGACCACAAATGAGAATGGGAATGACTTTGGGTGAGAAGTAATCATATAATTAATGGTTTTTCAGGTTTTTTTGAATGGCTGATTTCATGAGGCGGAAAATGTCACAATCCAAAGACAACTTCTCATTATTGGCAGTACTCAACTAGCATTAAATCGGGCACCATAACATGCTTTTCCATTTGTTTTCACGACGACGCTGAAGATGACGTTTGTATACGCGAAATGAATGTACAACATGAAAAATTTCCTAAACGAACAAACACTCGAGAAACGAACTAAATGGGATGATTTTTGTGTATGCGTACGATGGTGCGAAAAACTGCTTGGCAAACTTTTCAGTGCTTTTATTTTTAAAGTGAAAAATCTAAATGCAATCTGACAATTGAATAAGTATTTTACTTGTTTTCAAACTGGTATACTCTTCTTTAAAATGTTTGCAAAGAAATAAGAAATATTACAAAAAAATTTAAAGTGCGTGCAAAAAATTCGCTGCCAAGCATAAGTGCGCCGTACCGCAGCTTGGCGGGAAAATTCTATAAATGTGCGAGTTATGCAGTTACTTTTTTTATGCGGGAAGGAAGGGCCAAGGGCGGATGCCCTCAAAAACGGCCCCCATAGAAGAAGAAGAGAGCCAAAATCAAGGTCTAGGGTTTTCGAGATGCCTGGACACTCTATGTTTGAAAGATTGGAGGTTATAGACAGGGGGAAAGATGGATTGAGGAAAATTGGTTCAGAATTGACCGGTTGAGTAGGTGAAAGATCGAAAATACAGATTAACCAGGTCAAGTAGAGCTGTGTGGGTTGAGCCACCCGACACATGAGAAGCGTATTTCATACAGGGCCGGAAAAGACCCCTGTACAGACACACCAACTAAGTGAGGGTGAAGAAACTGCATGAAGAAACCTAACTTCTCAGAAACTGTTTTAGAAAGAGAGTATATATGATCTTTCGAAGAAAGATCACAGAAAGAAAAGGAAACGCCAAGAATGTTAAAAGAAGGGGAAAGATTGAGTTGTGTGTTGTTGAAGGTAAGGGGTACTCGTGTGGAAGACTGTGACGAGTAGACAGGTGGAGGAATTGAGTTTTTGAGGCATTGAAAGCCACAAGATTTTCTCTGCTTCGATCAGATATAATAGAAAGATCAGAGGTCAGGTGTACCATAGCCGTCCTACGCCTGTTCATAGTGTCAGCACAGAAGCACAGTTCTTGAGAATAACAGGAGAAACACCATCAGGACCGTACGCCTTCCTAGAGTTGAGTCCAGATAGGGCAGAAAAAAACATCTTTAGAAAAGATTCTAATTTCAGACATAATTAAGTCGGAGGGAGTTGGAGATGGAGGAACAGCACCGGAATCGTCCAGGTTTGAGTTGGAGGCGCAAGTTTGAGCGAAGAGTTTAGCAGGTTTAGCTTTGCCAGGAGAAGAGACGGCAACTGAGCCGTCGGAATGGAAAAGGGAGGGAGGAGGGAAAGAAGTAGTTGTTGGAGAGGTTCTTGCTAGATGCCAAAGGTCCAAAGGTCGAATTGGAGCGATAGGACAGGAGACAGATATAAGATTGTGGTCGGAGGAGCAACAATGGAAAAAAAAGTTTTACAGAGTAAGAATGATGAGTGGTGAGAAATAAATCTAGAATGTTGAGCGTATCTCCAACACTATCGGGGATACGAGTAGGGTGCTGCACAACCTGCTCTAGGTCATTCAGTATAGAAAGGTTGTAATCTAGTTCAGCCGGGATATCAGTGAAATGGAAAGAAAATCAAAGGTGGTAGTGAACATTGAAATCGCCTAAAATGGAGATTTCGGCAAAAGGAGAGTGGGATAGAATGTATTTCACTTTAGAAGTGAGGTAGTCAAAGAGTTTTGGATAGTTAGTAGAATTAGGAAGAAGGTAGACAGTGCAGATGTATTTAGTTTGAGATTGGCATGTAAGCCGTAGCCAGAGAGTGTAGAATTCGGACGATTCAAGTTCGAGAATACGAGAGCAAGTAAGGTCGTTGTGTATATATACGGATCATCCACCTTTGGAATGAAATTGATATAGAGAAAGTGGGAGGGTATAGAAAAGGGGTTGCTGTTAGTCGTCCTAGACACCTGAGTTTCAGTGAAGAAGAGAAGTGAGGTTTAAAAGAGGAGAGGTTGTGTTCAACAGATTGAAAATATGAGGAAAGGCCACGAATGTTGCAGAAGTTTATGAAAAGTGAATCAGGCAGAGGCCCAGAACATCTTGAATGGGCAGTAGCAGAACCAGCCCCGCTGCCCGGGTCTGCGTTCTTGGTATCGGCAGCGGGGAAGCAAGAAGTGGGGATATTTATGGTCCCTTCCCCCAGGGGAGTATGTGTAGTATGTAAGCTGTGTTTGAGAACGTGCTGGACTGCTCACAGGATAGATGAGACACGGAAAAGATCAGCTAAGGAGGACAGTGACAGGAGAAGCGGGTGTCCCAGCACTCCCTATCTCCTGCCTAAAGTTCCCCGGAGTACTTCCCTGGTCGATTGGTGTCTACAATCGCCTCCTTTAACGGTTTGATGATTCGATTTGATTGATAACGGTTTGACGGTTTGATGATTCACACCAATTTTATAAATACATTTTACATATTAATATTAATTGCTTCACTTATCAATAACATAATGAAATATAATACCACATTGTAAGTGAAACCTGTCTAACAATCATCATTTGCATGGAATTACTTAAATATCAATGGTTTTATATTCTGTGGCGGGATGGAGAAATTTCTGTAAGTACGGGTAGGAATCCTCATGTGCTCCTTTTCTCTCAGTTTTATGATGGTTCATCGTGCTACCAATGTACCTCTCTCCAGGGTGGACAGATTCAAAACTAAACAACAAACGAACGCAGCCTATCTCCGAAATCTTTCAAGATTCAGGATTGAAAAAGAAGTTAAACTCAACGATTAAAGTGAGTTAAGTTTTGTGGGTAAAATTAAGGGTATCCGTGGGTATAAAGTGAGATTATAATAGTTTCGTTACGTCCTTCTGTCTCTTATTATTGTTTCTGAAAGGGGAAAATGATGTTGCGCAAATTTTCCCCATATATATAAATCATGTTCTTGGTTTAGGCTTATAAATATTGCTGTTATAAAATGACGCTAAGCCTCGTTAAAATATTAACGTTATTAACTGAAAAAAACTGGCGTAGGGATTGTTTATAAATTATTTAGGGTTCTCCGTTGGGTATATATGATGAGCATCAACTGCTCTACAAACTCCGTTGCATGACAAGTTCTGTTTTTAGCCTACTCATAGGCTGTTCCACTAATTTTTCCGAGTTCTAATTATGACTCCGGAACAAAAAAATAGAATACGGTCTCAAATGCGCTCATGACCTTGATAATATCTTTAAGTTATACGCCTTTTATGAGGAATAGCGAGTATCTGTGACGTCATTATGATCGTGGGATCGAGTCGACAAGCCTCTTGCATTCTTCTGTAGTTATCGATTGCCAGGTTGTCATCAAATACCTTTTCAGTTCACTCAGTGTTCCTGGTTTACGCTTTTGGACCTTCTACTTAGCAATATTCCAAAGATTTTCTATCGGATTAAGATCGGGAGAATTAGCTGGTCATGATAGTACTTCATTTTCATGAGCATCAAACCATGCAGACGTTGCACGAGCCGCATGAGCTGGAGCCAGGTCATGTTGAAAAAATAAATGGTTCGTCTCCATACAGCTGTCCTGCAGACTCCATCATGAAGTAGTCTAAGATTTCTTGATAAACGTGACTATTGACAGTTCTATTTACAAATACATCATTTGCGTTCATGCAACCCCCAACCAGGTGTCTCAAAAAAGTCTGTATTTCTAAATAAATGTTCTAAGCTAAAAAGGGAATCTAGACACAAAGACAAGAGCAATAGGTACCTAAAACGTAGGAGTTTATTAACCTTAATTAAACACGTTCAGTGTAATCACCATTTTTTTTCTAACACATTATTCAACCTTATACAAATGTTTAACATAATATTTGGAAATAGCTCAGCTGGGATGTTGTTGATTACCGCATAGATTTTGGTCTTTAGGTCTTCAAGTGTCTTAGGCTCAGTAGAATAGATCCTGTCTTTTATGTAACCCCGCAAAAAAAATCATGGGGTGTGAGGTCAGGTGAGTATGGAGCCATTCCACTGGCTCATGAAGGGAGATTAGTCGCCCGGAAAAATGCTCCCTCAAAAAGTTGTGAATTTTACAAGCAATGTGTGGAGGTGCTTCATCCTGTTGAAACCACTGTGAATCTGAGGTAATGCAGTTATTTCTTTTGCGATACAAACTAATTAATTGTGGTAAGTAGAAATGTTGTAATACCTGACAATATGAATTTGGCGTTACCGTTACTGCTTTTCTAGTTTCATTCTCAAAGAAGTAGGGACCTACTACACCATACCACCCAACAGCGACCTAAATGTTGAGTTTAGCAACACTACGTGGAAGCTCTATTGGAGCGCCAGCATGACTTCCCCAGTGACGAAATTTTTACTCATTAATCTCCACAGAGGGCCTAGACAGCTGTAGATAACACCCGTGAGTGAAGTGGATGCGTTTCAAAAACTCAAGATCTTCTAGCTTTGCTAACATCAATATTGTGAATTTCATTCGTTCTTGTTTTTGAACATTAGTCAGTGAAGCTTGTTGTTTGTTGTTGTTGTTGTTGTTTAGCCGATCAGCCCACCCTGATCGAGCAAGCCGGCGGCACGCAGGTAACCGATCGCCCTCTCCGGAGTGGACCAGAGGTTCAGCGCACTAGTGATGTTGTGTTGTGTTCGTTGTTGTGCTAGAGCGGTACAGTCTGTCATAATGTGTTCAATTGTTTGTGGTTTGTCCTGGCACAGGTGGCAGGTGTCGTCTGTGGAGTTGTCTAGTCTGTGTTTATATGTCCGTAAGTTGGGGTGATGTCCACATCGGAATCGTGCTAAGTTAACTCGATCCGATCTGCTCATGCTGATCTCTGACCTGTTAATGGGTGGCGGCTTCGCACCTAGGACCGCTTGAAGCTTGTGAATGAATTTTGTGGAGAAAAAGGTCTAATTCGGTACGAAGTAAACGATACACAGATGTTCATGAAATACCTTCTTCTGCTGACAAACGTCGAATTGACTTCTGCAGACTGTGCGCAATAATTTTATGAACCATATTTACGTGTTGTACAGTTCTTGTGGATCGTATGCCTACATGAAACCACTCAACGATCTTGATTTTCTTTTCCAGCTGTAAAAGCGGGATCACTGTTTGAGGGTTCAGCCATATTGTTCCGTATAGGTATATGCAGAATAAAAACCCCAAACTGTTATACCTTTCTGAAGAAGAAACTCCAATAATAAAATATACATCCATTATTATAAAATAAGACAAAATAAAAATCGGGTAATTTTCTTAGGATATATATATATATATATATATATATATATATGGGAATAATGTAATAAGGTTAATTAATTACTGGTTATAAATTAACCAAGAGACAAAATTGATCAAGCCAAATGACCCGAATTTGTATGGGTAAAAATAAAAATGAAACAAAAATGACAAAGAAAAAATGAAATAATTCTAAGATCGATTTCATGCGAACATTAAATTACTTTTTTAATCTTAGGCTGAAGCGGAGAAGTGGACCAGATGTTAGCGTAGAAAGGGTGTAAATCACGTTCGCGTTATCAAAAAACGAACGGTTGTTGCTCGTTGAAACTTCAAGAATGAATGATTGCACAAAGTTTTTTTTGTTTACCCTTTGGTTTCGTCTGAGGAATATCCTTGAGAGGAGATTTTAAATTTTAATTTAAAATTTTTTCTAAGAATCCCGGACAGACCCGCGTGTTATATAAAGTGGTGGTATTTATTTATGTTTATTTTACGATTTATATTTTTTATTTAAACCTGTTTGAGGTTCATCACCACCATGTACAAATATCAAATCTTATTCCCGTATTCGGATTAACGGAGAAATAAGATTTGATTTTTGTATATGGTGGTGGTGAACCTCAAACAGGCTTAAATTAAAAATATAAATCGTAAAATAAACGCAAAATCTTGTTTTACACACTTACACACACACACACACACACACACAACTTAAAATGTTAAGAGAAAAGGAAGGAATGTGTGAATTCATTATCTGATTTGACGAAATGTAAACAACCAGCAAATAGACTAAAGGAACCATAAAATCTTGATCCTCACTCAAATATTTCATTCAGTCTCTTTCGAAATCCGTTCGCGACAAAGGACTTGCTCACTCAAAAATTATTTTGAAAACTGTTTCTCCGATGAAAACTTGGGCATCAATTTTTAATGTTTAATTTATGTTAATTTTATTAACAGAAACTCTCTTGCATTCATTCTTCTCGGGAAATTGTTACAGAAGTTACAAAAGTTACAGGCTAACAAAGCTCCGAAGATTCACTTTGAGGTTAACCCAAAGAGAGAGAGAGAGAGAGAGAGAGAGAGAGAATTAAATGAAAATAAAGAGAACTGAAAACCATCATATTATGCTTACTTATAAATGTGTAAATCTTTCACATGAACTAAAGAATTAAAAAAATCAACCAACCCGATTATCAAGCTATCCATGAGTCCTGCCGTTTGTCTTTTATGCTATGGAATTCATGGTACGAAAACGTCTGAGAGAGAGAGAGAGAGAGAGAGAGAGAGAATTAAATGAAAATAAAGAGAACTGAAAACCATCATATTATGCTTACTTATAAATGTGTAAATCTTTCACATGAACTAAAGAATTAAAAAAATCAACCAACCCGATTATCAAGCTATCCATGAGTCCTGCCGTTTGTCTTTTATGCTATGGAATTCATGGTACGAAAACGTCTGTCTGTAGCTCGACTTAACTTCGACATTACTGTATTATTTCTAATCAGTTGTTGTGCAACTCCTTTTTCAGGTTGCACTTATTGCACACGCGCGGGTTCGTTTCTTTCAGAATGACTGCCTGTCTATTCGGATGGCCTTTCAATTTTATACGCGTAGTTTCTCTCGGCTTACTTGAAGCCTACTTTAAATTTCGACTTTCAATGTTAATTTTCCCTAAGCTTACGAGAGAGGCCTATTGCGAGGTAGCGTAGAAACGACACACTCCATCTTATAAAGTTTATTTAATTTCACTCAAACTAAGACATAAATTGAAAAGAAATATACTGATGTACGATTACAAATTTGATTTAAAAAAAATCAAATTCTCAATTTAAAGAAAACGGTTGCAAATATTTAAGTCTCAAAAAACATTTATACAGAGGGGGTTTTTGATTTGCGCGTAATTCTCAAAATAGCACTAAATTCAAATTTCGTAATCTAAGAAGTAGTTTATAGAAGTAGTTTACTTACAAAATTTAGGAAATTTACTCTCAACAGTTCTGCGCGAGTTCCGCAGATTTTTCCAGAAAAAAAATCCGTCAAATAAATTAGATTTTCTCAGAATGGTCATACACTAACTTCCCGGTTTCCACGGGAACCAACTCCAACGCGAGATATTTACTCTTCCCTGAGGAAACATAATATGTCGCAAATTTACAAGTTTAACATTTAATGTGAACAAAATTAAATTAAAAGAAATTTTACAAAGTTCTTTTTCGGTCGCTAACAATAAAGCTCTTACACGCAAGTTCGCGCAAACAAAGGAAATTTAAGGATTTATTTTTACAATCCACTTTACTGTTGAGGAAGAGACTACAACTAACTCAGAAATCCAAGTTACACCTTAAAATTACAAGGACTCCTCCCTTTTATTGGCTAAAGGGCCTATCAAAACCATTTTCATTACATGACATCATTCGTACAAAAATTACTGATCTTCTATTGGCTCTAATCTCAACTTAGTTAAATTCTACACTCCGCCTTTCTTAAAGAAATTTTCAAATTAAAATTTTAAATTTTAAAATTCAAATTTAAAATTAAAATTTAAAATTTTCTCTCGAGGGTTTCCCTTAGGCGAGTCCCAAGAATAAACAAACCCAAACCCTTACAAGCTTCAGAAATGAAAAGCACCTTTGTTAAGCTATATTTTCTCTTTGTATTTGACCACAAATCTCTCCGAGAATGTCAAACAATAATTCCTTTCTGATAACGCGCTAAGCCTTCGGCTATACCCGGGTATCGGCTCACTTTACTTTTGTATTCCTTCAATTTAAAAGATTTAAATTTTCACGCGAACCTAAATCGATTTCAAAATCACTTCATTCTTTCTTTTGACCATTTGTATTTACATTTTGATATGAGATTTTCGCATACAAATTTACCGTCACAACACAGTTGTATATATTTCTATCCTTAGTACGTGAACTGTCATTGTATTATTAATATTTGTCATATGGACTATAATCTGCCAATAAACCTTTTCATTTTCATTTCATTCAATAGTTGAAGTAGTAAAGTACAGAAAGGACGAGGCTTTCCTTCCGCCAGCCACTGTTGAAAGGAAAAAGAAAATAGCTTTAGAATTATGTCACACCTCCGACAATACACAGCATGTGCGCGATTGAATATATATTCGTAAGTGTTATTATATATAAGGGCTTCACAGAAGATAACTAATTCTCAAGTTATGCGAACTCCCCTACGATAAAATAGCGCGCGCGTAGAAGCAGGAATGGTTTAGAAAATTTGAATCGCTCGTATTGTAAACGTATGAAATTATGTTCAAGTAGCTTAGTTAAATATAGGCCTACCATGATTTTCCTGGAAAGTACTAACAATCCTACGCTATATCCCCAAAAACCATCCCTAAAAAATAAAAATGAATGCGTCTATTCGGAGGTTTTGATCAAAATTTACTGAATACTTAGTCTATTAAAAGCTCGAGATTTTCAATTGTAATTTTTCATACATCCAAGCGACTTAAACAGCTGATTACAGTGGTCAACAAGTATTTTTCATCAAATATAATTATGGGTGGGCTAGATAGTTGTTGGGAAGCTCATTCCAAATCTGTTTTCGGTTTTCCTCTAGCACGTCTAGTTTTCGAGATGAGACCGATCATAATATATATATATATATTTTATATATGTAAAATATAATACTATATATACAATATATATGCATCCCTTATATAATATATATAATATGCATATAACTATATATAATATAATATATAATACTATGTAATTAAACTATATAATATGCGTCCTTTATACATGTAGCGGAGAATTTTGTCGTTGCAGCTTAGGTGTAGTGTTTTGCTTTACCGTTTCTGTACCCTCATGGATGGCATTTTGTCGTTTCAACTTAGGCTTTCCGCAGATTGTCTTGTGGTATTTTAGGTGAGAGCAGTTGCTGGCCACAAATTTGCAAACGTTGCACATGTACAACCTTTTATTCTTTGGCGTAACAGTCACATATCTAGTTGTGTGTTGTGTTTTGTTTTGTGTTGCCCACTTACACATTTTATTTTTTTAGGTGATTTACATCAACCCACTCATCGATCATCATGCCTCGAAAGTGTAAAATTCACCCGGAAATTTCTGTTACGTGTGCGGCTCGTTCGCTACCAAATCACAACGGCGTACAATCACGATGGATCTTCGGAAAACTTACCGGTTATACTTCGGCTGTCCACTAGGTGACCAAGATAAGGCGTGGGCGCCACATTTTATCTGTACCGCTTGTTCGAATGGATTACGTGACTGGTTGAACCGAAGAAAAAGTCGATGCCATTCGCTATACCCATGATCTGGAGGGAGCCGAGAGACCATCATGGCGATTGTTACTTTTGCAATGTTAACATAACTGGATTTTTCGTGAAGAACAAGCATAACATCGTTTATCCGAACATAGACTCCGCGATCAGACCGATCCCTCACGATGACACGATGCCGATTCCGGTACCTCCACAACAAGGACTCGATTCTTTAGAAGACGAAAGGGAGTCCGACGAAGGTGCGATTGGCAGAGATGCGGGACCTTCGGCCGATCTTGACTACACATCTGACGAAGAACAATCGGAGCCAGAGAGGCTTACCCAAAACGAGTTGAATGTAGAGGCCTAACCCTCTCCAAAGAGAAATCAGAACTTCTCTCCTCGAGACTCAAGCAGAAACACTTACTTGAGAAGAACGTCCGAGTGTGTCACTATCGAAAACGAAACCATGATTTGGCGACATTCTTTACAGTAGACGGTCCGCTCTGCTATTGCCATGATATCACTGGACTTTTCAAGAACTTGTCACAGGTACACACACCATGTGAGTAGCGCTTCTTCATTGATTCCTCACAGCGAAGCTTGAAAGTGGTTCTCCTGCATAACGGGAACTTAAAGCCTTCCATCCCGATCGCCCACTCCTTTCATCTAAAGGAGACGTACGATAACATGAATATACTACTCGAAGCAATCCAATACAGCACTCATCAATGGAATATTTGTGGTGATCTCAAAGTCATTGGTATGTTAATGGGCATGCAAGGAGGTTTCACGAAATACTGTTGCTTCCTATGCCTATGGGACAGCCGTGCTACCGCGGATCATTACATCAGACGTGACTGGCATCAAAGAAGCACATACGAGCCAGGAACAGGTAGTGTCCAGTGTGTTCCTTTAGTTGATCCAAAGAAGATTTTTTGCCACCTCTCCACATTAAGGTTGGCTTAATGAAAAATTTTGTGAAAGCGATGGGTAAGGCGAATTCGAGAGGGTTTCGATACCTTGTTGAGAAATTTGCAAACATCAGTGCCACGAAACTGAAGGAGGGAATCTTTGTGGGGCCCCAAATCAGGGAGGTTCTGCAGGATGAAGGCTTTGAAGAAAGCCTCAATGCCTTAGAACTAAAACGCATGGCAGGTTTTCAAATGGATTTGTAGAAACTTCTTGGATAACCACGAGTCTCTCGCACACAAAGATGGAGTTTAGAAGCTGCTCGATGCATATCAAGAAATGGGCTGTCGCATGTCCTTGAAAATACATTTTTCACATTCGCATCTAGATTTCTTTCCCCGAAAACCTTGGCGCGGTGAGTGACGAACAGGAGGAACGCTTCCATCAAGACATCCAGTCAATGGAAAATCACTACCAAGATTTCTGGAACGAAAGTATGCTGGTAGACTACTGCTGGATGTTGTACCGCGACGATCTGGACAAGGTTTACGGAAGAAAATCGTACTCGCAACGTTTTTAGGTTGGTGTACATTTCTTTTTTATGAAGAAAGTTGTACTTTTACGATAAATTGTGCTGAAAATAACACCAGTCATATTTCGATAACTAGATGCGCTAGAGGAAACCCGAAAACAGATTTGGAATCAGCGTACAAACCTGGTCTAGAAAGTGTGTATACATCTTTGATGAGAGAGAACAAAGAAGTTCGATTTTGTCGACCAGTGTTGGCTACACAGTATTTAGAAAGTGGAAAATTTCATAGAAAATGAATTTTTTAAAATTTTAATGACCAACTAAAAAAAAAAAAAAAAAAAAAATATATATATATATATATATGTGTGTGTGTGTGTATGCGCGCGCGCCTCGGTGGTGTAGTGGTTAGCGTCGCTGACTACGAATCCATCGGCCTCGGGTTCGAGAGTCGATGACGGCAGCCGGGGCGTAGCAAAATCCAGCTGTTCATCCTTCCACACAATAAAGAAAGTGGTTGGTAGATAAATGGGTACCCTGGTGGCCTAATGGTTAAGACGCTGGGCTGCTGGCGGGGCGTGGTTCGGATTCCACGTTAAACTGTAGGTCTAAGGTGGAGTAAAAAGCTTGACCTTCGTCAGAATGAACAATTCGGGCGGAAGCTAACCAAAGATGTGTGTGTATACACACACACACACACACACACAAACAGTGTTGGGCGCATTACTTTTATATAACGACGTTACCGTTACTCGCAATATAAAGCAACGTAATTACCACTACAGTTACTTCTATGGAAAAGTAATGCGTTACAGTTACCGTTACTTTGATAATAAAGTAGAAAATATAGTATTTGTCAATATAAGAATACGATATATCTACATCGCAATTATAAAAGAATTTGTGAATATCGAGCAAATATTTAATTAAGGTCAGATATATAATACAATGAAACAATACCTGATTTTAGACTTATAGTATACTTAAATAATAAGCAATACAATTTAACAATATTTACCATTTGAAATAATATTAATAGCGATCAATAGATCTTAAGTAAAAAAACTAAAAATGTAAGATAAAATTGCACTTTGCACTTAGTATTACAAAAAGGAAAATTATTGAACAGAATACTAAAAAATAAATCGTGAATAAAAAAATTACAAAATGCCTAAAGGATTAATGGATTATTCATATAAGAAAAAAATAGAAATTTTGAAACTATTGCTGAATGTCTTTCAGGAAGACATTGTTACATTTCAGAAAACTAATTTTTTCAAAAATGTCCTTTTTTAAGGACAGTCTGTCCGCGTGTTGAATCACTCAGTGTCACGAGTGTTGTGTTCAAACATGTTTGCACACGTTTAGTGTGAAGCCATTTTTATTCATATACGTTTCCAAGTTGAGCATATAAGAAAGTAACGAGTAACGAATAACCAATTTCGTTCCAGTGTAAATAAAATAACGGCGTTACTGTTACAAATAAGTAACGGCGTTACGTAACGCCATTACTCCCAACACTATATATATATATACAGTGGTGGAATTGGAAAAAAATTACTGTGGGAACTCACCCCAAAGCTTGCTAAGGGGGAGAGTAGCCTTAGGAGACAAATATCTTGTATCTATATAATTGTACATTTGGTCAAGTAGTTTAATAGTTTGTTCCATACCAAACTTTATCAACAGTGAATATATGAATCATTTTGACAAAGAGAGAGAGAGAGAGAGAGAGAGAGAGAGAGAGAGAGAGAGAGAGAGAGAGAGAGAGAGAGAGAGAGAGAGAGTATTGTAGTTGACTAGTGGTAAAACGACTAAACAGATTGGATTGGATGTGACTGACAGGGAGTCAGGTGTGCTACCAAGTTGGAGGAGGTTCACAGGCTGGCGTTCCCCACGTGGCTGGATGGAAGCTCAAACTTTTAGATGAGTGACCAGATGCCTTTTTTGTCTGGTTCCTCCACCTTCTCCCTCTTTTTACAAGCGACGTGGTCAGCAGTCAGCACTCCTTCCCTGAAGCACCCAAGCGCTTACATAACAATGGCTGAAATCGAGTGAGTGGCGGATCATAGCGGTTCAAGATGAAAATGCTGCTTACTCTAGGGATGCCGAGAAAATTCCTGGTGGGTGTGAGTGTGGTGTTCAACTGTTCATCATGTTCCTGCGCGCGCAACTATTGGAAATTTGGAATTATGTTTTTTGCATTGAAACATGAGTTACTTTACGCAGACAGAGGCGTAGCTTCAATTAGCGACTCGGTCAGATTTATGCACTTAGGTTCCTTTGATAAAAACAACACGTCTCAACGGTGCGAAAATACTTAATCTGGTGAATGGAACGTTTTACATAACACAGGCCTGCGATGGTTTTGTTGTCCGAAATATTTTATCACTTGTATAGTAATTTTTGCACGCTGATTCCAAAAATAATATTCATTTTTCGCCATCACGTACAGACTTTTCACAAAATGTCATATTTCATATTACATATGTAAGTAATTTTCATTAAAATTGACTCAATTAAATTTTGATTAAGAACTACTGCCTGTAAATGCTTCCAGATCAGAAGTGACGTCATAGTGTCTTCTAGAACATTCGAGAAACGCACCGTTAGTATATAAGTGATTGACAAGCCACGAGATGAATCAGTCTGTCTAGTGCGTGCAGTTCTTTATTATTCAAAGGTGCGCGGTGACTATATTTCTCTTTTGAAATTTGTTTATGTGTCACTATGGCAACCAGAGGGTGTGTAAATAGCCCAAACATTTTATGTTATATTTGTGGAAAATTTACTGTGAAAAAACAAAGGCGAGCTATTACAGACTTCGTCAAGAAAGCATACTATGCGTACTTCGGAATAAAACTTGGGGATCAAGACAAATCATGGGCTCCACATAAAGTTTGCAGTGTTTGTGTTGAACAACTTAGACTGTGGAGTAAAGGTAAAAAGGATTCTTTACCTTTTGGGATTCCAATAGTCTGGCGTGAGCGTGGCGTGGAAATTGTTTTAAGTATCTGTGTGGTAAATTCCCAACTCTTTCGGAAGCAAAATTGGAAGAAGGAATTTTCGTTGGTCCCCAGATTAGAAAACTGACTTTGGATGAACACTTTGAAAAAACAACGAACAACCTTGAAAAAGAAGCGTGGATTGCTTTTAAGGATGTTATCAGCAAATTTTTAGGGAACAACAAGGACCCAAATTACCAAAACATTGTGAACAACATGTTAAATAAGTTCAAAGAGTCGTGTTGTAATATGAATTTAAAATTACATTTCTTACATTCACACTTGGATTACTTCCCTGAGAATCTCGGAACACTCAGCGAAGAGCAAATAGAACGGTTTCACCAAGACATCAAAGAAATGGAGAAGATATATCAGGGAAGGTGGGACATTAGCATGATGGCTGATTACTGCTGGATGCTGAAACGGGATACTCCAGAATTATTACATAAAAGAAAAGGAACAGCGCGTACATTCGAAACTAAAAGAAAACTCGGGACAAATAAAGATCAAAATGTAATTGACGTTAATAGTCTTCTTTCTTTTTAAAGTTGTTTGCATTTGTAGTTAGTATAACAAAGCGAAATAGGTACCTAATGTAAATTGAAATAAATAATATTTATTTATGTTGTTGTTTTTTCCCTTCCAGTTTACAGAAAATCTTTACGTGATAGAAACAAATGGACACCTTATTCGAAATCAGCGTAGTTGAAGTATATAAAAATCAGTTATTAGTAAGAAAACAACTTTTACAAAGTTCTCATTCGTAGGCCTGTGATAATTAATGAGAACTCCGACCAATCTGGGAATGGTGTTCTCATACGTTCCCACCCAATGCCACCACTGTGTGTGTGTGTATATATATATAAAACTAAGCTAATTAAGAAATTAGTTTCAAGAAATAGGCTTTATAGGTCTGTCAGGTACTGCATCCGTTTTTAATTTTAAACGTAATGAAGTGCAATGCTATTTATTCGAAAAATGAAGGCTACATAACTATAACATTTTTAGAAATTTTCAGACACTATATATATATATATATAATAATTTATTTTTTGCAGGAAGGAGGGGCCAAAGGTGAGCGCCCATAAAAGTGTCCCCTTATAATTATAAGGAGAGAGCCTAATTCAAGGTTTCCGATGCTCACGATGCCATTTGTTTTTAATTTTGAAAAAAATTGTGTTGTATGTACAATGCATGTATGTGTACTGTGTAGTGAAGAAAAGAGGGAGAAGTGTGTTTTTGAGAGAAAGCGGGACTGCTCACAGGGTAAACGAGACACGCAAGAAGATCGGCTAACTACAGTAAAGAGGAAAGTGGCAAGAGAAATGGGCGTTCCAGCACTCTCTGTCTCCTGTATTCAAAGTCCATTTAAATACCTGTACTTATATATATATACAGGTAGGACACTTATATTGAAACAATGACGAATAAATATCAGTGAATCAACCTTTTATTATTGAAACGCTAGTGACCTAGAAATCTCGAAATAGTAATGTTAATTACACAAATTTAGGTATTGATATCGAAATGGGGTTGAAATTGAGTACTGATGTAAATTCTCTATTTAGTAAATACAGAAACAACATTATATCCTCACCTTTTAGGAAATATATTTTGGAAATGCTGATTCTACTTTATTTTATCAACATATTGTTGCATCAACAATACATCAGTATTAATTTGTGAACTGCCGCAAATATCAACCACATTTCAACGATATCAACCATGCATCAACAATCGATCGATCAACCGTATGCAACTTAAGTATGCTTATACCTCTGAAAGATTTCATACTTATACTTTGTTGACATTTATTTCTATATCTATATCTTTATTTCTATACAATCTATATTTATTTATTTCTGTAGATATACCGTAATTTCTATACTATACCCGCATATGTCGTTGCAACACCCCTTCCCCCTTGGTCAGTGAGGTTAAGCGACGTGGGGTCTGCTCAGTAGTTGGATGGGTGACTGTGTTCTGCGTTCAGATGATGTAACGACCTATGTTTCCGATTCCACGCAAAGCTGTATAGGAGGTTAAACAACACCCAAAAGACCCCCCCACCTCCCACACTTCTGCGTTCAGATGATGTAACGACCTATGTTTCCGATTCCACGCAAAGCTGTATAGGAGGTTAAACAACACCCAAAAGACCCCCTACCCCCACATACACGTACGACGAAGAAATATACGTACCTCTAACAGTATGTTAAGAAAAAGGTTAATCGGCGTTTACTCCGTCTTCTTTGATTTTCCAATAACTAAAAAAGGACGATTATAAAAAAAAAAAAATACAAAATGGATATTTTCTCTCTTATTTTATTTCTTTTATTTTTTTATCTTTTTATTTTGCAATATTTTAAGTGGGTAAATGTTTTTTTACGTGTTTATTTTAGGATTAATTTCGTGTCAGAGAGAGTATGAAATTGTATACGAAAACCCTTCTTGTGTTTATTAAAATTGAACGAGATTCTCGCCACGGGGTATCCTCGTTCTAAGCATTTAATTTGACCTTGGAACAGGAGAAATCTTCGTGTGGCATAAAAAAAAAAATTGATCTATGTATTCCTTTATTTAGAGATGGAGAAAAGTTTTATAGGAAATAATGGCTTGGGACTGGGAAGGTTTTTCTCGATAATTATCTGATCAAAGTTTCCCCCCCAAGTTGCGAGAAGGATTATTTTGCCAAGAAATCATAACAACGAAAGATTTTTCATTATCTTATTCATTCTTACTCTTGGTATATATATATATATATATATATATATATATATATATATATATATATAATATATATATATATGTTTCATCTTTATTTAAGTGCCAAGATTTCATCTTAAGAAATCCGGGACCACTGTGGCAGTAAGTGCTTTCTATAAACACCTTTTCCACTGACATTCTCTCTCTCTCTCTCTCTCTCTCTCATATATATATATATATATATATATATATGCGTTTAATTTCTATTTAAGTGCCAAGATTTCATCTTAAGAAATCAGTGTGATGGAAAGGGCCCTTATTGAAGACCCCTTCTATCAGGGGCGGGGGTTAATAAAGATATTAACGCCGAAACAGAGATCCAGGAAACTTAAATAAAACTCTTTCGTGTTGTGCCACACTCAGCTTTCATTTGTTCTTCCATCTCACCTTGACCCGACTAGACGGCGTTGTCGGGAAAGGTCGGACTGACACTGGATCTCATCTTCAGAGCGGGCTGACGAACCACACCTTTCAAGGATTTCATCTCTCCTATGCATTGGGTCGAATGAAAACAGGATCTTTATGATGCGATTACTAAGAGAGATAATTGGTTGTTACTGTATAAATATGTTATTATGTTAACATATTGTGTTATTACACTATTCCTCATGTATGTGTTCGTGTCATGCTACGCACAAATTCAACTTACCATTCCGAAATGCTACAAAATCAGAATAGCTCTGTACGCAGCTATTCACTTTAGAGCGGTTATATATATGTTACGCCCAAACATCGAAATCGCTCAGTGAGCGAAAAAAACAGCCACAACGCGTTGTGGATGCACCTAAGTGACCACACACCGATGTTAGATATTTTTTCGCTTCATGGCCGTTCTCCAACAACCGCAACGCGTTGTGGACGATTTGAAATGACCACACACCGATATCTTTCATCAAACTCTATTTAAACACGACGTATATTGAAATGATATAAACACGACGTATATTTATCGACGTATTCACCGATTAAAAAACAAAGTTAAGCAGATATGCTAGAAAAAAGATAAAGTCCTTTAAAAAATTATTATCAATAATTTTCCCGCAGGTTTCGATTAATTTTAAGCAACTTTAGAATGAGACGTAAATGTAAAAATTAACCAACTGGTTAGGTCAACTGAGTGCCAGGTTAGGTCAAATGAATGCCCGGTTAGGTCAAATGAGTGCCCGGTTAGGTCAAATGAGTGCACGGTTAGGTTAACTGAATGCCCGGTTAGGTTAATTGTACGCCCGTGACGATTGGTTAGGTTAAGCCGTGATATTTTCGTTAGTTTTAACAAAAATATCACGACTTAACCTAACCAATCGTCAAGGGCGTACAGTTGACCTAACCGGGCATTCAATAATTTTCAAATCGTCCACAACGCGTTGTGGTCATATCCGAATCGTTCACAACGCGTTGTGGTTGTTTGAAAATAGCCATGAAGCGAAAAAATATCTAACATCGGTGTGTGGTCACTTAAGTGCATCCACAACGCGTTGTGGCTGTTTTTTTCGCTCACTGAGCGATTTCGATGTTTGGGCGTAACATATATATATATATATATATATTAGGCAATGATGTTGCGAACTGCTTGTACTCTGAATGGGTGTATAGATGGTTCGGTGTTCTGTAAAAAGAGCGAAGCCTTTGCATTCTATTTATATATGACTTAATCTAGATCCGAAGTTTTGAACTTGGGGGTACATCCATCTCCAGGGATACGCCACGGGTTTTCCAGGGGATGCGTGATGACCCAGTTGGTTGCCACATGGATAGCTTGATATGATTTCTTTACGTTTAAATTTTCATTCGTTTGTTTTAATTATTTTGTAATTGAGGGTTTTTATTACGATAACTATTCTTAACACAAAATCACTAAAATGTTCTAGGTTCTACGTGGGATTCTCCCGGTCTTCAGGGCTATATTGTACGGGCGGTAGAGCACTAGACGCTTTTAGTGAGAGGGTTGATGCTGTTTTTGTCCAGGGAGCCGCGCCATCTTCGGTACTGTCTTTGCCAATGCACAACGAAGAAGCTCGGCCTTCACGGCCAACTGAGATCGCAGCTTTGATTTAATGACGAAAAGGCTGGAAAAACGTCAAAACTCTCTCACGAAAAGAGTTTAAATTTGTCATGACGAGGCTGAATGGTTTTGGGATTGGGTGTGATACACGCGAAATGAATCGTTTGATCATGACCAAACTGTTGTAACTGTTACACCTATTCTGTTTTTCTTTTTTGTGGGGGACGGGGGACTTAACCTCGAATAAATGTGAATATACGCACTATTTTCACATTTTCCTCAATCGTATCACTGAAAAAGGTTATTCATACTGAAGGGGTACGCGTGACATTCCGGTAACCATGTGGGGGGGTACTCGGCAAATAAAAGGCCGAAAACCCCTGATCTAGATAAACAGTCTGCGTTTAGATTTCCGGCCACGGCAAGCGGCGCTGAGCTAACCAAGTTCTTCATCCTTTCCTAAAAAAAAATTGGTTGGTAAATAAATGGGTACCCTGGGTAGCTTAGTGCGTAGGACTGGGCTGCTGATCGGGAGGTCGTGAGTTCGAGTCGGGCGAAGACTTGGCAATTTCTGACTTCCCTGGTGGGTTGAGATTCAGATTCCACGTTAAAGTGTAGGTAGAAGGTGAGTCAACAAGCTTGACCTTCGTCTGAATGAACAATTCGGGTGAAAGCAAAAACAAGGTTACCAAGGTGTATATATATATATATATATATATACACACACAGAGAGAGTGCCAAGTCTATTACAAGTTGAATTCTGAATAAAAGGCGTCAGATGCAACACGACCGTAAAATATATATTTTAAATTCATTGATTTTAAGGTAATTAAGGAGAGAAAGCATTTATAAATAAAATTAATGTCAACAAGATGTTGTTCTTTAAAGGTATGAAAGGAAATCTAAGAATATAGGTCAAATATAGGGTCAAGAGTTATAGACAATGAAAGGTCAAAAACTCACCTATGCAGTCGTATATATATGCAGGAAGGAGGGGCCAAGGGTGAACGCCCACATAAACGTACCCCCGATAGAAAAAGAAGAGAGCCAAAATCAAGGTTCAAGGTTTTCGAGATGCCTGGACACTTTGCGTTAGAAAGATTGGAGGTCATAGACAGTGGGAAAGATGGATTGAGGAAGATTGTTCCAAAGTTGACCGATTAACCCTTGCATTAGAGAGTTGGATAGAAAAGGAATGAGAATGTGTCGAAAGTCTGGTACTGCTTGCTTCCTTAAAGGAGGAGGCACGCAGTTAGAGAGTTTAGAAGAGCATCTCTGTTATATTAGCGATAGTGAAGAGGGAGTGAGGCAGCATTGCGGCGAAGAGAGAGGGATTGAAGACAGTTAGTAAGAGGCGGGGAATTGATGAAACGAAAAGCTTTTGATTCCATTCGGTCAAGTAGATCTGTGTGGGTTGAGCCTCCCCAGTCCCCATACATGAGAAGCATACTCCATACAGGGGCGGACAAGACCTTTTATAGAGACAGCAACTGAGTTGGGGGTGAAGAAACTGCGGAGCAGTTTTAGAAAGAGAGTATATGTGATCTTTCGAGGAAAGATCATGAAAAAAGGAAACACCAAGAATGTTAAGAGAACTATCGTTCATGGTTTAGTTGGAGGCAAAAGTCTGAGCGAAGAGTTCAGCTTTGTCAAGACAAGAAATGGCATCTGAGCAGTCGGAATGGAAAAGAGGAGGGAAAGAAGAAAAAGTAAGGTTATTGGAGAGGTTCTTGGCTAGGTGCCAGAAAGAGCGAGAAGAATTAGAATTAGATAGGTTTTCTCACTTTTGTCTGGTGAAAGAATTTTTTGGGAGTCGAAGAACAGATTTTGCACGATTCCGGACTGAAATATAAATAGCCTACCTATATCTAGTCGGGTCACGCTTGTACAAAATTTCATACTTTTGTGAAATCAAGGAAAAGCCAGTGAGACCATAAATTTACAAAACTACGATAATGATCAAAACTTTGAGCTTCACACCCAACGCCATTGAAACCAAAGTTGTAAAATGCACTCAAAATCCAAGTGGATTGTGAGCTTAAAGTAAATGTTGAGACCTTGTGGGTTTAAAATTTTCTCTACCAAATCTATTGTATGAAATTATTTTCAGGTTATAATGCAAGCGTGGTCCGACTAGGTACTTGTAGGCTTTGAAATAGGTACGCTTTGAGTAAACGTAGCAAATGGCGGGACAAACGTTTCTAGCTTCACAAGCGCCTAACCTAGGCCTAGCTACGCTTCGCTCTTTGGGAGTATGCCAAGTGTTTGACTAAGTAAGAATAGTCCTAGGCCTCTTTTAAAAAAGTATAATGTTTTTATATATAAATTAGGTAATGTAATAATAGAACTGCTTAATTTCTTTCTAAACATCTAAGGCCATGTGACGGAGGAGACCTACAGCTTTAGCCTACGTGGCATCCAAACCACGGATCGCTACGTGATCTGGACGGAGAGGATGGTTCCCCATCCAAATATACCCAGACCCAGTGCCGCTTAATTTCGCTGATCGACGGGAAGCGGTATTACGACATTGGCGACGACGTAACCCATATATAAATCAAGTATTTTTTCATATAACTTCATGTTGAAATTATGATTACTTCTCACTCAATGTCATTCCCATTCACGGTCCACAAGTAAGAATTACAAAAGTGCAAAATTCACATTTGAGAAAAGTATTTCTTGATTTGGGAAACAATGTCACTACATTCCCACTCGGTGGAAACGGAAATCAGAACCTAACTAATCGTATCCTAACCAATCATAACCTAACCTAAGTAATCATAACCTAACCCTGACCAAAGTGGGAAAGGCCGTAGATGAAAATGAAAATGATGTGAATTGGGAATAGGATGCTAATATTTGCTAACCTAACTTAATTTAACCTAAACTAACCTAAGTTAACCTAACCTGGACCAAAGTGGGAAATGGGAATAACATTGAGTGGTAGTAAACTGACTGAAGGATAAAAGACTGTAATAAACATTCCAGATTAAGTTATGAGGCTTTTATGATCGTGTTTGGATCTCGGCGTAAATAAAGATACGTACGCAATTTTGCGTATCTTTATTATGAAAATGTATCGTGGCTATTTTTTATTGCCTCGTTCGTTAAGTCACTCAGTGTGCGACCGCCTCTCCTATAAATATGGTAAAAAGTTATAAATTTTGAAATACTTTGTAAACACAATGCAGTAACAAAAAGATGTTACGTCGAAATAGCTTCAGCATAAAAATACTTTGTCGTATAATGATTTTCATCACTCGCAACACTTCATTCTATTGAAATTTCCTCGGTGGTGTAGTGGTTAACGTCGCTGACTACGAATCCATCGGCACCGGGATCGAAACCCGGTGGGTGACGGTAGGCGAGGCGAAGCAAAACCCAGCTGTTCATCTTTCCACACAATAAAAAAAAGATTTGGTCGATAGATAAGTGGGTACCCTGGGTAGCCTAGTGGTTAAGACGCTGGGCTGCTGGTCACTGGTGGGGCGTGGTTCGGATTCCATTAAACTGTAGGTCTAAGGTGGAGTGACAAGCTTGATCTTCGTCAGAATGAATAATTCGGACGGAAGCGAAAGCAAGGGTTAACCAAGGTCACTCGATCAATAGATTTCAGGGATTTGATGTAAAACAAACTCGGTTCAAAGGAAAATAAATTTTAAAATGCTTCAACATTATGCATTTTCTTGAAAATGCAAAATTTAACAGAAAAACTGTTTTCAGTGAATGAACACGTCACAACACCGTTTCCCGTTAGATGAACGAGGTGAAGAGACGTTGGGTCTGTTCAGTAATTCCATGGATAACCATCCACTGCGACCCCCAGTTCGGATCCCGCGGAAAGTTGTAGGTTCCTTCTGCCACATGACTTTTGCCGTTACGAAGATTAAACCCCCCCAGACCTTATTATTATTATTATTATTACTCCAAACTGACCGTTTATTTTTACGTAAATTATTTTAAACATATTTTTTCTCTTTTTTAAAGTTTCATTATTTTGTTCTCTGTTACGACACTGTACACGTTATTTTGTGATGTTAGTTTTTGCAACATCTCCTTCAATGAAAATTTAAACAGATTCAAACCAATTTAAACCTATCTCTCATCCAATTTCTTTACTGACCTTATTTTATTTATATATGAAGCTAGTGACCTAATATGACCCCCTCCCTCCCCCCGGCCTTTTAGAGATAAACCAAGGTTAAAACTGGAATGGAATTACATCCGAATTTTCAGAACCGTTTTGAAAGAGATGATTTCACTTTTTAAAGTTTTACGATGTGTTTTATCCTCGAGCAAAGAAATATCTGCAACGCATTTCATACGTTCATGTTGCAATATGCGGTTATTGTGCGGGAGACTACGTTATTTTCTGAAGCCTTGAAAGAAGCTTAACTTATAAACTTATAAGTTTAACTTATTAAATACCAAAACTCAGTTGGTTTTCCAGCTAAGTCTGCTATATACTTTGATTTTGGACAGCTGCCCAAACAAATACGGAACACGACTGGTGTAGTGGTGGAAATTTTCGAAAGAAGCTTAGCCGCCTGGCTCAGAATAATACCAGATAAGCCGGGGGTACCTGGCTATGGTGAACTGAAGAGCGTGAAAATCAAGTCTATTTCATCAGGCCAACTCAAGAGGATGGTCAACAAGCCTGACCTCCGTGAAATGAAAAAAATCACCGCACGGAACACTTGAAAGGTTGAAAGGAAAGGTGTATAACTGTGTATATATATATATATATATATATATAATATATATATATATATATACACATATTTCTTTTTTCAGTATATATACTTCGTTAACCTCGTTCAGGTTCCGTGTGTTGGTCTCTCTTCACACGAGTATATGGTGCAAGGGAAAAATATTTTTGGCAACTTGTTCCTTGCACGTTCTTTCATCTCCTGCTGGCGTTTCCCAGACTTTTATTGCTACCTTGTCGTCATTATCTGCTAAAGTGAGAGATATTAAAGAGTGTGGCTAAATTTCCTGCATGCCACTTGAAAAAGAAAGTTTATATTTTCTATAAACTTTAAACTTGAACTTCAAGAAATACATTTTGATATATATATATATATATATACACACACACACACACCTGTCTGTCAACTTGTCAGATGTTCCGATCGTCAGTCTCTCTTCGCAACGGAATCAGGCTAGTGGCCCCACCTCTAGACCTGGCTTGATATTGGAGGGCGTTTATTTCTTGATTTCTCCAGCTCACATAGCCAGGTACCAGAGGTGCAACTAGTCGTGTATCCTACTAACATTATTACAAGAAAGAAATTGGACAAAGGATTAAAAGAAAGAAAAGGAGACCAAAAATGGATTAAAAACATATAAAAAAAAAACATTTAAAAGTAAGGGTATAGGGTATAGGGTAAGCGGAATTAAAAAATGCAAT